>VMDR010000074.1:0-477382 GCA_007922815.1 Macrotus californicus
TACAGTTTTCTTTTGGTTATTATTTGCATGATATAGCTTTTCCATTCTTTTAGTTTTAATCAATGTACATCTTTATTTTTAAAGTGATTTCTTATAGAAAGTATATAGTTGGGTCTTCCTTTTTAATCCAATATGAAATTTTCTGCCTTTTAATAGGGATATTTAAACAATTTACATTTATTGTAATTGTTGATATGGTTGTGTTTAAATGGACCATCTTGCTCTTTGTTTTCTATTTATCCTATGTGTTCTTTGTTCTTTCTCTCTCTTTTTGCCCAATTTTGGATTATTAAGTTTCTTATTTATCACTTCATTTTATGTTTATTATTGGCTTCTTGCCTATATGTCTTTGTTTTATCTTTTTTATTAATTTCTTCCATGTTTATAATATGCATCTTTAACTTATCCTTGTTTGTCTCTGAATAGTATTTATCACTTTGTGCATAGTTGCTGGTTCACAACCTCCTTAGGATTTTCCCAGGTGTAATCTGAAACCTGCTCCCATACACGGAGGGCAGGGAGAGACTGGAGAAACAGGCAGACCATTTCAGACTGGTGGGTGGCAGTTTTAATGAGCAAGAGAACTTAGTTAAAAGGCTTGCCTTGAGCAGCCACAAGAGAAGTAGTCTTTCACACCTGCCCGCTAAATCTTAAAAGTTTATATAGAGTCCTTAACTGGGTTTAATCACATATACCATCCAGATAGTCTCATTACTACGTTTCTATCTCATGGCTGTGTCTTTGGGGCAGCCTCTGGGAATGGGAGAAGGCAAGTGGAACACAAATCCTAAGGCTAGGGGTGGGGTGGGGAGCCTCCCGTTGCCCAAGTCCAGACATGGTCAACCAGCACACACATCTTCTCCACGACCCCCCCCCCAATGATAATGTAAGAACTTTAAAACCCCACTTACCCTTTGTGCTATTATCATGTATATTATTTAATATGCTGTTTTTTAAATAGTCAATGATCTTTTGAAAGATATTTTAATAAGAAATCATGACTTTTATATTTACCAATTTATTCACTGTTTGGACATTCTTTTTATTCCTTTGTGTTTTCTTTTTCTTTTTTTCCAATTTCCTTTAGCCTAAGGAACTTCCTTGCTTAATAAAGAACATTTTTGGTAGTGCATGTATGCTGGAATTAATTCTTTCAATTTTTTTCTGTTTGGAAAGTTCTAGTCTACCTTCATTTTGAGAGCAATTTTTACTAGGTAAAGAATTCTAGATTGACAGGGTTAGTGTTTGTTTTAAAGATGTCTATTCATTGCCTACTGGCTTAAATAGTTTCTGATAAGAAATCTGCTCTAATTTTTGCCTTTGGTCCTCTGTAATGTCTGTTGTTTTCTCTGGCTGATTTTAAGATCTCCTTTTATCACTCGAGCAATTTCATTATTATGTTCCTTGGAATCATTTCCTTTATACTCACTCTGCTCGGATCTGAGTTCCTTTGAACTGTGGGTTTACAGATTTCATCCAATTTGGAAAATGTTTAAGCCATTGTTTTTTCAGATTTTTTTCTATCCCCTTCCTCCATGGATTTTCCTTCAACTCCAAATTCATGAACCCTTGATATTGTCCCACAGGTCACTGATGCTCTGTGCATTTTTATTCTGTGCTCTGTCTCTCTGTGCCTCATTTTGGATAGTTTCTAATGCTGTGTCTTCAAGTTCACTAATCTTTTCCTCTGAAGTTCCTAATGTATTGTTAGTCTGATTCAGTTCAGTTTTAATTTCGGGTGTTATATGTTAGTCTCTGGATGTTTACATGTTTTTTACATCTCCTTTCTCTTGTTCTCACATTTATGTTTTCCTCTACTTCTTGAATATGTGGAGTATATTTATTAAAGGTGTTTTAATATCCTTGTTGCTAATTATTTCATGTCCATCATTTCTGGGGATTTAAAAAATATTTTTTAACTCCATCTGAGGATATTCTTAGAGAAGAAGGGAAGAAAGAAGAGAGAGTGGGGGAGAGGGAGAGAAACAAGATGTAAGAGAGAAACATCAATAGGTTGCTTCCCATATGCACCCCAACAGAGGATCAAACTCACAACCTAGGTTTGTGCCCTGACTGGGAATCAACCCACAACTTTCGTTGTGCAGGACAACGCTCCAGTGAACTAAGCTGCACAGCCAGGGCTCTGGGTGTGTTTTTATTTATATTGTTTTCTCCTGGTTAATGAACTCCTTTGCTTGCCTGGTAATGTATTATTGAATACTGAACATTGTTAATTTTATGTTCTTGGTTGCTAGGTTTTCCTTTGGAATACAGTTAAATAACCTGGAATAAGTTTGATGCTTTCAGGGATTACTTTAGGCTTTGTATGGAATAAACACAGTAGCACTTATTCTAGGAGTAACTTAGCCCCCACTACTATGACACTACCCTTCTGAGGATTTTTATCTAATTTATCATGTATTACAAGGTCTTGTTACTCTGATTTATGTGAACACAAACTATTCCCAGCCCTGTGTGAGCTTGAGGAAGTTTTCCACTTACGCCTTCCCTGTAGTCTTGAGTAGGCTCCTCTCATACACGTGCAAATCCATACTCAGCCAAAGATTCCAAGGAGGCGTACCTGTTGTTGTGTGTCTGTCTGTCTGTCCATCTGTCTGTCTCTCTCTCGCTGCAGCACCTTTCCTACTGTTTCCCTCTCCCACAAACTCTAGCCACTTTGCTCTTCTGGACCTCTAATCTCATTCTCCTCAACTCAGTGAAACCACTGAGCTCTGGTTGGGTTCCCCATCCCTGCACTGCATCTTGGAGACTGCCTCCAGGCAGTAAGCTGGTACACACAGGGCTTACTTTGTTTTTTTCTCTTTCCTCAGTGATCATAGGCCTGCATTGTCTGTCAACCAATGTCTGAAAAACATTGCTTTATGTATGATGTTCAATTTTTTTAGTCCTTTAAGGCAAGAGGGTAAATCTGGTCCCTACTTCTCCGTTTTTAAGTGGAAGTGTCTAATATCTTTTCTAGGACCTTCCATGTTGAGAGTAGGTTCCTTTCTTTAAAGAAACTATGTCATTTCAGACATGGCTTGGCTCTTCATCTGGTGATAAAGAAAAGGAGGAACCCGGTAGTTGGTACCTTGCTTTATCATGCTTGCTAGTCAACCATAATTACGATGACCATAATATGATGTTCATTTTCTTTATAAGTAGGTATTTTTATTGTTTGTTACGAGGAATTACTGGTCCTCCTATAGTGACTGCATTTTTGTAAAGAGGCATTTAAGTGTAGTCAGGGTGATTCATCCTCCTTATTGCCCGTTCCAGGCCTACAAATGGAAACGGCGCCGAGGGGAGCATCAGCTGACTTAATCTCCCATTAAGGTCCTATTTGCATAGCCTGTGACCTCCCAAGGCTTCATCTGCCCATTGCCTCAACAGACCTTTTGTACAAATAACATTGAATCAGCAGATGAGTGATTAAGTGTGCCTAGGTAGCAGCCTTGGAGTCTCACTTCCCTTCTCATGTGCAGAGCCGCATTTCCCAGCCCTCTCCGAGCACACACAGCCAGTGGGTTCAAACCCAATTAGGTGCTCTCATCTACTCTCTTACAGAGCTGGCCTTTTCAGCCTCAAGAAGAAGCATGACCTGCTCCATTCAGCTGCTGCTCTCAGCTCATTCTTTATCTTCTCTTACGTTCCTATGGAGTGAGGCTCTGGGTTTGTCCTGCACATGCTCCCTGAGTGACTCATTCACAAAGACAGCGTGCTCTCTAAGGAAAAGCAGTGAACCAGTGAGGAAGATGACGACGAGTCGTGCCAGACAGACGGGAAGAGTGAGGCACATTAAAAATGACATCAGTGCCGGCATCCCACAGGGACTTGAATTGAGCTGCTCTGCTTTTCCTGGAAATTCCAGCTCATTCTCAGGCGTTAATTTTTTTTCTATAAAGGAGTGGGGGCAGGTTTGATCCTTTCCATGTAACAGAGGCAGTTCAGCAGCCGACGCAATTAAGCCTTATTGACCATAACTGCACAGAGCTACTAAATACGCAACAGACAGACCTTCCAGGAAAATACATGGAGCCAATAATAACAATTCCCCCTTTGGGTATTCTCTCGGAATACTTCTATTTAGTTTGGTTGTAAGAGATACCATAATGTCATAAGGATAGTTTAAAATTGAGACTATTATTTAATTTTTAAAAAATCACATTTTAAGTATGTGACATTCTGTTACCATTAAATTCCTGGCTTTTAGCAATCAGTTCAGTTCAACAAATACGTATTATGAACCACCTAGCCACCTCTGATGGATGAATGTTACTCCATTCAGGCTGGCCAGAAAAGCTGAGAAAAGCTGTATATGGATCAGGCGGGTGAGACAGATGGAAGTAGGAGAATATAGAGTTATCTGCTAATCAGTGATATAGGGATTGAAACTAGATGGATACATAGGGAAAGGAACTCTAGTTTATTTTATAATAATCTATTTTTTCTACCATACAAATAATATATTTTCATTATAGAAGATTTGAGGGTGAAAAGGAAGTATTAAAGCCGAGGGGGAAGGAAATAACCACTATCCCACCACCCCAAAGTAATGCCATTACCATTTTCTTTTAAATGCTCCTAGTTTTTATGAGTACATATATGTTTTAACAAAAAAAAAAGATCTTGCCACATATATTCTTTCATAAACTGCTTTTATCGCTGTATTGTGAACATTTTTGTGTCATTAAATAGAGTATTCCACTACATAAAAGTAGAGTAACTAACCCTTCTGATGGGAATTAAGTTTTCAATTTTCCCTCTTATGATCATTCAGGTAGCTGAATCTTTGGGAACACCCATGACTATTTTTAAGGCCAATTCATAAATATGGAATCACTGGATCAAAAGGCACATAAAAAACTGTGGTTCTTGATGCATATTTTTTGTATTTCCCCCCAGTGCATACATCTGTCAACAGCGGGTGGGTGAGGAAAGTCTGACTTCTAAGCTGGACATTGTTGGACCGTATCATACTCTGTATTTGTATTCACCTGCTTATACATCCTCACACTTGATGTGAAATAGTTTTTATTGCTGTCAGTAGTCAGCTACTGTCCTACTACAGGTAGGTGGCAGATGAGGAAGGGATGGACTCCTGAGAATCTAGTTCTCACATGTCTGGAAGCCCCGGGATATGACAAACAAGGCAAGGCTGGCATTTTGTCTCTTTGTCCCAGGTCCTGGAGAAAGGGTGGATGCTTAGGCAAAGCAGGAAGGATCTCTAACCTTCCGGAGCGTCCTGTCTCATCATGAGAGAGCAAACACACACCCATGTAAGGCAAACACCACTCAAAAACCAAATTCACATGATTCAAACTGTTACTTTCTTTTCGGTCAATGTTTTCAACATGTTATCCCTATGCTTATAAACAGAGCCTGACAGAATGTGACCAAAATAGACTGGCTGATTACTTCTCTCCCCCGTTTAAAAGTCTTCCATTGACTCTGCATCACACTTGATCTAGGAACTTTCATTTCTGGTAATAGGGGGCTAAGTAGGACCCCTGAGGACAGCTAGAAACGTGGAGAGAAATAATCTTTTTAAATTTCTTACATTTGTGGAAGAGCTGACAAAAGAGTAAGATAGTACTGGGCCAAAATCTAGGGTAAAGCAAGAACCCAGAGTCGAAGCTGAGCACTCAAAGCCTCCTTCTCTCTAAGGATGTTTGCTAGTCTGGAAGAAATATCTGCGAAACCGGACTGAGTTGTTGGTGGCCTTACAGGGCAGAGAAGACAGGAATCAAGACCTGGAACCTAACCTAGGTGAAAAGTCAAAAGAAACCCTCCCCTTCTCTAAGCTGGGACCCTGAAGAGCCACACCTTCACAGTGAGAGTAAACTGGGCGTGAGCCAGCCCAGGGCCAGTTCGAACTGGTGTCACTTAGGCGGTGCAGGGAATGGCAGACTCTTCACTCCGACCAGAATGGTTCCAAACCAGCGGTGTCCCCTGGTGCCTGGCAGGCGCAAAGGAAAATCCTTTCTAGAGGATGGTGCCATTATCCTAGGGTACAAATTAATCTTTGAAATCATTTTTTTCAAGTATAATGACCAGCAAAGATAAGCAGTTCTACAAAATAACAAGAAAGCCTGAGTAATAACCAACAGATACAGCAGACAACACAAAGCCCCACAAAGGGTTCCGGTACTGCGATTATTAGACTATAAAACAGATGTGCTGACCACATGTTATGAGATTTTTTTAAATGAGCTTGAAAATATCTGCAGGAACAAGAATCTATAAAAAGCATTGTAACAGCTTTCCAGAAGAACTAAAGAGAACTTCTAAAGCTGAGAAATAACCCAACGTAAGAACTCAGCGAACGCGCGTTAGCAGAATATGCACAGCTGAGGAGAGATCTACAAGATGGAGCTGAAGAAACTGCCCCAAACTCAGCAGAGGGCATACCACAAGAGGACATCTGGAAGACAGGGTGAGAGACGGAAGGGCAGAACAAAGAGGCCTGGCTAACACGGTTTCAATGAGAGTCCCAGAGGGGGAGGAGAAGCAGTTTGGGACAGAGGCACCTGTGACAAGATCACAGCTGAGAATTTTTTTCAAACATAAAACCACCAGTCCACAGCCTAATGAGTCCTAAGATGATCCGTGAAAAGAAATCCACATATCATAGTGAAACTACAGATAAATCTTCAACAAATCAATAAATAAACCGATTACCTCGAAAGGAGTAGCACAGCAGGCTGATGGCTACCCTCCCAATGGCAGCGAGGGAAGCCAGAAGAGGAAGGCTTCCACAAATCCTTTCCTGCAAAGCACTTGTTTTACGAGGACCCCCTGCCAGGGGGTAAGTGGAGCCAAAACCTAGTCCTCACTCCAGTCGCCAGAACCTATGCCTGGCTCAGGGCTGCGTCTGCCAGGGAAAGCAGTGCCTTTTCCTAAATCCCACAAAGATGTCTTCCACTTGTGCCTGTGCCCAGAGAAGCTCCCCTGCGTTAATTTGGTTGAAATAATCAGACAAGCTAGTAGCAGTTACGTAGAAGAGAGTAAAATGACTTCAGTGTGTCCCTACCAGGTTTGAAGTTTTACTTATTTCTCTTCTCCCCATCAGTGGGTCCAGTCAGAGGAAAACTGAGCTTAAATGGATATCCCAGAAGGAAATTTAAAGCCATTTGGAGACAAGCAAAAACTGAGAGTTTGTCAGGATTATATAAAATGTAAATAGATGTAATCTTTCCATTAACAGACAAAAATTGTCACAATGCATAATAATTCAAGTGGGGGTGATTTTTACCCCCAAGGAACATTTGGAGATTTTTTTGGTTGTCATAACCTGGGGTGGAGGGTGATCTGTTGGCATCCAGTAGCCTGGGGTGCTGCCAAACTACAATGTACAGGACTGCCCCCTTCAACAGAGAATTATCTGGCCAAAATGTCAATAATGCCAAGGTTGAGAAACTCTGATACAAGTGAACAGAATGTTTGAAAACTTAAAAATGGTAAAAAAGAACTACCACGAAAACCCACACCAAAGGAAAGCTGATGGACCTACATTACTGATAGGCAAAGCTATCTTAATTCAGAAAACATTTCTAGAGATAAAAAGTGTTACTTCCCAACAATAAAAGTCTTCTTTATCTGGAAGATATTAGAATTTTAAAATTATATGCACCCAATAAAATTGCATCAAAATACGTGCAACAAAAATTTTCAGAACTCTGAGGACAAAGACAATTTTACAAGGTGTTTCATGTTTACATTTCTCTCAGTATTTGATATTACAAGCTGTCGAGAAAAATCCCAGTAAGAATACATAAGATTCGAATAATAATTAACAAATTTCACTCATAGGCATATATAGAGCACGGTACCTAACAACTGCCAAATGCATATTCTTTTCAAGCACACATGGAACATTCATAAAAGTTGACCATATACTAGACCATAGAGCTAGTCTCAACAAATTCCACAGGATAAAAATCACATAATTATGCTCTCTGACTACAGCGTAATTTTGTAATTATGTTACTAAGGAAACACACACTGTGCCCCAAATATATAAAAATTAAGCAATACACTTCCATATAACCCTTCCGTAAACCCAAAGAACGTAAAAGGAAGGAATAAGAAAGACAAGAACAGAAATTAATTCATAGATCAACAAAACCAAAAGTTGGCTCTTGGTAAAGGCTAATAAGATTGTAAATCCTTATAAAGACTGATAAAGAAAAAAAGACAGAGATAACAAATATCAAGAATAAAAAAGAAGACTTCCTACAGACATTAAAAAGGATACACTTCTAAATGAATGAACTCCAGCTTCTTACCCTGGGTGATCTATTCCCTTCATCCTTCTTATTTTATACCACTTGCTTCTTTTCCACTATGCGGCCGTCAAGCATGCCAAGTCTTTTCTAACTTGGGGACTTTGCACTCAATAGCCGTTTTTTCCTGAGATGTAGTGCCTGTCTCCTTGTAGTTCGATCTCAGTTTGAGCCATAACACCCTCAGCAAGGCCTTTTCTGACCACCAGGCTAAAGTAGCCACCAGTCATTCTCCAACAGAGTAGGAACTTTATCTTGCTCAACACTCCGTCCCAGAGTGCACACAGTAGGTGCTTAATAAATACTGGTTGATTGAAATACCATCTTCTGGGTGAGTCATGGAGATGCAAGCTGATGAAAATGAGAAAAGTAGGAACAAATGAAGGAAAGTAAAACTAAGAATGTATGGTGTGCAAAAATACAGTATAAAGAAAAAGAAGAAACCCGGAAATGTGTACAATGGGCTAAAAGTAGGGGAGAGGAAAGTAATTATACAGTAACGCTGCTGTGGTTCGGCAAAGAGCTTAACTGGAGGGAGGGGGACCAGCTTTATGGAGCGCCTTCCATGCCACATGATGTTGGGCGTTTTGAAAGATTTTGTTCCCACTTAGAGCTATAATCAAAATAGTTTCCTTGTTTTCAACCCTGTCCTAGGGAGAAAAGAGAGTGGGCTCTTTCGTTCTGTAAAGGGGGCAGGGAGGCTGTCTGCTTTCATGGAGTAATGTTTGTCCAAGACCACTGGGAGCACCATCCACCTCGAGAAAACATTAGAAAACCCATTTTGGAGGAAAATCATAAGTTTCATTTTTAACAGGTTAATATTTAGAGGCTTCCAAAACATCCCAGTAGAGATGTCGACCAGATAATGGGGTACATCAGCCTAGAGCCCAGAGGAGAGGTCTGAGCTGGAGACAAGTCTCTGACGTACAGACGGTAATTGAAGTCATAGGTTGTGGGTGTCAGCGTCTAAAAAGGGAAGATAGAGTAGGAAGAAACAAGGTTCCAGGGATGAACTTGAGAAACTCCCGCCCTTACTGGTCAGGTGGTGGGAGTCCAGCCTTTGAAGGAGGTTGAAAAGGAATGGCCAGGAGAACATGGTTTCATGAAAGCCGAAGGAGAAGGATGATCAGTGGTACTGAATGCTGCTGAGATGTCAGGGGAAATGAGGAATTAAAATGTTTATTAGATTTAGTGACGTGACAGCCTCTGGCCTGGGTGTAAGCCATTTTAGCGGAGTGGGAATAGCATCTGAGTCAGCCTCAGCTTTGCACCAACAGTGCCTTTGTGTAGGTTAGACACTTGGTCTATTTGTTCATTGGCTTTACTGTGAAATGTTTGTGCAGAAGAATGTATAGTATGTATATGCAGAATTTAAGGGACAATTATGAAGTGAACAACGTTTACTGGTCGCCCAAGTCAGCAGAACCTTATAAAAGACACCTCCTAGGTTGCATCTACCTTCTTTGTCCACCCAGAGCTATCCTTCTGGCAATGGCTGTGATAAATACTCTCTTGCTTTCCTCTATGGTCTTACCAGATATGAGTGATTCCCTAAACAACATACTATGATTTTTACAATATACTTTTCCATTTTGGCTGGTTTTGAATTCTGTGTAAATGGAATCATACTGCATCCATTCCTCTGGATCTTTCTGCTATTGCTCAACATTCTGTTTTCCAGAGTTCTCTGCACTGATACATGACAATACAGCATTCACTTTCACCATTATATAGTATTCTATTGAATTGTAGCACCATTTACGTTTGCCTTCTGCTTCCGATGGACATTTGCTCGTTTCCAGTTTTGCTATAACAAGCAGCACCACCATGAACACGATCGTACGTGTTGCCTTAGGAAGTTATGTAAGAGTTTTCTAGAATAGGTGCATACATAGGACTAGAATTGCTGGGTCTTCAGATATGGGTATGCTCAGCTTTATTGTGAAGTGCCAAAATGGTTTCTAAAGCGGTTATCCGAACTTACACTCCTGCCCGCTCCTGTGAGAGTCAGCATTGCTCCAGATTCTCCCCAAGGTTTGATACTGGCCAGCTCTAAAACTGCTGCCGATCTGATGAGTATGAATTTTTATCTTATTGTGGTTTTAACTTGTGAATATTAATAAGGCAACATTTTTTGTATGTTTATAGGCCATCTTGTATTTTACAAAAGAGAAAATGCAATTCTATTTTTCTGTTGTACTGTTTTTTTACCAATTCGCCTACCAGCCAAGCAGCACTCAGGAAGCCCAGCAAGGCGAGCTGGATTTGATGAATTGTTCCAAGAACACTTCATAGTCAATATTAGGAGTTGAACTCTGCTGGGAGATGATCCTAGGAACTGGTGCCTCCCATCTTTGTGTGCTTTCTAGCTCTGAAAAATACCTAATAGTCCCTGGATCCATTGGATTATGTGTTTGGGAAACCAGGAATGCCTCCAGCCCTGGTTAGCAGATGTCAAGATGCTGTGGACGGACCAGCAGCACCAGCTTCTGAACGACCAGGAGTTGTTCCGCAGTAACCATACCACCCAGAGCAACCATTATTAACACTTTGGGATTATCATTTTCTCATGTTTGCTTTTCTTTATTTTCCAAATTGTCTATATTTTGAGAAGTATCTGGGTTAAACACCACAACATTCCTAGCACAAAACATAAGTGAAAAATTAAAATCTCAGAGAAAAGATGCTCATCCTTCATCTGAGCAACTCCTCTGCCAGGGACTGACTCTAGGCAAGTGACCTAACCTTTCTAAGACTCGGTTTTTGACTAGGTAATAATCTCCATGACCCTTCCTTCTAACCATGTGAGATTTTAATGAAGGGGATGTCTTAGCTTGGGCTGCTACAACAAAATACCATAAACTGGTGGCTTATAAACAAAGATTTATTACTCATGGTTTGGAAGCTGGAAGTCTGAGATCAGGGTGCCGGAACAGCTGTGTTCTGATGAGGGTTGCTGACTGCCAACTTCCTGTTGTGTCCTCACAAGGTGAAGAGCAGAGAGAGAAAGTCAGCTCTCCCATAGGCTAATAAGGGCACTAATCCCGTGTACAAGGGCTCCACCCTATGACTTCATCTAATCCTAATCACCTCCCAAACGCCCCACTTCCTAATTACCATCACACTGCAGGGTAGGGTTTCAACATAAGAATTTGGGGGGATACATACATTCACCCCATAGCAGGGGATAACTTAAAACAGTGCTTCTCAAGTTACTTTGCATATGGATCACTCAGGAATCTTGTTACCATGCAGATTCTTATTCAGTAGATCTAGGGTGGGGCCCAAGACTCTTCATCTCCATCCTGCTCCCAGCTGATGTGATCAGGCTGGTCTGATGGCTGTGTCTCCAGAGGCGAGGACCAAGCTGGCTTTGCTACTGGCCTGTGAGCTGTTCTAGGAACTAAGCACCTGGGAGTTCGGAGTAATGATTACTTTAAAGCTGAGCAGCTCCCACTGGAGAGCCCTGGCATCCTGATTCCTAAGCGTCTTCTGTGCTGAAGAATGCTACCATCTGCGTGCCAGGCACCGTACTAAGCACTTCGAAACATTCTCTAACACTCCCTCCTACCAGAGAAGTCAGTGCTGTGATCACTCCCCTTTTACAGATGATGTTAAAGTGCGCCAGATCACATAACTGGTAGGAGACAGCACAGGCGTTCCTGCGCAGCTCGTCTGATTGCAGACCCCCGACCTCACCACTAAGCCAAAGAGCAGAAGGACCTTCTCCGTCCAGGCCTTGGAAGAGAACGCTGCAGAGACTGTCGCATCGCCGGGCTTCAGAAGGGCCTTCTCCGTCCCGGCCTTGGAAGAGAACGCTGCAGAGACTGCCGCATCGCCGGGCTTCCTCCTACGCCCATGCGGGCGGGGACACCGCTGCCCGCCAGCTCAGAGCGTCTCCTCTGGGGAACACGCCTCAGCTGGCAAGCCCATCCTCTGCCTCACATTTTCTTGATAACTCTGAAGGGATCTGACCGCGGCAGTATCAGTCATGGGTAGGGCGGCTTCTTCCATGAGCCTTCTCTGTCCCTCGACACGAGGGTTCCGTGGCCCTGAGCAGCACTTAGATCGTGTGAGAGGAAGGCCATGGGCCTTAACAGGCCACATCCATTTTCATTTACCTTCTGAAAGAAGATTAAGGAGAAAATTCAGTTTTGCCTAATGCTTCCCCCAAATGGCTCATTTATATGCTAATTAGCAAGATAAGAATCGATGAAACTGGTAATCAATATGATATCCAAGGCACCAGTAATGAAATTCATTTTGAGATGCACTGCCAGTGGAAATGAAGCAATTACGCGGAATAAATGGGGCAGCTTGGGGAATAGGGACTCCACATTGCACTTGACTACATCAGTCCCCTTTCACTCCTCCCTCGCTCTTTCCCCGCCCCCTTGAAATCAGCTGTCCGTTCAGATCCACCCGCTGGGGCACGCACACCAGCCTCTCTCTCTGTGCACTTAGAGACGTGCACCATCCCTGCGGATCTGTGGTCCTCCAGGGGAAAACAGAGCTAGGGAAAATTACAGTGTCTGTGAAGACTGTTGATTTAAGGTTTTCCAATTCTAGAGCATACGTATAATTACCATATTGCCCAGATTTTCCAGAACTGTCCTGATTTCAAATATTTTGTCCCATCAGACCACTGTCAAATGATGTGCCCTGCGCAAGTTCAGCGCAAAGTAGGCCATAGCGTGGCCGCAAGATGTAACCCTAACTCCAGGAACTGTTGTTTCTGCCTGGACATTTATTCCAGGACTTTAGAATTGCTGTCTTTTCCTTATGTGTGGCTGTGTCGGGGGCAGTGATCCCAGTCACCTCTGAGGATCAAGGGCGCAGCATTACTCACGTCATACCTTCCAGCTAAGATAACTGAGATTCTCTCTTATCCCGAAGTCTGCTCATTGTAATCACCTGGAGAGCTTTTCCCCAAAATTTTATTATAAAAATTTTAAACATACCAAAAGTTGAAAACATTATGCAGTGAATATTGTGTCTTATCTAGATTTTACAATTAGCATTTTACCACACTTGTCTTATCAGATTTTTCCAACTATCCAACCCTCTGTCTATTCACCAGTCCATCTGATATCTTTTTCATGCATTTCAAAGAAAGTCACAGGCATCAGTATATTTCACTCCTACACACATCAGCATGCATATCATTAACTAGAGTTCAAAATTTTTTAGGTGAAAGTTACATACAATGAAATGCAAAAATCTGAAGAACACCATTCTCTAAGTTTTGACAGATGGGTACGCCAACATAATACAAACCTCTGCCGACACTTAGAACATCGCCATTACCCCAGATGGTCCCTCATGCCCTCTTCCAAGTCCCTCCCCACCCCCACTCCGCACTTCCAGGGTCAGCCATCGCTCAGACTTTTTCTACCAGAAATTGCCTTTTCCTATTCCTAGACCTCCATCTAAGTGGAACCACTTAGTCTGTGCTCTGTGTAAGGTCTTTTCATCCAGCATCGCATTTCTGAGACTGCTCCACATCGTCACATGTATCGACAGTTTGTTCCTTTTCATTGCTGAGTAGCATTCCATAGTGCAGATGTACCACTACTTTAGCTACTGTGAATGAACTTGCTAGGAACACGTCTGTATGAGACTTTTTATGGACCTATGATTACACTGTACTTGAAGAAATTCCTAGTAATGGAATTTCTGAATTATAGGGTAGGTGCATGTTTAGCTTTGTAAGAAACTGCCAGATTGTATTCCACAGTTGTTGTGCTCTTTCTGGGAAGCTTCTAAAAAACACTGCCTCCTTGCTCGTCTCCAGAAATTACTAATCAATTCATTGGTCGGGGGGGGGGGGGGGGGCGGGGACCAAACATGGATAATTCTGATACGCTCATCTGGTGGCTCTCATGTGCCACCAGAGGTAAGAGTCACTCAAGGTTTAACTCCAGATGAAAGTTGAGATATAAATATATGTATGTATGTATGTATGTATGTATGTATTTCTACTGCAAAGTGGCTTTCTGTTGCTGTCCCCTTTTTTTCTTTTTACTACTCTAAAGACTTGGTCACAGTCTAGGATGATCTAGCATCACAGTGCAGACTTTAGAGTAAAAACACCTGCTTTGTAATTCCAATTTTGCCAGTTTGTAACTATGTAACCTGAGCAAGTTACTCACCATTTCCTCTTCTGTAAAAGGGGGTTTATAGAATGCATTCCAAAGTTGTGAGGATAAAAGTGCCTAACTCCAAGAATTGTCTGAATTTACTCTAGGACCAGGGTGGGAATAGAGTTATCAAACCCTCCACATGAGTGGGATTCCTCTCTCAGCCTCCATAATATGGCTCCGGACAGTGAGGTTGTGCATGTCAGAGGTCACAGAGCTGTCCCCACCTCCCTGTAATGACTGCACTGTAATGATCTCGTCTTACAACTATGTAAAAACTACAAGTCAGTAGGCTAGGAGTCCACTCCCTGTCCCCGTGTAACCAACAACCTGCCTTTGGAAAACTGCCGGCTGGAGTCTGTGTTAAGAGAACAGTGAGGAGCAGTCCAGCAGCCGGGGCCACAGTTTTTTCTTGCCTTCCTGCTGGATTACTGAGCAAGGAATCAACAACAATGAAAGAAACCACGAACATCTGACCCCTCTCATCTGAAGCCTGGCCACACTCCCGGAGGAGACAGACCTGGCCCCTCTGTCTTCTGAGTCCACCTTTTATGGAGCCAGTCCAGATCCCAGTGAACTGCCCCTGGGCCCTACAGAACATTGGTACATGTGGCTCCTGACAGTGTTTACATCAGATGCCCAGTACTTGTTGGGAAGACAACAATGACATCTCTTTAAGAGTCTTAAAGAGTGAGGTGGCCTCTCTCACTCTTCAACCATTTGCATGAGGATTTGCCAGTTGGCCCTGGGAAGAATGCAGCTGCAAACAGTGGGTTTCCCCGTGTGAGAGAGGCCAGCATGCGCACAGATGAGGCTCTTAAATCAGGCTAGAAATGCCAGGTTTTAGCTTCTTTCTGAACAGAATGGCTGTGGAGGGTTCTCCCCCATGTCCTCCACAGACAGCTGCTGAGAATACAGCGGGCTTGGCCTTCCTGGGAAGGTAGGCTTTCCTGAGTACCAGAGCTTGCTGTGGGCTCCAGTCTTTAGTACAGAGATCCAGGGTAAAGAATGGCAGCTAATGAGCCTGTTTTCAACTTTTTGGCCTCCCTAAGTGTCTGGGGAACCTTCATGCCTTTGTTAGCGGAGTACAGGACAGAGAGGATGAGGGAAAGAGATCAGACAGCCTGCTATCTGAGGCATGTGCCTGGCCTCAATAGTCCCCTTTTGGGTTGGTTTTATTCTGTAATGTGTCCCCTGAGAAGACAGACTAAGCAGCCTGGGTTACCCTGCAATTTCTCCAAACTATTTGCATGAAATACTGCAGGCAAAAAAGCCAGCCCCTGATTGGCTGTTGCTAGGTAACAACATAATCATCAGGAAATTAGGCTGTCCTTTCTTTTCCAACCCAGAGTACGTGTGTGATTGCAGAGTTGTGCAGGAAGAGAGAGGGAGTGGAACAAAGAGAGATAAATGGGATGGTCTTGAAGGCGGGGACGCCACAGCCACAAACCTGCATCCCACGGTAGGACAATCTGCTTTGGGTTTGGGCTTTTTACTCAGTCAAGCCAATATTGGTACAGCTTCCTTTTTTATGTGAGTGGCAAAGCTGTTCCTGCAGACAGCCGGAACAGGAGCTATGAAAGCAACTTTGACATTTGCAGTGATTTTTAGAAGCAGGAGGCAGTGTGTAATGTATGAGAACAACTCCAAGAGAGGATGAGTAAGTGAATGTGCCTGGAAAACATGTACAGGCGGAAAAGGACCCATTAGCATGTCTGTGAAGTTCCTGAGAGGAACAGAATGTGAGAATGCGCATGTGAATGGGGCATGTGACAGAGAGCAAACAAGATGCTTTAAAATGTGGGAGGAAGCCCCATAAACTGAAGTTCAGAATTGTGTCTGTTAAAACTCTGCCAATGTTTAGGCAAGTGGTCCTACTGTTATTCAGCCAGAGAATCCTCGGCCTGCCTCTCTGCTTCGTTAGACTTGGCAGATGGGTGAAAAGTAACAGTAATATGAGAGAGAGTGTGTGTGTGCGTGTGTGTGTGTGTGTGTGTGTGTATGCGCATGCACACTGAAACACCTAGTTCATTTTCAAGGCTGTATGTAGAGCCCCAACAAGTGCACAGCTACACCTGGACACTTCCACTGAATAATTAGTATCCATGAGACCATGACTTTCCTTTCCCTTCCCACTAGACCCAGATGGCTTTCCACCTCTAACCTCCTTTATCTTGTCCTCCTTTTGAGTTCCCTAGCAATGACCCTGCCCTTACACTAGACCCTCAGTTACCATACTGCATACTTCATTGGCTTGCTACAACCCCAGGCAAGCTAATTGCCTTTTCCATTCATTGTCTGCCAGATTAATGACTCTTCCTGTGTCTGGTTGCCCATAGCCTCCTCTGAGATTCCTCTGTCTACTCTCTCCCTTCTACCGCCTCCGCCTCTCTGAGCTCCACATCTGAGTGTTCAGAAGTCATTTAATTCAAATGGTAAACTAGAAACACTGTCTTTATTCCTTTTTCTGATCAAAGGAGATAGTCCCCGGCATAACGCAGCAGGGACCATTTTACAGCACTGGTAAAAATGCACACCAGGAGCAAGGCATACTAATTAATTCATGAGCATGACTCCAAATGAGGATGAATAAATGAATGTGTCTGGAGGTATGCGGAGCAAGACAGAATGTGTACCAGTAACCAAGACTCAGAAGGGAACATCCTCCCGACCACACAGTCCTCCACAATGGCTTGCTGCCTCCAGTGCGTGAGCCTAATAAGCTCTCGCCCTGGGGGTAAAAGTCATCACCAACTTACAGTGGCTCAAAACCCCTTTCTGGGTATGTCCACCAAATGGAATGAACCTGGTGCTTTGCAAAGCATCCATGCCCTGTGTGCAGATATAATAGAGATTCCTCAAGACGGGGCTCTCAGAGATTAGTCCCTGGACCAGCATCCAAAATCTTGGAGTGAGGTCCCACAATCTGTTTTGCCAAACCCTCCAAGTGATTCCCATGTATGCTAACACTTGAGAACCACTGTAGACCTGAAAAACTGTATCTTTGATAAGTTCCCAGTTGATACCAATCTTTGAAAACCTCTGCTCTAAGAATAGAAAACGGGGGTCAATGTATAATTGTCCTTCCACCTAGAATGCCTCCTCCCTATTTCCAAAGTCCCAGTCAAACCCGTCTTTAAAGACCCACCCCAAATGAAACTTCTGATTCAACGGAGTTATCACTTTATGCCTTATGGCCTTTTCAGGAGTCAGTGAACTTGGGCCCACAGGCCAAATCCAAGCCACAACCTGTTTGTGTCAAGTCCTGGGACTAATGGCTTCTGCATTTTTGAATGACTGGGAAGGGGAGATCAAATAAGAATGTGCAGCAGAAACCACGTGCAGTCCACAAGCCTGAATGATTTACTGTCTGGCCCATTACAGAGCAAGTTTGCCAGCTCCTATTATAATTATTTATATACTTTTCTTATTTCTCCTCTTAAACTGTTAGCTCCTTAAAAGCAGAGTTAATATCTGAATCATTTTTATATTCTCTTCAGTGCCAAGCACATAACAATTGTTCAATAGAGAAAGGATGGATGGATGGATGGATGGATGGATGGATGGATGGATGGGCAGATGGGTGGGTGAATGGATGGCGGCTGGGTGGGCTGTTTGGGTGGTTAACCAGTGTTCTGGCAGTCCAAAAGAGATCCACTTTTCCACTGAGCCATTTTGTGGCTGACCCATTCAGGAGGTAAGAACAATAGTTTCCTCCACTGTGAGTAAGTGATGAGAATCAGGAACGTCATACTAATGGAATTTACTCTTCATTAGTAACTAGAATGATGAAGACATTAGGAACTGTTCTACAGCTTGAAAAACAAGATTAGCATTTAGAATGTCTAAATATGTTAGTTTAAGCAAAACACTTAAAATCCCAGTTGGATTTCTGGCATCCAGTAAGAGATTTTCATGGAACTACCAGTGTTTAAGAGACGCTAGAGGTACCGCCACATGAGTCATACCTGCCATGTGGTTGCCCAGCCTCTGCGTGATGCCTCCACGGACCTGAAACTCACTTCACAAAGCAGCCCACTCCACTTTTTAACAACTCCAATGGTTAGGAAGTACATCTTTTTTTTTTAGTTGAAATCTATCTCCTTACAATTTCTACTCTGTAGTCCCACTTCCCTCTACTCTAGCTATCAAAATGAGCTACCTAAGTTTTATAATAAAATAAGTATGGTAAAGTTAGACTTGACTGGAAAGAGTGGAAGATTAAAGGGGATCTACCCCACTTAGGTGATTTCCACCTGCAAACAGTAAGAGAATGGGTTAGAAGTACAAGAAGTTAAAGGCAACAAGTATGCTAATAGACAAAAAGCAAACGTAGGGGTATAAATGAAATCCAGCACAGCATCCCAGATACAATAGGAAGCAAAGGACTGGTGGTCACAGCAGATCATAGGCTGACCACAGACTTGCAATGTGTTTCTGGTAGAGAGGAACGTTAGGAGCAATTAGAGGCCATTATTTGGGACAAATGAGGGAAAGAAGGCCCCAGAGCTGGGCCTAGGGGACCCTGGAATTGCTTTGTGATTCCAAAGCTCTGAAACAGCTGCCTTGACAAGTTGCTAAGGCAGAAGCAGAGCAAGAGAAAACCTCTTAGGAATGGCTGAGTCCTCTAAATGGTGGGCTGGGCCAAAGCAGTGAGGGCCCCTGCAGGGAACTGCCCCAAGGAAGGTGAGAGGAGGAGGCAGGGAAAGGAAGCTGAAATCTCCAGCCATACACCTGTTCACGGTATAATGCAGTCTTACTATTGATCCAAATACCTTGAGAACTGATAAATCAATCACTGCATGAAAAATAGCTCCAGCAAGAAGGTTTGTTGATCACTTACTGTCTGGATTTCTAAAGGAGTTTTACTGCACAGAACTTGGACTTAAATGGGGAATTTAATCTAGAAACAGCAGTCACTGACTAGCTGCTAGTGTCTTGCTTTACCCCGTCCTCCCCAACACACATAGTACAAGAGTGCACATTGTATGAAGATCCCTCGCCCACACTCACACACCATGGCTGAGCCTATTCTAGTTATCACGTCTTCCAATAATACTTGAAGGTGGGTTTTCTTTTCTTAGGAAGAAAATTCCTAAGATTTGAGGATGGGGCTTTTTGAACTCTGGTGAAAAATGTATAAACAAGCCTGGGCTAAGAGTATGTTCAATAACTGTAAGGGATTAAAAGCCCAGATTTTTTAGTCTTCCCTTCTCCACACTCAAGGCACTCCCACATTACAATGGGGACGTGAGCTCTAGATTCAGACTCTTCTGGTTTATGGCACTTAATAGCTTTTGATCTGGGGCAGGTAGCCACCCAGAACCTGTTTTCTCATCAGTGATTACTGCTCCAAAACAATGCTAGAAGGATTGATTGGGCAAAGGGAGGTTGGTGACTACTAAATGCTATTCTGTGCCACACATTGCGCCGGGTGTTTTGCTTGCATTTTCTTATTTACCATTTCCAATAACTGTTAAAAATCGATAGTATTAACTGTTTACAGATGAGGAAACTGAGGCATGCAGAGGTTAAGTAACTTGCCTAAGATTTCCCAACTGGGGCAGAGGAAGGGATCAAAAGCATTCAGAGAAATCCGAAATACAAAGCCCCTCTTCTTCCTTTCAAGCTGTGCTGCCTCCCTGAGACTGTGCCCAGCGCGTACAGGGCTTCGGGAAAGGTAGAAATCCTTCACCCCTTCCCTCCAAAGGACTCCGAGGCAGTTGCTTTTGTCTTGAATTACTTTTCAATTAAATAGTTAAAAATGATTTTATAAACCCTGCAGACAGGACCAACTTTGAATTTAGATAAGATGTGAAAGTACTAGAGGTTAATATCCAAAATTTATAAAGAACTCGTACTACTCAATACCAAAAAACTCCCAAACAATCCAATTTAAAAATGGGCAGAGGACCTGAATAGACACTTCTCCAAAGAGAACATGCAGATGCCCAATAGACGTACAAAAAGATGCTCAACGTCACTAATCATCTGAGAAATGCAAACTAAAACCACAGTTAGATACCACCTCACACCTGTCAGAATGGTGACCACTAATAAATCCACAAACGACAAGTGTTGGAGAGGATGTGGAGAAAAGGGAGCCCTTATGCACTGTTGGTGGGAATGCAGACTGCTGCAGCCACTACAGAAGAGTATGATGGTTCCTCAAAAAATTAGAAATAGAACTGCCTTATGAACCAGCAACTCCCCTTCTGGGGATTTATCCAAAGAAACCCAAAACACTAATTCTAAAGAATATATGCACCCCTATTCCACTGTAGCATTATTTACAGTAGCCAAGACATGGAAGCAACCCAAACGTCTGTCAACAGACAAGTGGATAAAAAAAAGTTAAGGTACTTATAAGTATACACAATGGCGTACTACTCAGCCATAACAAAGAAGGAAATCTTATTTATGGGGCTTTCAGTCAAGATAGTGGCATGGTCAGATGTGGTTCGCCTCTTTGCACAACCACATGAAAATTACAACTAAAATACAGTACAACCATCACTCAGAACTGTCAGAAATTGAGTTGAATGAAAGTCTAACAACTACAGAATTAAAGAAACCACATCCATCCAGGCTGATAGGAGTGGTACAGACGGTAGTGGTGGTCCCTCACCCATGTGTACTGAATAAAAATTTGTGAGGGATATCTTGGGAGCAAGGAGTCTCAGCCCCACACCAGGCCCCCAGCCCAGAGTTCCAGTGCCAGGAAGATAAGTCCCCACAACTTCTGGCTGCAAAAAGCAGTGGGGATTGAGTCAGTGGAAGAAACTGTTGGAGCCCCAAGTAGTTCCTCTTAAAGAACCCACACACAGACTCACCTACTCAGTCTCACTCCCTCTGAGCTCCAGCACTGTGGGAAGACAGCAGCGGCATACAGGGAGAAACTGAAGTATCTGGCATCAAGGCGAGCAGAGGCCATTGTCCCTTTTCTAAACCCTCCCCCCACAGGTTGATGGAGTCTCAGATATGGCACCAGCTTTCGATATCTGAGACTTCATTAACCTGGCTAATACTGTTTGACCCACCTTGGAGATCCCCAGAGACTCTGCCCCACCCAACTTACAGGCCCACCCAAGCTGCTTTTCCATATCAATGCCTGGTCTTGGCTCCCGCTTCAGAACTTCTTAAATCCTATCAAACAAGCAACAGCTGGCCTCATTGAGTCCCAGGCCCAGCACTAGCAGCAGCCAGCCTAGTCACAGCATGGCTTCACTTAGAAATCTCCAAGCCCAGCATAAGTAGCAGCCATCTCAGATTGCTTTATAGCTCAGTCAATGTGGCCCCAGGCAAAACATAGGTGGGGACTGACCTTGGCCCACACCACCTAGGAAACCCCAGGGCCAGCACAGTCAGTGGACAGTTACAGACCACGTCAGAGCAGCCCCTGCCCCTGAACAGCTGATCCTCCATGGAGGGCAAAGGTTGGTGATAAGTGGTCACAGCCAATTCTTGCAGCTGATTGGCCTGGGTAAATCCCTCCCATTGACCTGCCAATAGCAACCAAGGCTCAACTATAAGAAAAAGGTGTATTCAGCCCATATGAAGGGCATACCTCAAGTACCCAGCTTGGATGATAGGAGAGGCTGTACCACTGGACCCTACAGGATACCTACTAATAAGGTCATACTACCAAGACAAGGAGCCAAAGCAGCTCTACCTAGTACACAGAAACAAACACAGGGAGGCTGCCAAAATGAGGAGACAAAGAAACATGGCCCAAATGAAACATCAGATCAAAACTCCAATGAAAGAGCTAAATGAAATGGAGATAAGAAACCTATCAGATGGAGAGTTCAAAACACTGGTTATAAGGATGCTCAGAGAACTTAGTGAGGACCTCAACAGCATGAAAAAGATCCAGTCAGAAATGAAGGATACACTAATTGAAATAAAGAACAATTTACAGGAAAATAACAGTAGAGTGGATGAAGTAGAGAATGAAATCAATGATTTGGAACATAAGGAAGCAAAAACAACCAATCAGAACAACAAGAAGGAAAAAGAATTCAAAAAAATGAGGATAGTATAAGCAGCCTCTGGGACAAACTTTAAGAGTTCCAACATTCACATCATAGGGGTGCCAGAAGAAGAGAAAGAGAAAGATATTGGAAATCGATTTGAAAAAATAATGAAAGAAAACTTCCCTAATTTGGTGAAGGAAATAGACGTGCAAGTCCAGGAAGCACAGAGAGTTCCAAACAAAGTGGATGCTGAGAGGCCCACTCCAAGATACAAGGTAAGTAAAATGCCAAAGGTTAAAGATAAAGAGAGAATCTTAAAAGCAGCAAGAGAAAAGCAGTTAGTTACCTACAGGGGAGTTCCCATAAGACTGTCAGTTTATTTCTCAAAAGAAACCTTGCAGGCTAGAGGGATTGGCAAGAAATATTCAAAGTCATGAAAATTCAGGGACATACAGCCAAATTTGCTCTACCCTACAAATATATCATTTAGAATTGTAAGGCAGATAAAGAGTTTCCCAGACAAGAAAAAACTGAAGGAGTTCATCATCCCCAACCCATTAGTATATGAAATGTTAAAGGGACTTATTTAAGAAAAAGAAGATCAAAAGTGTGAGTAATAAAATAGCAGAAAATACAAATCTGTCCACAGTTGAATCTTAAAAAATCAAACTAAGCAAACAAGAACAGAAACAGAATCCTGGATATGGAGAGCATTTTGATGGTTGCCAGATGGGAGGTGGGTGGGGGAATGGGTGAGGAGGTGAGGGAATTAAGAAGTACAAATAGGTAGTTACACAATAGCCATGGGGATATAAAGTACGGTGCAGGAAATGGAGTAGCCAAAAAACTTACACATGACCCATGGACACGAACAGTGGTGGGGGGATTGCCTGAGGGAGAGGGGGGTGCTGGGTAGAAAGAAGGCAAAGGGGGAAAAATCAGGACAACTATAATAGCATAATCAATAACATATAATAAAAAAGAGACATCTTATTTGCAATAATATGGATGGACCTAAAGGGTATTATCCTAAGTGAAATAATAGAGAAAGACAAATACCGTATGATTTCACTTATATGTGAAATCTAAAGAACAAAATAAATGAAAAAAAACAAAATTGTAACAGACTCGTAGACACAAAGGGAAGACTGGTGACTGCCAAAGGGGTTGGGAGGGGGTGTTGGGGGACTGGGTGAAAGAGGTGAAGAGATTAAGAAGGACAGGTTGGTAGTTACAAAATAGCCCTGAGGATGTAAAGTACAGCGTGGGGAATGCAGTCAATAATATTGTAATAACTGTGTGTGGTGCCAGGTAGACACTGGAATTATCCGGGGAACACTTTCATAAAGTGTCATAGGATCAAAGTCTATGATTGTCTAACCACTGTCCTGTGTGCCTGAAACCAATACGAAATAATGCTGAAAAAACAAGATACGTAAAAATACTAATACACTGGAAAGGCCTACAAATATTAGACAGGTCCCGATAAATACTCCAAGTGTGATTTCTAGAATACAAGGCAGGCCCTGGGAGAGTAATAGCTGACAGGTTTGCCGTGGATTGACCCCCCGCCCCACCCTCCCGCTTGAGATGGCTCCTGTGGGACAGTCCACCCGACAGAAGGCAATAGGAGCCAAGTGAACTTCATAAAGACTCACTGGCCCAGAGAGGCTGAGACTAGAGTGAGCACCAGTAATTCTGCCTCTTGTACCTGGGCTTGCTGGCCTGGTTTCAGATCCTACACCTGCCATTTGTTAGCTCCGTGGCCTCAGATAAGTTATTGGACCTCTCTGAACCCCAGTTTTCTTGTGGGAAAAATAAGGAAATAATTCCTGTATCATAGGGTTGTTTTGAGAAACAAATGAGACTGTGATATGAAACACTCTTGCCCTTGAGCAAGTGCCCAATAAATAGAGAGAATTATCATTTGCCAGTAGCAGGCCTTTTAATGACTAAAGGATCACTCACATACAGAAGAGAAGTATTCATGATGGGAGGCATCTATCCCAGGCCATCTCGCTCTTTCTAATCTATCAATGACTGAAAAGCCCCATTCCCTAATCCCCTCAAAGGACAAGGAAAGGAGACTCTCAGGGAGGAAAACCACCCTCTTGGAATACGCTCTGGGGGGAGCATGCTCGGTGGGAGCAGGAAGCAGAGCACCCAGTGTAGCCCCTGCTTCTCCAAGGCAGTCTCACCAAGTGCCATAAAAGTGAGAAACTTCTTAACCCCAAGTGCTACAAAGAGTTACGTGACACCTGCAGAGGCCCTGGTGGGTCTGAGGTGGAGCCCAGTTTGGAGGGGTAGAGCAGGAAGAAGAGAAAAGAAGGTTGCAGAAGAATTTATGGATACAGTTCATGCCCTGGAACGGTGACTTTGAAACCTGGCTGTTTCCTGTGATCCCCTGGCTCAGTTGTGCCTGTCAGGGAGTGGCGGGGGCGGAAAGACTAGCCTACCATGGTAGAGTGCAACATCAGGGCAGGTCAAGGCCGAGACGGGGTGTAAGTGATGATGAGCTATAGAAACAGTAAAGGCGTGTGAGTGTGCCTGCATGCACACTGTGGAGAGACCTAGTATCGAGAGATTATTTTTATTGACATGTAACTAATATATATTATATTAGCTTCAGGTATATAACATAACAATTCGTTATTTGTATATATTGCAAAATACGGTCACCACAGTAAGTCTAGGTAACAACCATCACCACACATAGCTACGGAATCGTTTTTCTCACGGTGAGAGATGTTAAGATCGACTCTCCTGCCAACTTTCAAACGTGCGATGCAGTATTATTGATCACAGTCGCCGTACGCTGCCAGGACTTGTTTTTCTTATAACCTGAAGTCTGTACCTTCGGAGAGATTTTTATAGAGATCTTTTCTGTGGCCTTGGCCCCTGAGACGACTGTGCACAGACCTCAGGAACACATAGCTCTACTAAAAATGAACAAGGAAGAGTTGACTGAAACCATAGCATGAGGAATGTATTGTCCCTAGGTACCTAAAAAATGATTTTTCTAACTTTGAGGTCATCGATGGGAACAAACGTATCTTTGCCACAGTCTGTGCCACAAACTGGGCAGCTTAAGAACTGTTTTAGAGACCAGAAGTCCGAAGTCAAGGTGTGAGCCGGGCCCTGCCCTTCAGAAATCCTTCCTCGCCTCTGACAACAGCTGTTCCTTGGCTGATGAAAACAGCTGCAGTCCCTGCCCATCTTCACATGGCTGTCTGCCCCTGTGTAGGTCTGTCTCTTTCATAAGGGTATCAGTCGTATTGGATTAGAGGCCCTCCCCATTCCAGTATGACCTCATCTTAACTAATCACATCTGCAATGATCCTATATCCAAATGAGATCACAGTTCCGAGGTACTGGGAGTTCCGACTTTAACATCTTTTTTGAGGGGGCACAGTTGCAGTATTTGAAGTGGGAGAGAAAAGGAGGTGGGTCTAGTGTGTGAAAACTCTGGGAAATCAAAGTGATGGGTGTCTTCAAGTCAGGCACCAGCTTAGCGCGATGATTGCATCCGTGTCTGTGTATGTATTTGTCTTCAGGGAAACCGGTAGAATAGCACCCTCTTTAAGCCCCGGAGTAAAAGCTCTTTCTAAAGAATCCTTAGTGATGTCAGTGATGATGACGGTGGTGGTGGTGGTGATAGCAGTTAACAGTCACTGTTTTGCTGTGTGCCAGGCACAGGTCTAACCGCTTTACATACATTAACTCACCTACGAGAACAGCCCGACCAGATGGTATTCTTGTCCCAGTTTTATGCTTAAGGAGATGGAAGCCTTGAGAGTCTGTGACTTGCTTGGAGTCCCAAAACTAGGAAGCTGAAGTTGGAGCCCAGACAGTGTGGCTCTAGCGCATCCCTTCTTAGTCTCTGTCTAGAGACTGACTCCCTTTATATCTCACATTCCTAAAGGGTCTTCTGGAAAAGCTGCCCTTAAGAAAAAAGACCAAAATTGAGATAGGAACAACGGGCCACGGCTCTTTATAAAGAGATTTTTAAGTGTGACTGTGACCTGTGACCAATGACAAAAACTAACTTATGGGATCCTCACTACTTACTGTAGTTAAAGGGATTATTTTCCAGGCCCAAAATCATACTCACACGCTTCCCATCCATCACGTGCTCACTGTTTGCTAAGTATGGTCCTCAGTGTGTGACAGGCACCTCCCTGAACCCACAGAACCACCCCAGGAGGGACATGTGATCTCATTTTACTGCTGAAGAAACGGGGGCCCAAGATGACACACCTCACTCAAGGACACCCGGTTAGACTTTGAAGCCAGGTATCTACCACAATCGCCGGTGCTGCTAACCAGTGAGCCACTGTCAGCCACGTGGCTGACACATGGAAATGGGTTGGCCACAGACCAGGGTCCTGTAAGCTACAGACCGTGGGCGAAAAGCAGCTGCCACCTTTTTTGTAACTCGTGTTCTATTAAAACACAGCCGCACCCCACTTGGGCCTTGTCCGTGGCTGTCTGCACAGCAGAGCTGGGCAGTCATGGCAGACGCTATACGCCTGCAAAGCCTACGCGTTTATCATCTCTCCATTTACAGATGAAGACTCGGGCGGTACCACTGCCCAGTCCCAGGGCAGTGAGACTGCAGCTGCCCGAGGCTCGGCACCTAAACAATCCACGTTTGCGTAATGTGGCTTTAACTATGTGTTCCTTCCGAAGGGGATCAAATCCTCCTTTTTCCTCTCCATATTCTTCAACCAATCAGCAACCAGCTTATAGAAACACCTGATATGGTCTGCCTTCCATACATTACAAAGAAAACAATGAGGTTTCAGAAAAAGTTTGTCCATTTAAATGTATGGGTTCTACTGCACAGTGAAATCAACCTGTTGTGATGGCAGGACTGCGTGGTCGGTTCCAACTTCTCACCCTTCACTTCCATCTTTGTTGGCCTTCCCTTGTTTACTTTGCTTTCCAGAGGCAACAAGCAGAGGATTGGGGAAAGGGGGAAGTTTTTGAGAGGGTTGAACTGAATCCATTTGGACTGTTTGCGATGTGTCGGGAGCCTCAGACAGCTGTCAAAGTCACAGTTAGATTGGCGCACATCAGAATACTTATGTTGGTGCAGCACCTGGGGGCGTAAGGAAGTCTCTGCTCTGGCCCCTAGGTCTAGAGAGCCTGAACACTGCTTCTATTGCCTTATACTCAGACAGAGAAGCAACCAAAGAGGAGAGGCAGAGCCATAGCGAAGGGACCCCATCATTCCGCCTTTTCAAAGACACCACACACAAACCGCTACAGGAATGATAACACCAGCAGCCTTTGTGGGGCAGACTAGACCTCTCATTTCCTGGCAGTCTCCTATTGCATTAGGAGAAACCCCCACCCCCCACCCCACTCCAAGGCTTTAAGCTCCATTTAGAGAGCTGTGTTCTCAGTGTCTTCCCCCTCTACATCCCCGGAACCTCTGGCACAGCCGTAATCCGAAGCAAATGGATTTCCCTGACCCTGGGACAAAGGCTTAGTGTTCCCTAGACTTGGCGGCTCCTGGGGGGGCAGAACCATCAGCATTTCTCCAGCTGCTGGTCACAGGCCCTGTGGGCCGCAGAGACCAGTAATAAGATCGCTAGCCAAGCCGGTTACAGGCAGCACATCATTCACAGCGGTCCCTTGCTACTGGGAGGGGAAAATGGACTACAGGAAGAATCACACAGCCTTCAGATCTTGGGCTTACACAACAGCACACAGTGAGTTGGAACCCAGAGAAAAGCAGACTTCCAGTTCTGGATGGTAGCCACCAGTCAGCTCTGGCTGTGGTTCATAGCGGGAGTCCACAAGGCTGGGTGGCCTTGGGGAAGAAATAAGAAATTAGCAAGAAGGAGGAGAAGGGAGGAGTAAGAGTTCGAATGAAAAGGAAATTGAAAAGGGAGGTGTAAAATGCTTAAAGTCTAGATACTAAGAAACTTTAAGAGCTCCGATTTTCTAACGTGGCACCCAAGACTGGAGCGTAATGAGAGGCCACAGATACCACGGAACCCCCCACTCCCCGCAGACCAGAGCCTTGAGCAGAAAGGAGGTGGGAGTGGGCGGCTCTAAAAGCTTGGGTTCAAAGAGGGGAACTGTAGCAGAAAAAGTTTGAAAGCTACTATTAATATATAGGTTCATGGTTCCTAATTTTTTTTTCTACCCAAGTTCCCTTCCCCTGGGAAACCAACAGGAATGTGACATATGGCAGCTTCAGATTTCTCCTCAGGGCAGACTTCAACCCGCTGGTGGATTAACCACCAGGAGCCCAGCAGGTTTTCTGAGGGAGCCTGCCATGGTCACGCTGCTGCGGGAGAGTCAAAGGAGCCCTTCTCCTTGAGTGAGTCACTTTCCCAAAAACGGGACAGTGTGGGGAGCACCTGCTGTCCTTGCCTGTGCAGCTTTTTTGTACAGGAATGCCACTCTCTCTTTAGAATTTTGTGTTGTTTTATCTCTCAACAAGGATCTGCCCTAGCTGCTATAAAAGAAAGAAAAAAAGTAGAGCCAAGTCTTGATCATCCAGAATGTAGAGTACCCTACCCTTAATTTGCTGTAGCTGCTGCCCTGTTTTTCCCCATTTTATCTTTAATGTTTAGAAGGACTTCAGTTGAGATTTCCTGGGGTGGGGTGAAAGCAAGAATTGAACCCCAATTCTGGCCAGTGTTTGGGGCAACAGAGGCGAGGCATTTGAGAGGAGACCTTGGGGATTCCATGTTTGGGCATAACTCTCATTGACTGACCTGTTGCTCGGTGGTACTTAAAATTTCAGTAAAGCTTTGTCTCTACAACTGGTGTGTCCATTCTGCAAGATCAGGAATTGTGCCTTCTACCACTTTCCATCCAGCCTACCCTTCCCTCCCTAGAACAGAAAATACGGTGGGTTTTAAGGTGTCTCCTTGATTCCTGCGGCATCATTATCATCACGAGCCCCGTAACAAGTGAGTAGCCATAACTCTGAATGCATTTCAGGACAAAGGGAATTCAAGGACAAAGGCCTTGCCCAGTGGCAGTAAAAGCAGACTTACAAACATTACTGAAACCACTGCTGAAGGACCCAGGTCATGAGTGCCATTTACAGGCTAGTACACTGCCTTGGGAGCCACGTGCCTCTGAACTTCAACTTGCTGACTGCCAGCTGGGAGTGGCCCAGATTGCCTTACCCACAATATTTCTGTCTTTCGGTCTTCACTCATGCTTTTTTTAGCCCAAGTTGAAATCCACCCAGTCTGCAAAAGGCAGCCTTGAGGGATGTTGACAACCCTGAACTGAGCAGCGTGGGAGAGAAGACAACAGAACATGGACAGTTTAGTTCTCTGTGCTAACCCATGCTCTCATTTTTGTGAAAAATCCTGTCATTTTCTCCGTTTATTGAATTGGTTTAACCTGCAAGCAGAGAGTGTGTGATGAGACAAGTGTTTTTTGATGTAGGGAGGAATAAGGTAGAAGGGAAAGCTTATATAGAGAAATGAGGATTTTCAGAATCGCATGAAAGAAGAAAAAGGGAGGAACTTGAACTCAGATCTGGGTATGCCTTTCTCACCACCCCTGCCTTCCTTCCCAGCCCCTCTTGAATGCCAAACACATTGCCTCAAGGGGATGGGTGATTTCCAGTTCTGAATCCGGACCACAGGATGGTCCCCAAAGAATTCCTGGCACTCCTTAATGACTGTGATAGAAGGTTCCAAGGGGCTCTGCCGTTTTCACACCGGAAGAGGACCGATCTGTTAGAACCAGTCAGTGGGAACGAGGCTGGGGGCCATTTCAGTAACCACATGACAGCCGGTGCTTACGGAGCACTCCGTACATATCTGACACTCTGCTAAGCACTTCCCATCATTATTTTACTTAATCCTCCTGACAATCCATATACTCTTACATCTGACAGTTAAGAGACAGAAGGTTAGAGAAGTGTGACCTGCCAAGATTTCCCAGCTAGTAAGTGGCAGGGCCAGGACACAAACCCAAGTCTTTCTGATCCCCAAATCTGCGATTTTAACTGAATTGCTCAACCTAGTGCCCTCCTCAGCATTAGACCAGAGAGCACTCAGTAAGCACTTCACAAAGAAAAGAGAGACTCCAAACATACTCCAAGCCCTTCCAAAACAAAATAAACACTTCAGTTTGTTTTATTGCCTCCTTCTCTCATTCCGTTCACTCTACATTTTTAATCCCATTCTTTTCAATAACTGGCTGTATAAATATGAATAAATAGTTCTCTGATGTTCAGTGTCTCCATCCCAAGGATAAAGGGGTGGATGGAGTAAGAGATGATCCCTGAGATCACTCCCAGCAGCGCCGTTCTAGGAAATCTGCCTCGTTTGCTGAAGCAGAAGGAATAGGTCATAGACTTTAGAATCAAGCAGACCTGATTTCAGGTCTCACCTAGTGAACCCACCTGGCCCTGTCCTTGTGCTGACAGGTATGTCTCAGGACCTCAGTTCCAAAGTAGTCCCCCCACAGGCTGATGGGAAACTCATGCATGTGTGTGCCTGCTCTGGTAAGTGTTTTAACACTTCGCTTCTGCTTTTTTCCTCCCAGCACCTGCCCGCTCTTCTGCCATCTGAACTCCCTGGCTCTGCCATCCTACAGGCCATGGAGAATGAGTTGCCGGTCCCCCACACATCTAGCAGTGCCAGTGTCCCCAGCAGTGCCAGCGGGGTCAGTAGCAACAGTGGAGGAAATGGCCGCCCCACGGGGCCCCAGATTTCTGTGTACAGTGGCATTCCTGACCGGCAGACCGTGCAGGTGAGATTCCAGCTGATCTCAGACTGAATTCCTTGAGCACCCCCAGGGCTGGCCAAGAGGACGTGTCAGCGTGGCCTGGTGGGACAACTGGCGTGCGGAATCTGTGCTCACTCAGAGAAGTGAAGCTAGGCGGGTCCAACCAAGGAAGTTTGGGAAGGGTGGGAATACTTAGCAGACCCGGAAATGTCTTTCTTCCATGTTGATTGAAATGCCAGAGTGCTTCTTAGGGTGGATAGGTCTGTGAAAGCATAAGGAACAGATGTAAAAATCACAGCCAGAAGAGAATGACTGTGAGATGCTCAGCCACAGCCTAGGCCCATTATCTAAATGACCACTTCCCGGTAACAAATACAAATTCCTGAAGGACAGAGGACCAAAAATGGGCCCCAAAACAATCCTCTGTCTCTGCAACTTTTTACCTTCTTTCCTGAAGCAGCAGTTTGCGAAGTGTCATCCCCGAGGCCGTCCAGGTGACGACACACTATTCCGAAATGCAGTTGCGACCACCTGCTGTGTGCCCAGCACTGCACAAAGCATTTTACCTACTCGATTTCTCCAGCCATGAGAGTGGCTATTATTAGGCACAATTCTATAATTCAGAAAATGGAACCTCAGAGAAGGCAGAAACCTGCCCAGGTCATTCAGGTGAAGGCAAAAATGCCGAACCTAATTCTCCCCCCAAAACCTGTGTTCTTCATCGGTACAGCGTCTCTCCGACCCCTGGATAAAACGGGCAGAAAAGAGAGACCACAGCCGTGAAGTGCTTGCTCTAAGTGGCTTTGCTGTTTCAGCTTGGACGCGCTAGACCAGTGGGTTCGCCCTGCTTTGGCGCTAGGCCCAGACTAGGGGATGGAGGAGAAGCCACAGCAGACAGTGAGAGGGCCTGAAAAACCCAGTTAAAGAAAGTGCCGTCAGATACTCTGGAATCCTGCCGCTCCCAGTTAGCTCTGCCTCACGCTTGAAACCAGGCTTTCTGTCCCCATCGTTGCCACCCCTCCCCCACCTGGCCTCTCCCACTGCACATAGGATGTTAGCTCCCGTTTCTAGCAGCTAGCATTAGGATGTGCCCTCCTTCTGTCCCTCAGCACAACTCTGGGTGACAGAGATTTGGGGTTTCTGCTCTGACAGATGACACCGCCCACAGCAGTGTTCCATATCGAAGCTACTTCTCCACTGACATGCTCACTTAGACCCTCTAGTGAGGGGGAGTTGCGGTATCTCTCCTACCGCTGTCGGCACTGCTGGGAAGCACTTTTCAGAGTTGATGAAAATAAAGAGGTTTAGGTAAAGAGAATAAGAAAACCAGATTCTGGGGAGAACGGGAATAAAAAGAACTGAGCTCATGAACACCAGGCCCTTCAGAGGGGAAGCTACTCAGAAGGAAGGGTGTGGAAGCACTGGAATGGGTTGGGGGTATCTAGGGGGACCCCAGAGCCCAGGCAGACTCTGTGAGTCAGCCTGCTTTCATAGTATCCCAAATCTGAGGCCCCTGGTTGTTTGGTCCTAGACCACCAGCCCTAGAAACCATGCTAAGCTGGAGAGATCCCGACTGGAGGCTCTCTTGCTGGGGGGCAGCACCCAGGATTGAGAGCAGCCCTATGGCCAGGGATTCAGCAGAGCTAAGGGCAAGAGGTAGGCCAAGGCCTGGCCAGGGCTCACCAAGTTGGGAAGAGATGGCGGGAGGGTGACCAGGTGAGGAGAGGGAGGAGAAATGTCGCTGGGGCTCATGAGAAAAGACAGAGGACTCGGGGCTGGGGGAAAGAATTGCTTTTCCTGGAGAGTCAGAGTGAAGAGCAGGACCCAAGAGCAGCCCCATCAGGAAAGCGGGAATGACAGCAAGGCCACGGAGTAGGAGCTGGTGACTCAGAAGAGAGAGCACTGGAGAGAGGAAGGGAAAGAATGTGAGAGAAGTGCCTCATCCCTGCGGCATTGGCCTGCTCTACAAGCCCCAAGGGACCTTCCTCAAAGGGGCTGGTAGGACTTTCCAGGAGACCCTGAGAAGTAGGCCAGGCCTGCCCCAAGGCCCCAGGGGGAAGGAGTTGCCCTTGGGTAGGTTCTAGTTGGCTGGTGTGTTGCCCGGGCTGCGGTAGGCCCCCCTCCCCACCCCTTTCCTCCTCTTTGCCTTGTTGAGCTTTGGTTCCCTCTGTCATCATCTTCCCTGCGTTCCCATCACCCTAATCTGAGGCTGAAGAATGGCAGGGCAGGGGAGTATCACTGGAAGCTCAAAGGACTTCTGTCTCCCTCAGCCTCCCCACCACCCTGAGAGTGAGTCAGAGCAGCCGTGGGCTGCCTTGGAGGCGGGGGGGCAGCCCACACGGGACAGGTTGTTCTGGGAAGCATGTGTGCCACAGGGATGCAGGCAAGACAAGACATAGCCAGCTCCCCTCCTCCCTGAGAGGTGATTGGTTGTGGTGGTCGCAGACCTGGTGTCCTTCTCTGACAGCTGGGGAGAGATGGGGTTGACAGATGTTGCTGCAGAAGGGGCGGGTCTGTAGAGGTGAGTAGTATATCTGTTGAGAGCCCTGTCTGCCCCACCCCTGCCCCTACCCTTGCAGGTGATCCAGCAGGCCCTGCACAGGCAGCCCAGCACAGCGGCTCAGTACCTGCAGCAGATGTACGCTGCGCAGCAGCAGCACCTCATGCTGCAGACAGCAGCTCTGCAGCAGCAGCACCTCAGCAGCGCCCAGCTCCAGAGCCTGGCGGCCGTGCAGCAGGTAAGAACGAGGGGCGTGCCACCAATGCCTCCCCGGGCATGCTGGCTGCAGAAATAAGAGACAAAGCGGGCACAGCACACGTGCTCCGTGATTTCTCTCCCCGGACGTTCACAGAACCCCGTGAAGTAGGTGTGGTTGTCGTTGGCATCCTCTTTCAGGTGAGGAAAGAGGCTCTGGGAGGCCAAGCACCTGGCCCAAGGCCACACAGCACATGAGGGGAGAGGCTGAAGCTCTCAGCCCACCCAGCCCGAGGAGGAGGACGGGAGGCCTTCCTCACCATGTCACTGCACCACAGGGGTGGGACGGCGGGTCAAGGAGGCCCACAAGAGAAAGCCACTGCCCATTCTGCTTGCCTGTCTGCCATCAGTGACTGAGAAAAACTCTTCATTCATTCGTTTTTTTCCACAAAAATTTGTATGCACCTACTGTATGCTAGTTTGTATGTCAGGCCCTGAGTACACTGTGGGCCCTGTCTGCTTGGAGCTTACAGTGGGGACACAGCCAGTACATGGAACCCTGATAGAAGGAGACAGAATATCTAAATGTCTCCGTTGTGGTGAGCCCTGTGAAAGAGCAGACCACTGTGAGTGACTAACAAGGATGGCCTCAGATCAGGTGGCCAGGGAAGGCCTCTCTGCTGACACCGGAAGGATGACCAGAAGCTGGCCGTGGGAGAAGGTAGGCTGGCATCCCAGACAGTATGCCAGTCTCCACATCGGGGCCCAGACATAACAGAGGGGGAGGAGCAGGGGGCCCAGAGAGCTGGAAACCTCAAGAATAACCACAGCTGACAATTTGAGTGCTTACATGGTAGTACTTTGCCTCCCACAACCCTACAAGGTAGACACTGTCACTGTCCCCACTTTATAGAAGAGGAAACTGGAGCACTTGTTTAAGGTCACACAGATGAGGCAGAATGGGGGTCTGACCCCTCACCACTGCCCCGTAGCACTTCCATGGAAACTGAGAGCCTGGAGTGTGATTGGGGAAGACCTGGGACTCAGGTGATTAGAACTGTTCTTTTCTAGGCAAGCCTGGTGGCCAACAGACAGGGGAGCACTTCCGGCAGCAGCGTGTCTGCACAGGCCCCAGCCCCGTCGTCCTCGGTGAGTAGGATGGGGAGCAGCAGGCAGACCCCACAGCTCTCGGACCTGCTCCTTCCTCCTTGCCCAACACCCAGTGGTGGTGAATCCTTAGCCAGGTAGAATCTATTACTGGAATCTATTACTCTGGCCAGAAAAAAAGTACATGCCTCTTCCTAACGATTACTTTAATAACTCCCTGTCATCTTTCCGATGTCAAGGCTCTCTGCTCATAGTTCAGTTCTCTTGCCATTGGGTCCTCCCTGCAGCCATCTCCATAGGCCAGAGATGGGGCGGTGCTGGGGAAGATCCAGGGCCCAACAACCAGAGATGGTTCTAAAGAAGGCTGAATCCACCAAGGGACAGAAGAGGGGGAGAGGAAGCAATGGATATGGGACCTGGAGTTAACCAAGAGAACCCCGTTTTCTACTGCACGTGTCTCTCTCCTCAGATCAATCTGGCAGCCTCCCCAACAGCAGCCCAGTTCATCAACCGAGCTCAGAGCGTCAACTCAGCAACAGCCTCGGGCATCACCCAGCAGGCTGTGCTGTTGGGCAACACCTCCTCTCCTGCCTTGACTGCAAGCCAAGCACAGATGTATCTGAGGGCACAGATGGTGAGTACCCAGCCTGGGCCATGGCTCAGGTGGGCCAGGGGAAACAGGCAGATTAGAAAAGGGTGGGGGTTAGAAAAGGGAGGGGAAGAAGCACTAGAGGACAGCTGGCAAGAGATAAGGGTGGAATAAAGAAGAGGGGCCCCGGAAGGCTGAGTGGGAGCTTTGGTACAGGCTCAATGATTCAAGAACAGGTGGGGTTCTGGGCTGAAATGAAGTTGCCCATGCGGCCTCCTTTCCTTCCCCTCCCAGAGTGAAACAGAATTGCCCTCTTCTTATCAGAAAACATTTCCTAAAATTAATTAGACTGGAAAATGCAGGAGCCCTTGCCCGACTGGCGTGTCACTCAGGCACGTGGGACGAGCAAGCACACAAGCACCCGTGCACCCTACAGAAGTGGGGAGGGGGTCTTGCCTTGCCATGATGGTCCCTGCTAGTGCTCAAGGGCCAAAGGTACATCTGGCTCAGCTGGTGAAGGTGGCAGCCAGCTTCAGGACGTGCTGCTGCCTCCTCTGCCCTCCCAGCTGGGCCCCCATTTTAATCAGGGTCCCCCTATCTGTTGTTAATCAGGTGGGCTTGTTTGGGCTGAGTGTACTCAGGACGGCATCAGCCCTGGACACGCAAACTTAAAATCTTTTACACCTGTCCCCAAGGGCTGCAGAGGTCCTTAGGAACTTTAGAGGTTCCTCAGATTTAGAAGAATTTCCTGGGAAAATAGCAGCACATGCCCTAGGAGGCAGTGGCATATAATGGCTCTACCCTGGGCTCAGCCCAGCCTCACATCTCCTGTTCTGAAGATTTCTCCCCTGAGCTCCTTCACACGCTGTCCTGAAGACCACACAATCCTACCCCTCCCTTTGCTCCTGAGAGTGGGTCAGAGCCTGCACCCCATGGAAGGAGATGCAGACACCAGCGAAGCTCTAAGTGTTCTGCTCCCTCTACCACCATTGTCTGTGCACGCACACACACACACATGCACATGCACACACACATCTAAGAGCAACTGAAAAATGACCAAGTCATCCCTTCTGCAGTTGAGTCCTGTTCTGACCCCAACCTGGCATCAGAAGTGGGTTAGACCTAGACAGTGGTCCTAGGGCATCCATCTCAGCCCAGGGTCCCTGCTCCCCGGGATGCGGCAGAGACTGTGACTCTAGGGTGTCCTGCGAATGCAGGTCCCCTCTAGGACGCGCTCCTCACAGAGGCTTCTGCAGTGCCGCTGACTTAGGTACAGCCCCAGAGCGGCTCTCCCTCACCACCCCCTTCTCTGCCCAGCCCAGGTCCAGATGCCACAAGCCTCTTGAGATTTTCAGGGGATCCCCTTGGACTCCTTCCCTTTCTTGCCTCCCTATGTCCCCATATCTGCTCCCTGGCTAAACTGTTGTGTCCTGTGGCTGAGCCCACATTGGGCAGGTAAAAGGCGCCTCGTTTCCTGTGATTCCAGGCCCAGCCAGGTAACCTGGTGCAGGTAGCTAGGAGCCTAGGCGGCACTGTTCCTTTGTCCCCTCAGCTCATCTTCACGCCCACGGCCACCGTCGCTACTGTGCAGCCTGAGCTCGGCACTGGCTCCCCCGCCCGGCCCCCTACCCCTGCCCAGGTGAGGATTCCATGCTTGTGGGAGGGCAGGGGGGTGGGCACCCCCATAGAGGGGTACTGATACTGAGTCTGGGCCCATGGCCTGGTGGAGCTTTGAATCTTTGGCAAGGCTGGGATCCTCTAGGGAAGCTGGTGGGAGACAGGACAGCCCAGTGCTCCCAGGCTTGCCCCTGCACTCCCCGTTGAGAAGGCCTCACCTGTGCCTGACTCTCTTCCTGCAACAGAGGTCAGGAGCCAGACAGCAGCATGCTGAGGCGAGCGTGATCGCCAGTGATGAGCAGGTGGTCTTTGCTACCTTTGTACCTTATACCATCCCTCCCCAGTGTGACTTCTGCTGCTGTTGTTGCTTTTTTAAAAAGATTTTATTTATTTATTTTAGGCAGAGGGGAAGGGAGGGAGAAGGAGAGGGAGAGAAACACCAATGTGTGGTTGCCTCTCGCATGCTCCCTACTGGGGACCTGGCTCCCAAGGACAACCTGGGCATGTGCCCTGATTGGGAATTGAACTGGTGACCCTTTGGTTTGCAGGCCATTGCTCAGTCCACTGAGCCACACCAGCCCAGCTGCCATTGCTTTCTAAATGGAAAATTTCACTCTGATTACTCCCGCTAGCACCTCTAGGAATCAGGGAAATGGCATGGAAGGGGGAACAAAGATGAGTCCTGGGTCCCTACCTTCTGTTGGGAGCACACAGATACCACTGCAGCTGTAAAGGTTCTATGGGCAGCGAGGGCAAGGGACGCCCCCCGCCCCAGCCATGCTCCACTTCTCTCTCTCCCACCCCCAGCTGCAGAATGGGGACCACATGGAATGACAAGATTGTCAGATTTCTCAGATGTGAGTCTGTCACAGCCTCTGTGTGTCCAGCAGATGGCACCAGGGACCAAGTTGAATGAGCAGGCCCAACAGAGTATAAACTTTACTCTGAGGATAGTCCTTTGCCTGATGCCTTGCTGGCCAATCAACTTTCAGTTTTTCCCTGGCCTTATCTAGAGTGGCAGTCCCTGCACCCTGCTGTATCAGGGAATTCTTCCTAAGTGGTGTGCATCCCATCTTCATACTTTAGGAGACGGGACTGACGGAAGGGATAAAGCCAGGCCTGCCGGGCCTGCCTGCCCTGGCCTCGGCAGTCCTCTCCTCTCGGAATTCCATTTCTGCTGCTGCTGGATCCAGTCCCTGGCACTCTTTCTTGTCCTCTGCAAACCTCTGTCTACTCCTGGTTTCTCTTTCAGCCCCTGCCTCGTTCTCGTTCTCTCTCTCTCTCTCTCTCTCTCTTTATAACCCACTGTCCTGTTCAGCCATTCCTGCATCCGTTCCTCACTCCTTTCCCATCCTAGCTGGGTGTTGGCATTGCTCCTACCCACATTCTCTGGACTCCTATAGACCCCTCTCTTCCAGGTACAGAACCTGACCCTCCGAACACAGCAGACACCAGCAACAGCGGCTTCGGGCCCTGCCCCCACTCAGCCTGTCCTGCCCAGCTTGGCCCTGAAGCCCACGCCAGGCGGCAGCCAGCCTCTGCCCACCCCATCACAGGGCAGAAACACTGCTCAGGGTTCCCCTACAGGTGCCAAGTCTGGCCTCACTGACAGTGTGATGGAGCCACTCAAGAAAGGAGATGGCAACAGCAGTGTGCCAGGGAGCTTGGAGGGCCGAGCTGGGCTCAGCCGGATGGTGCCCGCTGTGGCTGCCCATCCCCTCATTGCACCAGGTAAGGGCCCCAGGAGGCAGGACCCTATCCCAGAAAACTCAGGAGGACTATGGGTCAGGGAAATCTTTCAAACTTTCCCCTTTTCCCATGGACATGCTAAGATACCAGCCAAGCGTCTCTCTCTGCCCCCTCTTCCAACCTTGAGATGTTCATTGGCTCCTGATTCTGTTCCTTGCTTCTAACCCAGCTTTAAAGAAGGAAGCCACGTCAGTTGGAATAAAGGAGTCCTTCTTCACAGCGGGCACAATGGCGAACCTCAGAGTATGCAATCATAGCTCTTAACCTTGAGTGAGTGGAGCTTGGCACTGGGGCTGTTTTGCAATTCTCTGAGAATGAGCAGAAAGGACTGGGCTAGCCAGACGCATGCAAGGACCACACAGGGAGATGAGGAAGTGGGAGGTTCGTTTTCTCATCTTTCCACAGACATTTGTCGACTAATATTTTCCAGTTGCATTGCCAGCTCTGGGTCCGAAGCGATAAATGAGACAGGGGCCCTGCCCACCGGGAGAGCACAGTCTGGAGAGACAGACAGATGTGACGAGTGCCAAATTACAAGTGAGCTCCGCGCACTGCAGGGACACCAAGGCACTGCCCGTCCTTGGCTACAAGAGCCGAGAAAGACTGCCAGTGAGGGTGACACTTGGAAATTAATGCAGCAGGACTGAAAAAGTAACAATCTAGCAGGTTACTTGTGAGGCAAGTTCTCTGAAGGTGGTGAATCAACCTTCCCTGGGGCCAGACTCCTTTCCCCGCCTGCTGAAATTCCCCCAGCGCTGCCTCCTACTGACCATCTTTAGTGAGAAAAACCTGCCAAGAGCCCTGGAAGCCTGACTTATGGGTCCAGGGCATAAAACCACACTGTCATAGCACAGAAATGAGTAAGAGTGGTGGGCCACGTGGCTTTGCGTTAGGGCAGACTCACCCTGGTCACGTCCCTGAGCCAACCGCTGACCCTCTGTCCTCATCCAGGTCATGTTACTACCCAGTCTGTTGTTTTCTTGAGAACCTGCTATATGCTTGTTACTGATTAACCAAAATGGCCAAAATATAATTCCTTACCTAAAGGAGTGTGCAGTCAAAGGGAGGGGATATATAAGCAAATCCATTCAATCTCATAAATTCTATTATAGGAATAAGTACAAGATAGGTGGGCACAGAGCATAGATGGTGACCTCAGCTCCAGGCAGGATGGGTCAGAGGCGCTGTCCCTCAGATGACAAGGCACGTGGCTCTTGAAGCACAAGCAGTTTACCCAGCAGGCCACGTGGACAAAGTATTCCAGACAGACAGAGGGAAGCACAAGTCACGCATTGTGGCAGTGAGCTGGGACGAATCTGAATTAAGGTCCTTTATTCGCCCTTTTGAGGTTTCAAGGCCAAGGCGTTAGTCTCTGCCTTCCAGTGGTCCCCTGCAGAGCCTGCCAAGACCTCACTGCAGTGTGGTCCCCGGTGTTTCCCTCTATCTGGCTTTGCTTTCTCCAGAGATGAGCCCAGTCTCTTCCTTTTATGGAGAAAGAAACTGAGGCTCAGAAGGGTGAAGACTGGGCTTCTTACAATGAGTTGATGGCAGCTTGGACTACAGCAGGAACCCCAAGTTAGCATTTCTTCCACGTACTCATTCAATGTGCAAACCCTAGAGCAGAACTGGGAACCAATTCCATGTCTGGCTGAGTCAGATCCTGGTTCTTAATCATCAAGTCACATTTACCTCCCTCAGTTCTTACAAGTAATGTGGGGCTCCCTAGGCCTTTCTTATTTCTGACCCAAAGCTCACAGAGCCTGATGGCTCTAAGATTGTTCAGGGTTTACAGTGTCTAGTGGAGGACTCTCTCCTCTGGAGCCTGGTCAGGGGGAACGCAGGTGAGTTACAGGCTGAGGTCCAGGGCCCCAGGTGCAGAACAGAGACCAGGGGTTCCACAGAACTTTCTATGGAGCAGCTGTGAGCTGACCACAAAGACCCTCTCACCAGAGACAGAAACCAGTAGGCTTTGCATTGTTCCTGCCTCCCACTGCCCTTCCTATTCTTCCTATCCTTCCTATTCTTCTCCCACCCCTTCCTCTCTGTAAACCCTGTGGTTCCACTCCCCCACCCCCACCTCCCGAATGGATGACAGCGGGGAGGTTTAGGATGCTGCAGATCCTCTGGGGCCTCGGGAACAACAAAAAGACTGAAATAACCCTTCTGACCTGAGGGGGGAGTGGGCCGCCTGGAGCAGCACCTGCCCTGGGCTCCACAGTTCCCCGGGCAGAGGTAACTCCTGGCCTCCTGCCCAGCCAACCCACTGTGAATGGAGTGATCAGAGCATGCGCACCATGGCGGGGCAGGGGGGGTGGGTGGGCAGAGAGTACAGAGCATTTTTTGTCGGTTATTGCAGCATTTTTTGAGCTGGCTGGCTGGCTGGCTGCCCCCAGGGAAAGTAACCAGTAGAGACTTGTGGTGGTGGGGAGCGGGGGCGTGAGGGGAGCACAGCAGAGGGCATGTGTTGTCCTGAGGGCTGTTTCCTCCCAGAGCAGGCAAACGCACTAGTCCCAGCTGGGACTGCTCCCACTGACAGCTGTTTGGGGGCAAAGCCCCTCCCCCATGGCAAGCTCCCTGCTGTTCCTGCTCCTGTCACCTTGGCAACGGGCCTCTTTAGGCTCTGCAAATAGAAAAGGTCCCTTAAGCCCTGAAAAGGGGTGGGTTGGTGGGTGGGGGAGGGGGAGTGAGGGGCGGAGAGCAGAGCCTAAGAGGTTGGGCTTCTCAGTGACAAGAGGACTGAACCGGGGCGGGCAGAAGAGCGGCAGGCGGCAAGGTCCCCTGGGCCTGGCCTCCAGGGAAGCCCGGTCCTAAGAGAGCAGGGCCACAGCTCCCGTAGGAGAGGTTCGGTTCCCGGAGTCCTCGTTCTAGTGGATAGAGGCCTTGGGCACACACTCAGGCCCAAAGGTGAGGACAGTGGCCGGCAGGAGGGAGGTGCTGCGACAAAAGGCAACCGTCTGGCCTGGAAACCCTGGGCCCTGTGCACACGACGGTGCCGCAGATGCCAGGGCTTTGTTCCGCCTCCTCCCCCTCCTCAGGTCTCCTGGAGGAGAGAGCGTTCTCTGTCGGAAAGGCCTGTCACACAGCGGCTTTGTTTTTGCCACAGAGCGGGTTTTGTGTCAGGCGGTACTTATTTCTCTCTGTGATAGGCTCAACAGTGGGATGCTTGCTGATTCCAGGGATCTTGGGTACCGTATTTCCCTCCCAAACCAGCTGCCAGACTGTGGGGTAGACACATTTTCACTTAGAAAATCCAACTTAAAGAAACCAAAACATGCAGGTGGGCCTGTTGTCTGACTGGAATCAAAATTCCGCAGGATATCAGTAGAGTATTATGTTTTGCTTAATAACATCCCTCACTGTTGGTGCACAAGAGAGAGAAAGACAGACAGACAGACAGACTGATACACAAAGGACCTGAGAACTGTTGAGCATATTCCTTCACCCTAGGCTCCTTTTATGTATTTTACTTCCATGGTTGCTGCCAGTGAACAATAGTAATTACAGGTAAAGAACAATCATATTCCAGGCACTGTACTAAATGTCTTACCTATATATCTCATTTAATCCTAACAATGATCATTTCATCTCACAAATGAAGAAGATGTGGCCCAGAAAGTACAACCGTCATCCCCAGATAGTTTTTCTCTTCTTACTTGTTCAGTTCAGCTCAGCAAATACTCACTCAGCATCTACTATGTGCCGGACATAATGCTAACCATATGGGAGTTACGGAGATGAGCGTGTTTAAATTCCAACAGGGGCTGTGGGAACTTGCGTTGCACCTTGAAAAATGCGTATGTTCCAAGAACTGAACAGAAGGAGGATTATCTCAGCTGGCACTGGGAAGTCCCCACACCCAGAGAGGGCCTGTGTGCCTGTGACCATCTGCTCATGTAGGCAGGACCTGCTCCTCCTTCCCTGTCCCTGCCCCACTGCCATTAGCTGTGGGACCCCCAAAAGACCTTGTTTCCTGTCCCCCTTACGTTTTATTCCACCACTTTCTTAGCCCCTAGAGGAGCTTGTCCGTCTTGCATTTCAAAGTCCAACCACCTGTCCGCAGATGACTTCCCAGCATGCACCCTCTCTGCCCTCATCCTCTCTCCACGCAGACTGCCAGCCTTTGACAGGCTATTCCCACTTGGGTACCGCCCCACCTGAATACATGTGTTTGAAATCTGGACAATTCGTAAGCAAAACAAAAGCAAAAATCCAGAAGTCTCCCTCTGTGGACAGGTCCCCTTTGCTAACTCCTGACCACTGCCCACAGTGGTGAGGGATTCCTGTGCCCCAGGCTTAGTCTCAGGCTTCTGTTGACCTAGTCTCCCGTCAGCAGGGGGGAGAGTGTTACAGGGGAAAAGCACAGGCTTTGGACTTAGACCTGGTTTCAGACCTCAGCTTTATCACTTACTAGTTTTATGGCCATCATCAAGTTACTTAATCTCTGTAAGCATCAGTTTCTTCATTTATAAAACAAAGATGATGATATTTATCACCAGCTATAAAGATGAATGAGCTGGGCTACAGAGACGACCCTCACAGAGCAGGCTCACGACAGGCTTCGCTGATTGCCGGGACATCCTGTTCGCAGCTGCTGGACTCGTCTTCCTCAGAGACAGTCTTCCTTGTTTAGAAACCCCTCACTGTGTCTTTATTTCCTACTTGATCAGCTGCAATGCCCAGTCTCGAGCAAGGGCTCAACAAATAGCACGTAATAACTTCTGATAAACCGATTGGCTCTGGGTGGCCCTTCAGCGATGCTCCCCACAGTGCCCACAGAACTGCTCTAATTGCCCTGGCTCCCTCCTGCAGATCTCTGGCCTCTTCTTCCCAATTCCCACTCCTTGATGACGTATTTGACTGCTCACATACCTTTTACCTCTCACCGTCCAGCCTAACGCTCCCCTTTCATCGACCGTCCTGCCAGGATCACCTCCTAAGTTCTCAGCAGCCTCCAACTAATCCCCTAGGGCTTGCTCTTTCCATTTGTGCTGATTGGCTTGTGTTATTTGTTCACCCGGCAGCATTTTCTGAGTGTTTGTCACGTGCAAGGCGACACGCCTCATCCGTCAAGTGCAGCTGGTTTTCCCTTCACTGACTGCACTGCAGGACTCACTGGGAAACCACTCTCAGCTTTCACTGAGGACACTGCCTATTTGCCTCAGAGGCTTACTGTAAGGGGTACATGAAACTCAAATGATTAAAATGCTCTCAGGAGTTCAAAGCAACGTAAAAATAGCAGTATTTTAAGAGTAGCTACCATTTATTGAGCATCTACTAGGTATAAGCAAAGGCAATAAACATCTTTGTGGTTTAAACATAATATTCCATTTGATTCTAGCAACTTTTCTGCATAGTACGTATCACCATTAGCAGGATAGGAAATTAATATTCAGAGAGGTGAAGCATTTCATCTCAGGCTGCACAGCCTACAGGTGACAGAACCAGGATTCAAAGCAGATCTAACTGACTCTGAAACCCATGCCTCTAGCCACCCCTGCTGTACTGCCCATCATCCCTCTGCCGAGGATGGGGTAGTTTCTTTTTTAATGCTCCAAGCTGCCTGATGAGGAATCCTGCTCACGGAGGGTATTTGGTAATTTTGCCAGGTGGCTGCAGAGCAGCCCTGAAGACACAATTGCATAGGCAGGCCACTACAGAGAGCCCCTGCAGTTGGCAGCCCTGTTTTCATAGCCCATTTCCTCTTACAGAAAGACTCCTCTTCACTCTACTTCCCCTCTCATATTCCTCCCAACCCTCAGCCCAGAGGGACGGCATCCCAGAAAATGTGCGTGGCTGTTGCTTTCAGTTTTTCCAAAAGGAGCTTCTGTATCTACATGTACTGGATTCCGACTTCTCGAGTCAACCTCAGTCTCAGTCACTCCCCTGAGGCCTAATGACATGAGACATCTTTGGAGATGAGCAGCCCCCTGAGGGTGTCAGCATCAGTTAGACTTAACCTAAAATCGCCTCCTCTTCTAGCTTTCCTCCTTTAGACACCCTTGGTTCTGCTGTCGGGATGCCCTCCGGGTCCCTGAATGTGGTAACTTACACCTCCGAGTCTTCCCGCACGCGGTTCCTTTTGTCACCTCCCTCACTCCGGATGGCGCTAAACGCTTCACCCGGGCAGCCTTCTCTGCTCCCCCTCCCAGGCTGAATCCCCTGTTCTGTGTTCTCAGCACTCTGTGCTTATCTCCCACCATGACGTTCACCGAGCAGTGTGGGGAGAGTCTGTGTACCAGCTGTCTCTTTTTCCAAACTGTCATCTATTCTAGGGGCCACGTTTCGGTCAGCACCAGACACAGCACTTGGGCTGTAGTGGGTGCTTATTAATGTTTTTTGAGTGAGTGAATGGTTAAAAGTATCTCTTCGCTTAACTTTCTAAACGCTGAGCAGTAGCAGTAGGTAGTAACAAGTAGTAGGTAGTAACATTCCTGCAAGAGAGGGATGCCATTCCTCTAGCAACATTCCTTCTAAACTCTCCGAACTCTCATCAGTTACTGACTGGGATGCTTACAGCACCCATACACTCCGGCACAAGAGCCCCGGCATTTCTGGGACAGTGCGCTGTCTCCTCCCTACTTGAACTGAGATCAGTAGAGATCCAGTGTTGATAAACTAACTGTGGGTGCGGGAGAAGGGGCGAGTCAGTAATCCCTCACAGTCAGCCCTCCCCCGAAGGACCTTAATCCTCTTGTTGCTAAGAACCAGCGTTTTGGGAACAGTGAATTGGCCTCTTCAGATTCTAAGGAGGCTGTTCAAGGTTAGAGCCCCAGACCATTCATTCCCCAGAGTCTCTCCTTTTAGCTGGGCCCTAATTCGTGCAGGCCCCAGGCCTGTCCCGCCCCTGCTCCATAGCAGAAGGGGCTGGTGAGGCCTTCCAAAGCTGTGGCTCAGAACCCTTTGATCCTTAGGAGTGATGAACTTTTCAGCAACGGGTAGGGAGCCAAAATAGATCGAGGGGCGAAAGAATTGGACCTTAGGGGAAAAGGAGGAAGGTCCAAAGACATTTCTGTGCATTAATTTCATAAACATACGCTCCATTGTAGCTGTAGGGAAGACATGTGGCCCCTCAGGAATCACGGCTTCAGTAGGAAATGCCTTCCTTCACCACCCCAGACTGAGCCGGAGGGCTAGGGGAGGGAGAAGAATCCATGACAGCAGCTGACATTTGCTAAGCACCTACCAACTTACAGAATATTATGTTGGACAATGCGGAAGAGAAAAGAAACATATAAACCTTCCAGCTGAATTAAAGCCATTTTAATTTTTAAAAAAGAAGCATAAGTCCTCTTTGACTGAAAAACCAGGCAGGCTGGTTGGATGGATAGGAAATAAACACACAAAAGAAAGCATTTCTTTCTAATTTAACCTAAGACACCACTGATTGTAAGATGCACCATCATTTTTTTAATGCTCAGAAAGAAAAGCACTGCCAATTAAAGCCACATCATCAACTGTGTATGCGCCCAACTCAAAAGACGGCAAAATGGGAGGTGGGGAGGCAAGAATATGTTTTTAAGAATCAATGAAATACAAATACAAGATAGTACACATGAAATCATAAGTGGATCAAAAACACCAAGCAAACAATAAAAGCACTCAGGAATTCTGAGGGGAAATTCACAAATGAGAGTTAAGGCAAAGAGGAAGAAAACAGGAGCGGAGCCTGGGCCAAAGGAGCTTATGCCGTAGATCACTTGAAGCAGAAGGAGGGCACTCCAGAAAACGGAAGCACTGAAGTTGAAGCCAAAAAGGCACCAGGGCATGTGATGTTTATGGACGATGAGCAGAGCCTTTAGGGTGGTCTGAAGGTCAGGCAGGAAAGCAGTGAGCAGAGGTTGGACAGAAGGAAGGTCTTCAGTAAACCAGGATGCTGATAAAACCCAAGTGGTCTGTAGGGTGACATCCATTCACCCGTGTTCCGACTCTGGAGAGGACAAGCTGGAGCCCCACCCCGTTTATCATTCATTCACTCATTTATACATTCAACAATACTAATTGAGCATCTACTAAATTCAAGGTGCTTGGAAGGAAACAATAAATCCCATTGAGTCTGCCAACTAAGGGAGATAAGGGAAATGGCTCTGAGACAGGTATTATCATTTTAAAGATGATGACACAGAGACACAGAGAGGCCTCGTAACTTGCCAGCATCCCTCTGCTGGTTAGTGGTGGCCGAACTAGGATTCAATCCAAGCACCCTGACCCAAGAGCCCACATTGCTGGGAATGCTGTGTCTCTGAGGGCGTTGCAAAGCAGAGAGATCCTGAGCAACTCAGAGAAAGGGAAGGGTCCTGTTGTCTTGCAAAGGGAGGGAAAGAATGACAAAGATTTGATTTGTGGCACTCTAGACAGTATGAGGCAAGACATAAACTCCATACAGGGGACAGTCATCAGTAAAGATTGCTTGGATCAAAGAAATAATAAAAATGAAAAGGTTAGTTTGCTTTGTAAAAAGATCTTAAATGGTAGGGGCTTTAGACAACCGGAGACAACGGGGAATCCCTGATCGCTTCTCATCGGGGATCGGGTCTGTGCACTAGGAAGATTAATTCGCAATCATCTGTAAGGTGGGCTGTAGAGAGAAGAAACTAGAATCAGGAAGACCCATTAGAAAGTTATTGCAAAACTTTGTATATAAGGACTTTTGACCTAGGATAATGCTGGAGTCAATTTGTGGCATTTGCTTTTAATCAACGTCAAATGTTAAGGATGCATACTTCACCCAAAATACCTTGGGATCTTTGAACTCTGAACTTATCTAAGCTGTCGTGAGCTCTGTTTACAGCCTTGGCATATACTAGCATCATTTGTTCTAAAACAACTCCCTTCAGCTTTCCACGAGCAGCAGGGGATGGTGGAGTGGGGGCGGGGGGCGGTGAGAAGGGGAGGCCCAGGGGTGGAGGGCCTTTCCCAATCTTGGTGAACAAATGTGCGTTGTCCCTCACTGAGCTGTTTATGCTCTATAGTAGATCTAGAGTCTTTTTCTCTCTAGCCTTCTTTTTCACCTTATAAATCCTGAATTTTAAACTGTTTTCCTGGGGTAGACACCCCTATCAAAGTGTAAAACTGGAAGAGACTTATGTGAGCGCCACGCCTCTTGTTTCACAGATAAAAATCTCTGAAGCCCTGAGAAGGAAAGGGGCCTGTCTCAGGCCACACAGTAGCGGGCCATGCCGCTGGTCCTCTTAGCTCCTCTCTGACCTGCGCCGTCTCTGGCTCTCACCTCTGATGGGCAGCACCCGGACTGACTCTGTTCCCAGCCCAGGAATTTATGGTTTTGTAATAAGAGAAAAGGTGTCCTGGAGTTTTCAGTGAGGCTAAGCATCATTCTTTGGGTCTCTTTGGCTTCCAGAGCCTAACGTGGCAGGGCACAGCATCTACAATGTCTCAGGTGCCTTATCAACAGTCATCCTAAACATTGCTGACTGAAGTCTGCCTGATTAACAGCCTCTCCCTGCTGGTTACATTCTGTGCTGTTCAGTGTGGAATTAGGAGACAAGGCTTAGGATGGGGTCAGGGGCAACTTAGAATCACCAAATGCCTGCTGGCAACTTCCATTTGGACATTCCACCATCACCTCAAACCCAACATTTTTCTCTCAAATCCTCCTCACCATCTGAGTCTCCCTCTTTCCTCACTGACTGACATCCCCACTGCAGCCCTGTGGGCATCCATGCTCCCCCCATCTCTGCCTCCAACAGTCGGTCACCAAGGACCACTTTGTTTTTCTCTTTCCCACACCTGTTGGTGTTCTGCTTGGAGCTCCATGCTGGGCTGGGACGAGGTAGCTGGAAACTTGCATGTAAATAGACAAAATTCAAGAAGAAAGGTACCTCCCCTAACTCAGTTTGAAATCTGCTTCCTTTGCTCCTATAAGCATCACGGGATCCTTTATACATGTTAGCTCAGGACCCAGGCTTTGCCTTCATCCTCATTGGCTGGGAGCCTTTGGTATAAAACTCTATGTGTGAGCATCCAGCTGTGGCCCCCTGTGCTGGCACGGCACCGTGCGTCTCCACTGGCTCCCCAGCTGTGGCAGTCTGTGCAGGGCCACTTTTAAGTGGGACAGATTCAACTGAGCTGCCCTCATGCTAAGTGGGCCTGGAAGCCACTAGATAGAGAGTGAGCGGTGTGAGGACAACCGATTTCTGAGCTGAATTTCCTGAAACCCTGCTGAATACGAGGCATGAGCTAGACACTGAAGGGATTCCTCAAAAATATAAGAATCCTCACCTCAAAGAGCCAGCCTGGCTAAAGTGGAGGAGGGAAAGGCTAGCAGCAAATGGCAACACACGAATTCCACTCCAGCACGATCAGTTTGCTTACTTAGCACCCATCTAATGCCAGGCACTATGCGAGGTTCTGGGTAAAGAGATACATGATAGTTTCAACTCCGAGGAGTTCGTGATCTGGAAGGGAAGAAAGCTAAAAAACAGTTAGAGCTCACTGTGATACACCTTATTGTGACAGAGGTAAGCCCAAGACGCTTTCAGAACCCAGTCATTTTAATTATAGCTAGAAATGACTGAACAGGACTGTGTCCCAGGCTCTGTACTGTGCGCATGTCATCATTTTCTCTCCTTTTATTCACACAGTTCCCCCCCCCCCATCCCACGGTCCCATAATATGTAACAGAACGACCTGGTAGTCCAGCCCTGGTCTGCCTCCAGCCTCAGTCTGAGGACCACTGTGTGCAACTGGCGCTTCCTGGAGGAGGCCAGCCTGAGCAGAGCCAGAAGGATGGATAAGAACTAGCCAGACAAAGTGGGGCTGGGCCATGGGAGGCTGCATTTATTAAAGCCATGGGAAATGCAAGGGAAGGGCATGGAGGAGAGAGAGAGCATGGTGCACTAGAGAATGCAGTGTTTCTCTGAACAGCTGGAGTGATCAAAGAAGCCTTCACAGAGGAGGTGAGTTTTGCATTGCGCTTTGAGGAACAGCCAGAGGTCCAGGGTTTCAGCATAGGAAGAAAGCAAGAGCAGAGAGAGAGAAAGCGGGCTATGGCAAGGACCAAACCAGGCTCTAGGTGAGAGCAAGAGACACGGAGCTTGAGAAGCCACCTTCATGTGGGTGTGGGAGGAGGCTCAGTTGTGGGACGTAGCAGAAGACAAGGTCAAGCCATACCATCTACCCTGGTTTTTCCCCCTTCAGCCTACACTCAACTGCAGCCACACCAGCTCCTCCCGCAGCCATCTTCAAAGCACCTGCAGCCCCAGTTTGCGATCCAGCAGCAGCAGCAGCAGCCCCAGCAGTCACGGCCCACACTCCAAGCCCAGTCCCACCCCCAGCTTGCCTCAGTCCCTCCGAGCGTTGCCCTGCAGCCCAGCCCCGAAGGCCATGCTGCGCCTCTAGGCCCAGTCACACCCACCCTGCCTCTCCAGTGCCCCACTGCCAACCTGCACAAGCCTGGCAGCACTCAGCATTGTCACCCTCCCACGCCTGACGCTGGGCCTCACAATGGATATCCTGAGGGCCTGTCCCACACCCCTCAGCGCAGGTTCCAGCATGCCTCAGCTGTCATCTTACAACTACAGCCTGCTTCACCAGTGGTAAGTGAGACGATGCCACAACTCAGGGAACAAACAAGAGGTGGGGTGAGTACACAGCTCATCCCACAGCCCCCATTTGGATGTGTTTCTGGGTGGGCTGAATGGTGAAGTCCTCTGGGTATTCCAAGAAAGAAAAGGGGCGTCTCTCTAATTTGGGGCTGGCTAAATCTTAATGTCCTTTGCCTTCTACCCAAGCTCCAGAGAAACAGGGGAAATGTCCAGCATGTAAAGGCAATCCATGAGAAGATCATCTCTGTCCTGTCCCTTAACAGCCCCAGCAGTGCACCCCAGATGACTGGAAGGAAGTGGTACCTGGGGAGAAGAGTATGCCTGAGACTCGGTCTGGCCCATCACCACACCAGCAAGCCATCGTCACTGCCATGCCTGGTGTCCTGCCTGTACCCAAGAGCCCTAACATCCAGCAGTCCCCAGCTCACGGTATGAAGTGTAGTGGGGCCCTTGGGGGAGGGTAGAGCATCGGCCTTCCTTGTCATCCCCTGGCACTTTACCCTGGGCATCAGTAAAGGAAAGGGAAACCATTGCAAGCCCAAAGAGGCAGTAAGGAAGCCAGGTAGGTGAAAACAGGGGGTGAGGGGTAGGAAGAGAAAAATGAACCAAGGATATAAAGAAAGGGGACCCAGAAAGTGTAAGGGGACAGAGAAGGAAAAGGAGAGTTGTTGAAAGTTCTAGATGCATCTAGTGCCTACATGTCACTGCCGTCAGGTGTGTCTGCATATCCACTGCCAGTGTGAGAGTTCAGGCAGGTATCCGGTTATCTCAATTCTCTTCTTCATTTGGAATGGCGGGGAGTTCTTGAAATTGGGAATATGACAAATGTCTGTGTAGCTGAAAGATAAGGGAAATAAATGCCTAGGGGGGAGCTTGAAGGGGATTCAGGATGAGTTCAGCTTACGGAAAACATCTTCAAAGGAACAGTGCTCAGCTCTGGGATCCCCATCTGTCTGCCTGTGAGTACCCAGTGACAAGTGGACTTTTCCATGACCTGGGTTTCAGGAGGCTCTGCTGGGTCCCTCTACCCTGATGGGAGAGTCACAGCAGTAGCTCTGCTTTTGCAGCAATCCATTTGCTTTCCCTCCCCTCTCTGCCAGTGTCACAGCAATCTCAGCCCAGATCTCAGTGACACTCTGAGCCATTTGCTGCCTACAACGCAGGGAGGCGGTTCCGGTCACTGCACTGTGTACTGGGGTGGGGGTGGGGAGAGCCAACAGAAAAACAGTTTGGCAACTGAAGGAGAAATGAGAAGAGTAATACTTTAGGACAAAGTAGGGGGTAAAGGTTACACATTCCTATAATCAAGGAAAAGGAAAGCAAAAGAATACGGAGAAAGAACATTAGAAAATTGAAAAGACGGGAGAGAGGTCATTGTTCCCTTAGCACACTTGCCAGATAAGGGATTCATCACTTTGGAAAGCAGCCCATTCCACTGCGGAATTGCTCCAATGATCAGAAAGTCACTCTTTAAACTAAGCCCAAGTCTGCTCCCCGGAACTTCCACCACTGGTTGGGATTCTGTCTTGTAAGTTGTAACAGGGCCTGTCTGCTGCAGTGTTTGTAGACCGTTATCTTTCTCTTTCCTCTCCCTCCCATTAAAAAAAAGAGGAAATCTCCAGGTGAGATATCTGAGACTTCTTTTCTTTTCTTTTTTACCTGTCACATGTCAAGACCTCCCATTCCCCACCATTCTGGTCATCCTTGCCTAGGCACTTTCCAGCTTTTCATTAATTCTCTCGAAGTGTGATCCCCAAAATTCACCACCTGAATTCTAAATGTAGAAAGCCACCAGTCATCGTAGGCTGGCCCCTGGGCCTCACTGTACAAGCCCTTCGAGGCGCAGGACTGCTTCCTGCATCTGCTCAGGGCAGTAGGGAGGCGCCTCCTCCGTGCCGAGTGCTGTTCCAAGTTTTCCTTTCCCAAGATCATAACCCCAAGAAGGAAATGTTATTGTCCCCATTACCCAGAGGAGGAAACAAAAGGCGTGAAGAGGCTGTAGGTCACACAGCCATGAAAGGGCAGCCCCACAACTCAGGCTCCAAATGTACCCGCCTCACTTCCCTTCATTGAGACGTTGCATGTGTAGCCCCGCATTAACTGCTCCGACCCACGGGGACGACACTGTGGGGTACAGAGTGCTGTGTCATCTGAGTTCCAGAGGTTTGGGTCTGGTTTTTTTTTCTGTTTTTGTTTTTGAGGGTTCTCTTTACAGGGACCGCCATCATTCCATGTCTCCCCAGTCTCAAACTCGTACTACTTATATTTTGAACCAAAATATGGTTAATTATGTGTGTTAAATGTTACCTTGTGAACTTAGCCCCTAGTTCCAGCCCAGCAAGAAAATGGTAATAGTTCATAGCTAACACTTACTGGGCCCTCTCTGCTGGGCTTTACATGTATTTCCTCATTTAACCCTGACAGAAACCCTCTGAGGCAGGAACTTTTATCATCCGCATTTTCAAGATTAAAAAACTGAGGCACAGAGAGAACATGCGGTGGGGCAGGAAAGTTTCACATCTGAATTTTGTTACTCCTTATACTAACTCCTCTGTTTAACTTTGCTGTCTGTAAACTATGTAGCATGTTTGCTTTGTCTGTAACCAATTTGCTGATAGAAATACTGCATAGGACCTAACTGGGGACACATGCCCTGTCTGAAGGTTGGTGATAACATCATTCTTTATTCAACTATTTGTTATCCAACAACCCCTAAATGAACTGACATTTGCCTGCCTTTCTCCAACTTGTCTATAAAGCCCTCAACAATCTCTCTTTATAATCTAATCAAGATAATATACACATAATAAGCATTAAGAGGAGAAGCAAGCTTTGCACAGTGGAAACAATTGTTAACCACCCGACACTGATATATCCATTCTGTATGTGTTTGAATGCCTGCTCTGTGCAAGGCTCTGTGACATGGGACATAATACATAGAGAAAAAAGTCTGTACCCTACCTTCAAGGAGCTTGAGGTCTGCTGGGAAAGGTGAGAAATGCGCAGGAAAAAAATACACAGTAAAAATTAAAATGCGATAAATGCCATAGAAGGGTTATGTGCTGTAAGAAGTAAGTGCTGTAAGAGGGAGAAGTTCCCACCAGGTGCAGAATACCAAGTTAGATGGCAGAGAGGGAGTGGCATTGTTCTGGAGCAGGGGTTGGCAAACAACAGCCCGAGGGCCAGCTCCATCACATCACCAGTTTTGGACAGCCTACAAGTTATCGATGTTTTTTACATTTTAAGATGTTTAAGAGTAAAAAGAATAGTACTTCATGATACATTCAAATTATATGAAATCCAAATTTCAGGGTCCATAAATAAAGTTTTATTGGAACACAGCCACATGTATTCACGGACATGTTGTCTGTGTCTGCTTTCCTGCTACAACAGCAGAGCTGAGTAGTTGCAGCAGAGACCGTATGGTCTTCAAAGTCTAAACTATTTACTATCTGGCCCCTTGCAGAAGTTTGTCCACCACTGTTCTTAAGTCTAGACCTTGAAGGATAGGCAGGACCTGGGCACGCAGAGTTGGGGAAAGGGTGTTCCAGGAGGGAACAGAGGAAGTAAAGGTAGGGAGTCAGAGGAGTGTGGGCGTGTTTGGAGAACAGAGAGAAAGGGGAAGGAGATATGAATATTAGTAAAGGAAGGCTCTGACATTTTGAAAAGTACTAGAGGGGAAAGAAAGGGAATGGGGAAAAGAGAAAGGGAGTGAAGTAAACAATCAAGGGACATCAAATAAGTGTAAAACGTGGAAACAAAGGTATGAGGGAGACCTGAAAAGAAAAGAGGGAGAATATGAATACTAAAAAAGGCAAGAATGGGAAAATGTTGGCAATAGAGACAAATCAGTTATGGAGAGACTCGTGTTATCTACTCAGCACAAAGCTGGGAGTAAGATTTGTGAGTCAACTATGTCTTTTGTATCCCCCACAGCTCCTAGCATATCTACTGAATGAATGTACTTCACCACGGCAGTGCAGTTTAAGCCAGTGTGGTTTAGGAAAAGAGGTAACATTTATTGGGCTCCAACTGTGTGCCAGGCACTGCTGGCAATCTGTATAAATGTCCTCAGTTAACCTTCACAGTAAGCCTGAGTAGGCATTATCCCCGTTTATGGAGGTGTAGCTGGATCACTTTGATCATTACTTAACCTCTCTGATCCTCAGTTCCCAGTGGGGAGGATAATGACCACTTGCAGGGTTATTGTGAACACTGAGAGTGCGTGCATGTACAGCTTGGCACATATTAAACACGCAATTACTGGTAGTTGTTATTATTGCCTCCGTACTGGCCAAGGCGGGAGTCCCAGTCCCCTACGCTAGTGGGGAATTTTGACCCGGCTCGGGCGGAGGTCCCTGCGGCGTCGCGTTAGCCTCCTCCAGCCGAACCCCGACGTCCCTAACCCGCAGCAGGCCTCGCCGTGTCTTCCGGAGGCCGCGGGGCGGGGCCCTGGCGACCGCACAAAGGAAGCGCGCGGCCCGGCTTCCGCGCTGGCGCCCCGCCTCCCAGAGTCCCGCCCCGGTAGCCCAAGCCCCGCCCCGTGCCTCACCCCGCCCCCGGCAGAAGCAGCCGCCGGAGCCCTGCCGGGACGCGCCGCATTGTCTCCGCGGCGGCTGCAGTCCTCGAGCGCCCGCCGCGCGCGCGCGCGCAATTCGGCCGCCGCTCGCGCCCCCGCCCCGGCCTCGCGCCCCTGCCGCCCTTTGTTGACGCCGGCCAGGCCGGTGCGGTCGGATGCGCCGCGGCAGCCCCGGGCCCCGGCTCGGAGGCTCCCGGCGGAGAGGAGGCGGCCCGCCCGGGCCCGGGACCCCGCGCGAGGCGGCGCCCGGCCGAGGGGCTGCGTAGGCCCCGCCCGGCCAGGCCCAGCCGGGCCCTGGACAGGTCAGTGCCCGTGCGGGGGAGGGGTTCTTGCCAGTAAGGGTCCTCGGCCCGCGCTTGTCGCGCTGGAAACCAGGCACCGCCCTCCGGTGCCACTCCGGGCCCGGGCCTACTCGGTTGCCAGGCCGTGCCAGCCGGCGACTCTCGCCCTCTCGGCAGCTGGGTGGTGTCCTGCGACTCCCTACCTCGTCCGGGACCCTTCCTATCCCGCACTCCCCCGGAAGCCTCAGTGTCAACCTTGGCGAACCAAACGCTTCCGTGTGTCCCCGTCCTTACCCGAGTCCCCGCACACCCCCACCCCCGCCCTCGCGGGACGGCGATTTATCCGGGGATGAATGGTCTGTTTAAGGGTCCAGCAAGGCTGCTGGCACCAGCTGTACTCCATCGATAGGGGACTTCTATCTCCAGCTTCGCTGGAGAGTTTTGTTTTTAATCTAGTTCAGTCTCCGGACGTTTTTAATTGGATGGAAAGGGACAAGCTGTTCTGTGTCTGTCCTCTCTTCCATTTTTAGAAGAGCATTTTCTCTCCTTCCCATGCCAAATGAAGGTATAGTAATATGTGTTGATCCTTAACATGAAAATCGGGATTTGTGAGATTTTTCTATTTAAATTGAAGTGCACTGAGAGGGAATATTTTCCCAAGGTCAGGTTGCAAACTAATGGGGAAGCCACAGTCTGAACTCATATCAGTCTGTGCCAGTGATCCCCTCAACATCCCTCCCCCACCCCTGCTTTTGATACCTGAACAGATTTCACTAGCATAACTGACATACTTTCAGTTCTGATCAACGTTCCTTTCCTTCCGACTCCATACTTAGAACGTTTACCGTCTTTCTGTGCTGTCTGCACACTCTTTTATTCCTTTTCCTGCTTTACAAATCAGTGACAGCTTTCCCCTGCAATATCTCCCACTCTAGATTTTTAATCCTCTCCTATTAGCATATTGGGCCCAGAGGGTCCCTTGTAGTGACAGAAGCTACCGACCTAAATCCACCATATGTCCTCGATTTTTCTAGGACAGCTGCAATTTAAAATATTCCACCTATTGTCTGTCAGCCTATGTGTCTCAATTTTTGGTTTAGAAAATAGCCTCTCTAACTGTATCTACCCTGCTGTCCAGGCCTTTTCCAGCCATTTGGCTCTGGGGCATAACTGGGTAATCCAATTATCATTCACCTGGGACTTTTCTTCCCCTTCTGAGCCAACCAAATGTTGAAACTGCCAGGATTTCTAGGTGAGTCTGAATATAACAGAGTAATGAAGCAAGAAAATTCCTTCTTACTCCCTTATTTCTGCCCCCCTCCCCATCTTTTGTACCAGTATAGGGCAGCAGACCTGTGGCAGTGTCCATTGAGCAAGGCGTAGGTTTAGGTCACAAGGGATGTAGCGTTTATATCAGTCTGACTCTAGAATAGAAAGCAACTTACTGTACTGATGGGAGAGCAAGAGGTTCTGGCTTGAGTCTGAAGATACCTGCACAGCTAAGTAGTTTGGGTTTCATTCAGTTAGATTTAACCCACCTCTACTAGGCTTCTGCTTCATGGAAAGAAAGCGCTGTCCTAGGCACTGTGGAAGATATAAAAGTGGTTTCCCCACACAGCCCCCAAACATCTGGATCTATATTTGGAAATATCCACACTTTTGAATCAGCTGATAAACTGTGTTTTCTGCTGTTTCTGTACCTAAGTTCCAGCCCCTGCAAGGCGGGAACCAGAGCTTCTGGTCTGGCTCATTCACAAGGGCTGGCTTGTTTCACAGAGGGTCCATCCAGCAGATGGGTAATGGTGCTCTTTTGGCACCTGCCCTTTCCAGGCACTCTTCATCACGTGAGCTCTGCCTCTCAGCCCACCCAAGATCTGTTTTCATCCACACTGGGAAAAACAGATGCCTTTTTTCTCCAGCCTTAATCTTGAGAAGGTAGGCAGTTTCTTAGTCCACTTCTCTGTTCTTCTTGAACTGGTTGCTCAGTTGTCCAACTGCATTTTCACGAGCAGTCTCCTGTCCTCGCCCCCTTCTTTATTTATTTTTCTTTTTTTAAGCTGTTTTAATAAATATTGGTGTTTCATCACGTAATCACCTCCCAGCCCTTTCCATTTCTCTTCCAGGTCCTGGCTTAATTTCTAACTTACCTTGTCAAGTGCACTCAATATATAATATGTTATTTCCACTTTCCTTAAAATAAAGAGGAAAGGAAACTCCAGGTCTTCTTCCTTGTCACCATAATAATTCTCCTGGCTGTGGGTGTCTTCAGCCATCTTTTCTCTGCATTTCAGTGGTGGATGAACTTGTAGGAAGGTGTTTTTAATGCTTCTCCAAACATACGTCCTCTGTCACTAGCTTTCTAGTCTGAGCCAGTTGACCCCAGACTTCCCTTCCTGCCACGAAGACCCCTTCCCCCATCTGTGACCCTGTGCCTGTCCCTTGCTCTGGCTCAGCCCCAGAATCCACTTTTTCAGACCACATCCTTTTTCCTGCCTTACTCATTTCCTGTCTCGGATACTTTGGATCCCTTGGTTCTGATTTTTTCAGAGGGAGAGAGAATAGACTAAGAGGGATAAATAGATAAGTCATCTTATAAAATTAAACTCTTGCCTCTGGTCTTGCGTGCTGTCACATAGCTTGTCCCTTCCCTAGGTTTTCTTATATTAAAAAAAAAAAAAAAAACAGTTACTGTCTTAGAATCAAGAACCTGTACATGTGAGTTCATAAATGTCTCTTTTTTTTTGCCTTTTGTGAATGTGTAAAGAGGATAACTTGACTGCCTTAGACTCTTCCTAGTCTTTGCCCTTCTTTGGTCTGTGGACCTCATGCTAGGCATTCGGTAACCACTTCCTATGAAAGCCTTTTACTTATAGATAGCATGGAGCAGTAAGTCAAAATAAAATTAAAACTAAAAAAAAAAACTATAGAGAATAGGATGGAGGTTGCAGTTCTGGTGCTACTGCTCCGTGTTGATGTGCTGTTTACTAAGGCGTTTCTTTCCCTCTTTATAGTCAGTCCAAGTTCATAGTAAAGTTCTCCCAGCTGTTCAGCACCACTTAATCTCTAGACAGATCTGGTCTCGCCCACAAAAAGATTCTCTTCTGGAAATACACATCTAAAATGAGACAAGGGAAGTGAGTCTTCGTAAATGATAGTTCGCTTTTATTCTTTTTAGGCCGTTTGCAATGGGAAGAGGAAGATGATGATTTTCTGTGGTCGGGAGGAATCTTACAAAAGTGGTTGTAGAGAGATGCTTTTGTGTTTTCCACCCCCATGGAAAAGCAGGGTGAGGACTGGCTGGCCACCTTATGCAGTCAGCTCTGATGAGTCCTTTGTGCCAGTGACAGAAGTGACTTTCTCCGCAGTGATTTAGCAATGTGTTTGATGGCGATGTCAAAGCCAGATTGCCCCTCCAGGGAGAGGTCGGAACATGTGTAGACTTGTGCTTTAAATATTTTTATGGAATGGCTTAAACTACTTGTGAGTCACCAGTTAAAAAGACTGTGTTTTCTGTTAAATTAAAAAGTGTGCCTGTTTAGGATAACTACTTATTCACAACTTAAATAGGTGCAGGCCCTGGCTGGTGTGGCTCAGTGAATTGAATGCTCTCCTGTGGACTGAAAGGTCGCTGGTTTGATTCCCTGTCAGGGCACGTGCCTGGGTTTCAGGCCAGGTCCCCAGTTGCGGGCGTGTGAGAGACAACCATTTCTCTCCCTCTCTTTCTTCCTTCCCCCCTCTCTAAAAATAAACAGGTAAAATCCTTTTTTAAAAAAATAGGCACAGGTTTCATTGTAAGCACTGACTTATTTTAAAATTTCAGTTTGAATTACTAGCCACATTAGGTCACTGATTTGATATGTAAAAATACTCAGAAGCAAATCTTTATTCCACCTTCTGACATTTTGGGAATTGTTAGGAAGATAATCAATCATTTGTTTATCCAAGATAGCAGTCTCACAGATCCTGTGCACTTTCCCCGTCAATATAGTTCATCAGTAGTTATGCAATTAAAAACGGTTAGGTTTTAAAGATAAAAAGTGTAGTTAAGAGACATAGCATTGATTTACATAATATAATAAATCGTTGCTCTGTGATTAATTGTAAGACCATCTAGGCCAGCAAAGTAAACTTAGTACTTTTTTCTTTCCCTTCCAAATTTTTTATGGTCAGTGAAAAAGAATGTGCTTTCCTATTCTTTGAAATCCAGATGATTTGTTTTTTAACTCAGACAAGTCCAAAGCAAGAGAACCCTCTCCCCACATCTGCTGAAGAAATGACTGCTGTTAAACAAGCAGGGCCAGTTTTCCGAGATGGGTCCAGATGTGGAAGAGTCCCAGTCTGCTGTAACGGTCTTCTTTACAGCGAATACCTGTTTCCTGAATGATTGGCTTCTTCGCAGGGAGAGTAATGACATCTTCTCTCAAGAAACGATGTGTTTTCGATGCTGTGTCATAACCAGCTCTTCTCCAGGGCATTAGGGGAAGCAGACCTGATACTGAATGTTGACTCTGTTGGCAGGAAAACGAGAGCCCATGACTGCTTTGAGCTATTTTCAAAGCTTTAGTTGTGTGGCCGTTATGTCTCAAATACTGTATCATTAGCCCTAATTAGTGAGACTTCAGCATATTTGAAATCATCCATATGTGGTCTAAATCCATACCAGTTATATTAAGACATTTTTAAACAAAGCAAATGACACTTTAAATTAATGTGAATCAGGTATTTCTAAGATGAATTAACTAGGACTCCAGGAATCAGTATTAATCTGTTCTATCAGTTGATTGGTAGCAAAGTAGGGTCACAGAAAGTTTATACAATCATTGCAGGAAGGGGGGCAGTGTTTTCTGAGAGCAGACGTTATCGGGAAGATTGATTTACAAGGTAAGTATCATCCAGCCCGCTGCACAGACGGACAGCCGGGACTCAGTGTCTCACTCCGCCCCATCTCTGAGAACACTAGTGACCCTCAAGGCGGTGATCAAATAAATAAATGTGTCATGCCTTTCCATGTCATCACTCTGCACATAGTTAGGGAGTTTACTAAGCACGTCTAGATTTCTTCTGGCAAACTGTTATAAGTCCATCTTCCATGATTTTATCTTCAGCTATGAGACTAGTTTCCTGATCGCTCAGACCTCAGTGATGTCAGTGAACCCTCATGGAGGCCATATGAGGTAGAGATTAGCACCCCGTTTACAGATGAAGAAACTGAGGCCTAGAGTCGCTTGCCCCGGATTACAAACTCGGATTCAAGCCTAGAGTCTTTCTGGTCCCAAAGTCTTAGCTGCCGTGCGGCACCGCTTCTAAATGCAGGCCCTGCTGGGGGTCGTCTTCACTCCGCCGTGGTCCTGCCAGACGGGCAATGTGATCCTCATTCGCTCAGGGGATCCAGGGTGGGACCAGGACAGGAACCCAAGTCTGACCCGGAGCCAGTGCTCTTTCCAGTCGGCCACTCTGTCTTTCATCTCCTGCCATGGGGATGCCTCTCCCGTTGATGGCAGACATTTTCCTGTGAAATCACAGCGTCTCCTACAGCACTGTGACAGGAGAGTATGTGGGGCCCTCCACCTCCTCGTAGGACCATCCGCGCTGAACTAGAACTCTGAAAACTCTCCCTGACGGCCTGCAGTCCGAGTGAGCCGTTATTCCTGGTGGCTTGTCCTGTTGGTCACCCTGTGGTCCTGCAGATGCTGCTGCTGAGCTGGCTCTGGTTGTGGAGTTGCAGTGCCCGCCTGTGCTCCTGCAGCTGTCTGGAAATCCCCCACTGCTCCCGGAGTCCCGAACCGCCTGGGGGAGGGTGGCTGTTCGCTCCATTGATTCCTTCCTTCCTAGCTGGGGGTGGCAGCTTGGAAAACATTCAGCTGTTTACAGTTCGGCTTATGTACACTTTAGCTGGGGATGGCGGGTGAGTCAGAAGGGCTGCTCCCTTTGCCCGTGTCCTAACAGACGGCCTGAAAGTCAGCTGTATGGTAATGGCGGCCAGTGCGGAGGAGGAGCCTCCCGAACAGAGGCCTTAACCAGAGTTGCTCAGCCAGATGCTTAAAATCCGAGAAGCAGGTCTGCTCTCCAATCCTCTTAACCCAGACTCAACAAGGTCATTCCGCAGTGACACTGAGGGCAGGTCTGGGGCCAGCTCCGTGACTGAAAAGCTCAACCCTTTGCTCAGTGAAGTGCCCCAGAGGGAGCCTCCTACCCCAGCCATTACCACCCCTCTCGGACAGGCACTCAGATCTGGCTGCTCCTGTTTGCCGAGCCGAAGAAGGTGCCCAGAGGGGCAGGACAGTGATGGCACCTGTGTGCAGGGGGAGCTTGCTGTGTGTTCTCGAGGCAAGGACAGCTTCCTTGGCTGACAGCAGAATTGAAAAAGTCACAAACATTTGGCCTTGTCTCCTCCTGCCTTCTGGCACTCAAGGGACCCCTGAGGGTGGGAAAGAGACCGCAATTTTCTCGCCACTAAGAGCCCCTTTTCTGTGTTTTAGAAGGTAACTGCCTTCGGAGTAAATTGCATCTACTCTTGCCCTGTTTCTAAAATGCACAGTGAACTGTGCACTGTTTTCCTCATCTGGGAAATTAGGATGTTATACCGAGGTCCTTCTAACTCTCGTCACTGGTGATCTAGCACCCAAGGTCCAAAGTGATCGCCCTCCACCCCTGCCCCCCCCCCCCAACCTTGTCTCTAAACAGAGAAGAAAGCTGCCAGCCTGTCTGGGTGATTCACAGTAAGGTGCGAGTGACCGCAGTGTGATCTGCATTTTAAAGAAGCTTGCTAACCAAATCCATCTCTTTAACTGATAGACTCTGTCAGGATCCCGGGATAGAGCCCCCACTCCTCCCTCCCTCCCTGCTTTCTCCCTCTTCCCCCCCGCTGCTCCCCACCTTTCACTAGTACTGGCCCCCCACTTCGTTTTCCTACCCTCCCCTGTGGGGGTGGGGGAGAAGTGCCAGCAAATTGGTGTCTATGAAATAGCTGACCTCCCTCACTTTCAGAGTGGGGTTCATTTCTTTAGGGGCCCAGATACAACGAAGCTCCTAAAGGGTGGTCCACAGACCTCTCCACAAGGACTGTGCCATCTGCCCTGAGCTTCCCACACTGGGGTTCTGCCCACTGCCCGGCCCAGCCTGGTCCGCACCAGCTGCTCTCCACCTCCTGGGTGTGGTTTCCCTGGAGGTCACTCTGCTCAGGCTCTCCCTTGAGCAAGCGGTTCTTTAGGGGTCCTGCTACCCCCCACCCTGGGTACATGTCTGGCCTGCTAAGCTAAGGCACTGTGAGCAGGGCTCCAGAGCCAGGGAGGGGCCTGGAGGGAATGCTCTGTGTGGTATAGGCAGCCTCATTTTCCCATTTACCCAGCAGAATTTGCTGCAGACACATGGCCCATGTTACCACCTACTCTGCTTCCTTAAATTCTCTAAGTCCATCAGCTCTGGCTTACTCCTGCTACACCCAAGCAAGGGTAGTTAGAAGTCTCGCAGGTTAAGACACTTCCTCTCCTCAGGCCTAGAGAAAGTAGGAATAAGCATCCGCCATGCTGAGGGGGTGGAAGGACAAGCTCTGCTTGGCCCCCATTTCCTCTGAAGTCAGGTCTTCAGGGCAAATGGAATGAACAGTTATTCCAGAATAACTGGTGATTTCTGTCTTACTGCACATGTGAAAAACATCAGAACTGGTTCTGAAGTGGTCCAGGTTTTGCATAGCTGGGGCCAGCATGAGCTCTGTCTTCTGAGGACAGAAGAGCTCAGCCTCTCTGGACACCTGCCTGTGGGTCCTGAGGGCCTGGCCTCTTCTATAGGCATCTCCTGGCCTCAGCCCCTAGAGGTCATCCTTTCCAAATGCCTGGAGCTAGCGTGAATGTTCCCCTGCCTTAACAGGAAGAAATGGGCCAGGGAATCTCTCTTGTGCTTCTTTATAGCGGTGCATGCTGAGATACCACTCTTACTGACAGGCAGCAGCCTCGCTGCCCTCCAGTCATCACAGCCTCAGAAAGTAATCAGACCTCAGCCGCTGGCAAGTTGCTTGTTTTGAGCCGAGGGAGCCCTGAACGCTTTACTGCAGCAGTACAGACTGAGGCCCTAGGTTCATACGTTCCAGCTTAGCAGACATCACGGTCTGTCACATATTGGACGTTGGGTTGGCCCCTGGATTGTAAAGGTGGCCAAGACATAGCCCCCTGCCTGAAGAAACCTGCTCTGCTGGTGAAAGGGACCGACTCCAAATCACATCATTTCACGACAGGGCCACGGCGTCCTGTTTCATCGTGCCCCACAAGGGCAGTTTCTGCCAGAGTCTCTGAGTGAGACCAGAATTGAGAAGCAACCTAGAGGATGAGACATATATTATGTAATGATTCCCCCAGAACATACTGTTCTGTTCATTCTGGTCTGAATACTTGGCCCTTTGTGGTCAGCTTCAATTATAAGGCTCGATTCTAACTTCCTCCAGCACCACCACCACTGAAGCCTGGCTTTACTGCCCGCCTGCCCTCTCAAGCTCATGGTGTCCTGGCCTTCACCTTCCAGATTTCTAGTGCCTAACTCTGTATAAAGGCATTTGAGACCCCTGGGAATCTCAGGCATCCCTTATAGCCTAGGACTGGTCAAGAGAATTAAGAAAGGAAGAATCCCAAAAGAAAGAGTATTGCTTTGTCTCTTTTATCTGGCCTCCGGGCCAGCAAGGCAGGTTTCTGCAAGTTTCCCTATGAAGTGCTTTCCCCCAACCCTGCCGCAGAGCAGTCTGGGAGTGCAGGGAAAGAGATTAAATTAATCGCAGTGTGCTGAGCCTGGCAGGGGTGAGATTGCATTTGGTCATTCCAGAAATAGCCCAAACGCCTTTGTTACTAAAGCAGATGATGAGGCATTTGCTACAACACGAATGTGAAATACAGTATCTGAAAACCTTTATACAGTCATAAAACACTCTCTGGTCCCTTGGATCTGGTCTCCCCTGTAACCTGCTCCAGTCACAATGAAGTGACAGTTGCTGACGTTAGGGTGAAAGCATGTATCCGCTCTCGCCTAAGCTGGTGAACGTATCTGTTCGCAGCTGTACTTGGCATGTAGGAAGAATCTAGCCTCAAAGGCGTTATCCCGCCTGACAGTACATTAATAGGCACACATCTGGGAGACCAGAGGGAAGGGATGACGGGGGAAGGAAAGGGGTAGAGCAGGGGCAGAGAGATCCCGTGGAAGGAGATAAGGGATCAGAGGTGGTCTGATGATGAGCATTAGTGCAAAGAGCAGGTGGGGGTGGGGTGGGGGGGAGTGGTCCCAGAATTCAGGGAAGAATGGATTGATTCCATAACAGAATTGCAAACCACAACAAGGAAGTCACTCACTCCCCTCCACCTGTGCTCTCAGAAAAACAAAAATCTTACCAGCCTGATCTCTTAGACAGATACACTTGATTATTACGTTAGCACTGACTGGGTAGACTTTAAAAGATACAGGCAAAGACCACGTTGGATGATGATAACTTGAATCCTTTTCATATAAGAAACAGTTGAAAGAGCAGAGGGAGTTTGGCCTGGCAGGGAGAGAGATTCTGGGGACATGAGTGACATTCTTCGTGACACCCTGAGCATTTCCTAGTGTGCTAGCTCTGCGCCGCTATTCACTGTCTCATTTAGTCCCCCCCAGTGACATTGTAAGGTAAGTATTATTATTGTCTTTATTTTACAGCCGGTGAAACTGAGGCTCAGAGAACAATGAGGATTTGCCACTAATTCACTTTAGTGAGAGAGACCAGACTCTAAGATAGGTGTAAGCTTGTGTTTTTGCCCACTGCACAGATATGACTAGCCTTGTTCTGTGTGCTGTCTGGTTAGGAGCCAGGAGAAGTGGGCAGAAATGAACAGAAGATAGATTCTGGGCTCATTATAAGGAAGAACTTTTTCACCGGACTGCTTAAGGTGGGAACAAACTACTTCAAAGGGAGTGAGTTCCTTTGTCACAAGAGGTAAACAAATGCCAGAAAACCACTGGGTGGGGGTGTTACAGAACAGGTTCAAGCATTGGTAAGGGGCTGGACCAGACTTTCCAAACTATGATCTGTAGTTCATTAGAGTAACCAGGGAGTATTTTACTATACTCTAATTAGAAAGAAACAGCCATCATCTAAAAATAAAGTTTTAACTTGCATAATAACCTTTCTATTTAACATTTATTCATTACTTTAATAAACTACACATTTAATTTGAAACTTTAAAGCATTTTCAAAGCAGAGAAAATGTGATTATGTCAACGCGGACTGAAATATTTAAGACTTGAAGGCAGAGAAGGTGATTTGATTGGTAACCAAGTCCACCTAGTCACTCACGGTTTGTTAAGGAAAGATTTTCAATTCCCAAACACCTTTACGATTTAGAAAGATTCCAAAAGAGGGGAAATTTTCTATCTTTACGAAAAAGCCAAAGCTATAAATACTTATGGGTTTCCGACTTGCTGGTGTGATGGTCAGCACCAAGAGTCATTTCTAAAACCTCATCAGCCTCCCGCTGGGTGACTTAGGGGTCCTTGTGAAGTTGGCCGACTGGAGTGGGGGTGTGGAGGCCTCGGCTCTTGTTCATCACCAGAGCTCTGCCTGACTCACTGAGCGTTAGCACTGCTAGGTAAGAAAATGAGCCGATTATAAACCTTTCCTAAAATGAGTGTGGTGTTGTTTCTCCATGCTGCACAATTAGACACCATGAATTCCTATGGTGGGATTTTGGATCTTTAACACTGAATAACAGCATCTTCATATAAAGGTTTGTGCAAAAATTATTTAGCTAATACATGTACTGAAATCATTTTTAAAGTGTGTAATAGACACAGACACACACTGGGTTATACCCAGTATTAATAGGCCGTTGCAATAAAGAAATGGCTTTTTCTGCTCCCCCCCCCCCCACCCCGCCTTTAGGAAGTTCCAGGTTGAAGCAACTCAGCTCCCTGGGCAGCAGTGGTGGTGGAGAATGGCCTTGAGAAAGGGCAGGGGGAAGGGTATCAGAAGTGAGGTGACAAAGTCTTGCACCTCTGAAAGAACTCCTAAGGGACGGCTTCTACGATATGCTGTTGGAAGTGGAGAAGAGGGGCCCGTTGTGGCATGGGTCTGCACCGACACCTCGTCACACTTTCGGAAGTACTGTTAGGTCTTTCAGAGAAAGGCTAGTGGCCCATGGAGGAGGCTTGTCCACGGAGGAGGAGGAGGAGCCTGGCTGGCTGAACACCGGACTGGGTGTGGAGCTGAGAGCAGGGCAAGGGGCTTGACTGAGGCGAGCACAGGACCAGCAGAAGCAGCATATGAAGCCTCAGTTCTGTCCAGCAGCCCCCTTGGAGAAATGGAAAACAGGTGCATCTTCATGCAGTGACCCCAAATAAGCATTCTCTGAACAATCAGATCTATGTTACTGTGTTGACTTGGAGCTCAGCCCCCCAATTCCTTTCGCATCGATTTCTGAGACTCAGTACTTTGGCATTTCACAGGACACTTTAAACCTAATCCTTTCCCAAGGAACCTCATAGAAGTTTCACTTAACCTCTCTCCCCAAACTCCATTGTCACCCTTTATCCCTCTCCCTAGTTCAGCCTTTCATCCTGGTTTCAGATACCAGCTTGAACACATTGTCTCCCTTGAACTGAATGTTACTTTATTTGTCCAAATCAATATTGACCAAGTTCCTAACACAGTTGGGAAATTTAAAAAACACGGCTAGCTGATTAGGTTAGTTGCACTGTACAACTAATTACGGTCACACCTGGTTGTCCCTTGACACTGCATCCCTGTTAAATAGGTAGTTGAGGGCGGGGACTGCTAGGTTTGCATTGTCATTTGGCTCCATGGAAAACGCCAGGTGCACGCTGAGCCCCTGCTCTCCTTCTGGCCTGGGCCTGGTTCTGACCTCGCTGCTTGTGTCTCCCTGTTTTCCTCGTACAGAGACAGGGCAGGGCATTGTTCATGCACTGACCGACCTCAGCAGCCCCGGCATGACCTCAGGGAACGGAAATCCTGCCTCCAGCATCGCCGGCACTGCCCCCCAGAATGGTGAGAATAAACCACCACAGGCCATTGTGAAACCCCAAATCCTGACGCATGTTATCGAAGGGTTTGTGATCCAGGAGGGGGCGGAGCCTTTCCCGGTACGGACTACTTCTTTTCCCCTCTTTTTTCTTTCTTTTCTTTCTTTCTTGTTTTTTTTTAAAAGTATATTTTGGATGTGTATTAGAATATTTTACATTTCCATGTAAAATTTCCAAAAATGTGAAAAAGTTGTTCTCTCCCTGCTCATTTTCCCTCAAAGGAATGTCAGAGCCATTTTCTTCCCAGGATTGTCTTCCTAAGGTCCACAAGGGGTCGGTGATTAGGAATAATTGGCAAGACCCTTTGTTTAGAAGTTTCCACACACAGACTCAGCTGTGTCCCGCCTGGTGACATGTGACCCCCCTTGGTTAGAAGGGAGTTCACCTGCTGGTGTTTGGTGGACTTTGGGAAATGAGACCCTGTTCAGTTTTGAATACCAAAGCCTCTGAATGGCAAAACTTTGGCCAGTGAGAGAACAAAAGAAGAGAATTCTTAAGATATATCTGAAATGAAGAGAATAGGGTTGTAGCCGGGGGACGGAGCCTTGAAAGGGGAGTGAATGAGAGCGAGGGGCACTTCAGAAAGGGCACCATCAAGTGTCTCGAACTGAAGCATAAGACCAAAGGGAAACATAAAAGACTCAAGAAAATGGCTTACTAGAACAAAGCAGCCGGAGCTGACTCTGCTCCTGTGGACTGGCGAGGACAGGTGGTGCCGCTCTGTGGGTGGGAGGAGCCTGGAGCCAGGTGCACAGAGCCCCGCTTGTGATGGAGTGCTCTGCCTGTGGGAGACATGCGATCCTCACGGGATGCCATCTGCCTTTTGCTCGTTCTTCGGAGCCATGAGTAATTTGAATCGTCAGCAGAAGACTCTCAGGCTTGATTAACTGAGTTGGGTGACCTGCCCTCCTAAAATGCCGCAAGACACACAGGTTCTTGTCCTCTCTCCCTCTGGGGGGCGTGCAAGGCCTGTGGCAAAGAAGTCCCCCTGGAGCCCGAGCTGTAAGTCGCTCCAGGCCTATCACATCCCTTCCCTCATTAGGCTAGGTCTTCTGCTTGGCCTCCTGGAGAAACACTGGAAACCAGCTGACCTCTCAGGGTAGATGTAGATGCGCAGCACCCCGCATTGCTCCAGTGATCGGGCCACCGCGCTGCCCGAGCAAAGGCAGCGAGGGGCGGAAATGACTTGGCCAGTTGGGACCCTCGCAACCACAGACGGCATTTGCTCTGTAGCCCAGAGACCATTTTTTTTCTGCTCTCTTCCATGGCTGCGTGCACCTCTGGCTTGTGCAGGGCTGTGGTAAGGTAGAGAACAGTAAGAAATCTAAAAGTTGGTTGCTGAGTAACTCTGCCTCGTCCGTGCACTCACACACGCAGCCTTGGCTGTGTTCCCGCCCAGTGACTGTGAGCCCTGGGACCGGGAGCCCGCTCTGGTGGTGTGGGAAGCCTGCGCCCAGCCTTCATCTGTGCCCCTGAGACACTTGGAAGAGTAGCTATTTTCCCAACCTCCTGAGCCATCCATTGGTCTTGGGTTGAAGCCATCCCTGTACTTCGGTGTCCACTGGCATCTTGCCTCATGAGCTAACAGCAAAATGAGCCTTGAGCAGGGCGCAGTTGGGCGATGATGTAGGGCTGGCATGCTTTGTATATGTGACTTTGATGAGGCTGGACAGCAAGGAAGCATCTCCCCACTAACCCTCATGGCCTCCCTGTCACTGTGTCCTCTAGGTGGGACGCTCGTCCCTGCTGGTGGGGAATCTCAAGAAGAAGTATGCACAGGGGTTCTTGCCTGAGAAACTTCCACAGCAGGATCATACCACCACCACTGACTCGGAGATGGAGGAGCCCTATCTGCAAGGTAAGCATCTCAGACCCTGAACGCTAAGGCCTTCTGGTTCGGCCACACAGGACGTAGGCGAGTCTGCAAAGGCAGGCCCTGCACACTTTCTTTCTTGGTGTCTGTGGAGGAACCCCGAGCCAGGGAGTGTGTAAACGTGTCGGCTTACTGAACATCGCCCCCAGTGCCCTCCCAGCCCCTTTCCCTAGGTAACAGGGACCGAAGTCCCTGCCCTTGGGGAGCTGTGTGTCCCCTGCCTCTCCTGCAGCCAACCGCAGGGTTCCAAGAGCAGCTTTTCCGGCGAGAGTCACTGACGAGTTGTAGGGCTGTAGGGGCAGTGCCAGGCGAGTTGTGCCCTTCCTTCACTGCCTCAGCAGCCCGCGCTCCGGACACGCCAGCTCTGGGGCTCAGTGGTGGCCAGATGAGGACTGCACTCGCCACATGAGCCACTGACTAAATGGAAGGAGGGGCCTGCGTAGGTTACAGAACTCCTGGGTTCTGTTATCTAGGTCAGCAGCCAGTTAGACCAAGGTGTGGTAGGACAATTCCAGACCAGCTGTGGCAGCATCGAGCGCATCCCCTCCAAGCCTCCTTCTCTTTCCCAGGATGACGAGGGGTGCTAATACATCCTCATCTGTGGGTGCCTCAGGCTCAGAGCACTTCAAAGAAAAAAACGTGCCCTGGCTGGTATGGCTCAGTTGGAGCATCAACCCGTGAACCAATTGGTGGCGGGTTTGATTCCCGGTTGGGGTGCATACAAGAAGGCAACCAATCAATGTCTGTCTCTGTCTCTCTCTCTTTCTGTCCCTCTCGGTCTCTTTCTTTCCCTCCCTGCGCCTCTCCCTCTTAAGGCAATTTTTTTTTTAAAAGTCCTCAGGTGAGGATTAAAAAAAAAAAAAAGGAAAGAAAAAAATGTCAGCGTCCCAGAGGCATCACAGACACCTTTGGGTACTTTAGGGAGGGAAACAGTCCTTGCAAAAAAAGAGTGACGAAGGAGATTTGGCATTTTCCGAGCTAGACTGCTGCTGTGTGTCACAGCTCCGGGAACACGAGGAGGAGGCAGGACAGCAGGGAGGCCCCTGCGAAGGGGCTGTCGACAGTCCTATGGGAACTGCTCATTCTCCAAATTTTGTACTTCTCAGAATCCAAAGAGGAGGGTACTCCCCTCAAACTCAAGTGTGAGCTCTGTGGCCGGGTGGATTTTGCCTACAAGTTCAAGCGCTCCAAGCGCTTCTGTTCCATGGCCTGTGCAAAAAGGTGAGTGGCCTCAGCCCCGACTCCTCAGTGCTAGGCCCAGCCCCTCCCTTTCCTCGGGGTTGCCCCTTTGGGTCCTGCTCCTGCGCCCCACCTCCCTTCAGTAATAGTCCACCCCAGGAGGCTCTGGCTGTGGCTTATCCAACTATTTCCTTGACCTGCCTGGAAGCAGCAGAGTGTCACTGAGTCACCAAAGAACTCCCAGGAGCAGATCAGAGACAGCAGCACAGAATCGAGGAAAAGGAGCAGTGCTTTAGCTTGGCTGGCCCTCCTGGGTCTCCCTGGCACCCAGCCTCTTTTCCTGCCCTCCTCCGTAGGGTACACCCTCCACCAGGAGCTTTGCCCAGAGCACGGCACTGGTGACAGCTGTTCCCTTCGTGAGCCTTCACCCAACGTACAAGGCTCATGGTCATGGTAAAAGCCAGCACGATGTGCTGAGAGCCGGCCGTGTGCCAGGCCGTCGGTATACCTCATGTCACCTAACCTTCCCAGTAACTCTGAGGCAGCTGTCCCTGTTGTCTTCTTCATGCACATTTGGGAACCGAGGCACAGAGGATAAATAATTGCGCCTGGAGTCATAGAGTGGGGGATGTAGACTCGTGACTCTAAAGCCCTGTGTGGTCTGTGTGCCAATGTGGAAGCGGCCACTGACCTTGAAGCCCTGAGCCCCCCAGAGAAGAAATCTGTAGGCCCCCAGGCACCCGTGCTCTGGGCCAACCAGAGTAAGGCTGTCCTCCACCCCCTCCCGTCAGGCTGCGCTGAGGTAATGAGGGCACCTTTGTGGAACTCTGCCACGCTGCTCTCCAGCAGGACAGTGGACAGTAGTGTCTCTGCCTGGGTGGTGTTTGTAGTAGGATGTGTCTGCAGTGAGTTCTCCCCACGAGCAAAGCCGTTGTGTCAGGTGAGGGATTCGGGGTTAGAGTGGATGCACAGGCCCAGGTTTTGCCAGACACTGGCATGGCTGCTCTTCCTCTGCCTGAGGCCCACACTCTCCATGACGGCTCTGACTTCTTTCGTTCCCGACTCTGGCAGATACAATGTGGGGTGCACCAAACGAGTGGGGCTTTTCCACTCGGACCGGAGCAAGTTGCAGAAGGCAGGGACCACGACCCACAACCGCCGCCGGGCCAGCAAAGCCAGTCTGCCAACACTTACCAAGGATACCAAGAAGCAGGTGAGACGGCTGGCAGAGCCTGAAGCCCCGTCCTCACACGTCCCCACCAGCTCCCCTTCTTACCACGACCCAAGACATCCACATTCCTTGTCCACTGCTGATGGCAGCGTGCTCGGTCATTTCCCGTTTCTCACAGTCTACCAGGTCAAGCCCTCCCCATGTCCCTTCATTTAGACCCATGGATGCTTATGAGGGAACTCACTGACCTTGCCCCACCCTCATCCCTCCCCTTCCAGTGTGCCTCCGTCCATGGCTTCTGGGGCCATGGGAGCAGGCTCTCCCCTGCCTGGCTACCCCGGTTACCTCCTCTTTTACACAGAGGGCTACGGGAAAAGGCAGCCTCTGCTTTACCCTGTCCCCCCCAGCAGTCTTGCCTCCTTGCACTTTAGAGCACTGATTTCTTAAAGGTCTCTACCAGGAATGTGGGTGTTTATTCATTAAATACTGCTTTAGCGCCAGCCCTGTGCCAGGAGCTGTTAGGCGCTAAGGTGCCCTAGAGGGGCTCACAGCCTAGTTTGCTGCTTCAGTACCTCAGGTGTATATTGCTGCTTGTTATTACCTGGTCATAAACTGCCTTAAGAATCTGATGGGAGCTATGTCCAAAATGCACATACATGAGGAATGTCACATGCTGGCCCCGTGGCTCACTGCCTGCTGCCTGAAGCCCACGGAGCCCCGGCTTAAAGCCCCGCAGCTGGGGGAGCACAGGCATGCGGTCAGGCAAGGCACTGAGGTGTGGCGCCCCAACACTGGGAGGGCCTGGCCCTGCTTTGGCTCAGAGAAGGGACAGCACAGAAGAGGCTTCGTGGACGCAAAGATAAGTAGTAGTCAGACTAGGTGGAGATGGGAAAACTCTCCTGCCTTTGCCCGTCTCTGCTGGAGACGGTTTATTCCCCAACCCTGAAGAAAGCCTCTCTCTGCTCCCAGCCCACAGGTGCCGCGCCCCTTTCAGTTACTGCTGCCTTGCAGCTCGCACATAGCCAGGAAGACTCCAGCCGCTGCTCGGATAACTCAAGCTACGAGGAACCCCTGTCACCCATCTCAGCCAGCTCATCCACCTCGCGCCGGCGACAAGGCCAGCGGGACCTGGAGCTCCCGGACATGCACATGCGGGACCTGGTGGGCATGGGACACCACTTCCTGCCAAGCGAGCCCACCAAGTGGAATGTAGAAGATGTCTACGAATTCATCCGCTCTCTGCCAGGTAAGGCCCTTGGAAGCCCCATGCCTGCCTGGAGCAGCAAGGGTCGAGAAGAAGGGGGGACCCCACTCCCCCCACCGGGAAAGATTGGGCAGTTTCATTAATGATGCAGGTTCAGGGATGGGGTGCAGAGAGGGTAGGATGAGGCTCTGCCTGTAAGAGCTCACACTATAACACAGGTCACAAACCGTAAGTGACATTTTATAGCTGTAATTCAGTGTATTCACTGGCATGGTAAGTGGTGTGTGCGAAATGCAAGGGTGATGATGTGATGAACCCAGTGCCTCCCGCAGCAGGTTTGGAGGGCAGTCAAGTGGGAGTGTAGGACATCTGTCAAGAACATCAGTAATGACGACATTTAAACCGAGTGACAGTGGGCAAGGAGGCCCCTGAGGAGGTCACAGGTGAAGTGACCGCATCAGGGAGCAGTTTGAGGCGTGCAGCCATGCGAGCACGCGGTGCAGCTGGGAACGCCGCGTGCCAGTGTGGTGGAGGGCCAGGGGTTCGAGGGCCAGACCCCAGAACCTGGAAAGGCAGACCTCACGTCACTCAGATGTGTTAGTGGGACTGCAAAGCGCTCTACTGTTTTCTCTGCCACTCCCACCCAGCCACTGGCCAGGTCAGGTATCGATGGCAGCCACAAGCCGGTCACTCAGGACAGGCGTGGGGTCTAGTGGTTACGAGCACAGACTTCTGAGTCAGGCAGCTCAGCCAACCCGGCTCTGCCAGTTAGCCCAGATTATCGTTATCCATTGCTCCACCCCCAAATTTGTTACCACACAATTACTGTGGGTGACTATAAGGAGTCGTGAGTGGCTTAGCTGGGCGGTTCTGCCACAGGGTCCCTCGTGAGATTCTGACTAAGATGTCGGCCAAGGCTAGAGTCACCTAAAGGCTTGACTGGGGCTATGGGACCCTCTTCCACGGAGCCTCACTCACATGATTCTCAGCCAGGGCATGGCTGTTGGCGAGAGGCCCCGTTTCCACACACGGGCCCCTTCAAGGATATCATGCTTGGGTCTTATGCCACGGCAGCCAGCGTTTGCCATGGGTGCTGATCCAGGAGAGAGGGTGAAGCCACTGTCCCCTTTGGAATCTAGGCTAAGCTATCACATCCAGTACTGTCACTTCCACGGTATCTTACTGGTCACCCAGGTCAGCCCTGTGCACTTTGTGAGGGAACTCACGAGGACATGAAAGGGAAGCAGGGATCACTGGGAGCTGTTTGGAGGCTGCCTATGTAGTTCCGCTCTGATGATTCAGGTCCCTGCCTCGTGCAGAAATGCTCTCGGCCCCACCAGTGCCTCTCAGGTCTCATCCCATTGCAGCAGCCATTTGAAATCCAGGTTCCATCTTCTAGCTCAGGTCCAGGCACAGGTGAGCCTCCTTGGGTCCGAGCCCTCGAGTACATGTGATTCCTCTCAGTTTGAAGACCTGAGAAGTACATTCAGGTTATCCACTTCCCTCCATGAATTCCAAGGTGTGGTGGGTGGGACAGGTATAGGATAACCGCTATAGATGTGCCCATTCACAAAGGGAGGAAACAGGGAGGACACAGCAGCCACCGAGCCACACCAGTTCTGAAATCTGGCAGGGCACGTGGTGGCATTTCCTTGGTTAGGACTCACAGCCTGGAAGTGGCTCTCTTCTAACTCTTGGTTCCAGCCCCTGGGTCATGCCCCCTGTCCTGTGAAAGCTAACCCAAGTTTACAGTGGAGCGGTTTTCTCAGCCTGCTTCCTGCTGCTGTTCAGGTTGTATTACTTCTGACTCCTCAGTTTAAGGAAGCAGCACTTCCGCCAGTACAATTCTCTTAAAACCTTTGTGGGCTTCCTATGTGTCTAGTTGGGGGGCCTCACTTCATTAGACTAAAACAGTACTCAAATGTCTTCAAGAGAAACCTTTCTCTACATTGGGCTTCTGAAGCTGAGGGACAGTGCCCATCGTCATCGTAGAAGCCCTGCTGCTGAATGGAAAGGACCTGTGAGGCATGTCCCTAAAATCCCTAGACAGCCTTCTGATCAAACAGTTCCCCAAGGCAGCACCTTTGGTCTTTCTAAGGTTTTAACAAGAGATTTGCGTCACACCCTTAGTTTTATCTGTGGCCATGTTTTCGTGACCACGCCCTGGATTTGATCCTTGCCTAGCAACCATTTCTTAATTTTAGCATCATTTGCCATCTGGAGAGGCTAGGGATTTTCAGAGCCAGCAAATCCTGGCTCCTTTGGCAGTTTTCCTGCACTTCACCTCTCCCTCCTTCTGTTGGAAGCAGCAGTAAGAAGCCAGGCAGCACCGTCAGCGTTCTGTCTAAAAATGGTAGCCAGAGCACTCAGGCCAGGAGGTACGTGAAGCTTACACGTTACCCCAGCAACAGGTTGCCAAGTTTCTCAAAGGCCGTCAGAGAGAGCACCTTAGGCACTTGCTCACGCTCTCCTCACAGGCCTTCCAGCTCCCACCCAAGGGTGCTCCCAAGGCCACGGCCATGTTTTTAGGGTTTCGTTATGGCAGCAGCCCTCTTCTAGGTACCAAAATCTGCATCAGTGATCTTTAAAACAGTAATTTCCTCAAGGTTCCTATGGGTCGTAACATGGGGTGGCTTAGCTGGACAGTTCTGGACGGGGTGTCTCATGAGATCCCAGTGAAGGTGTCAGCCAGAGCCCGTCTGAAGGTTCGAGCTGGAGAACTCAGCCCTCAGTGCCTCGCTCACATGGCCCGGAGGGCTGGCTGTGGACAGGAGGCCTCAGCCCCTCTCCACGTGGGTCTCTCCAGAGCGCTGCTTGAGTGTCCTCACCATGTGGTAGCTAGCTTCCTCCAGAGTAAAAGAGCAAGTGGAAGCCGCTGTGCCCTTCGTGGCCTAGCCTCACAGTCACGTGCTGTCACCTCCACAACACCTTACTGCTCCCAGGTCAGCCAGTTTGTGGAGGGAAGGGGCTCGGAACAGCCCCATGCATGAGTGAGGAGGCGTGGGTCTCTGGGGGCCATCCTGTGTCCCGCTGTGTTGGACAAGTCCCTGAGCCACAAGCACAAGGGGCGGCTGTGAGGATGAAGGAAGTGAGGTGGCTGCAGTGCAGTGACTGCTGAGCGTGCGCACTGAGAGCTCTGAATGACCCTGTCTTTGGTGGTGTCCTGTCAGGCTGCCAGGAGATAGCCGAGGAGTTCCGTGCCCAGGAGATCGACGGCCAGGCTCTGCTGCTGCTCAAGGAAGACCACCTGATGAGCGCCATGAACATCAAACTGGGGCCCGCCCTCAAGATCTACGCTCGTATCAACATGCTCAAGGACTCCTAGGGCTGGCCAGGGCAGCCGGGTTCCGGCCCAGGACGCCTCCTCCCAGCTGGACAGAGCCAGACTGACATTCCTAAGGGGCCCAGGCACGGGCCGATCGAGGGCAGGGGCTCTCCCTGTGGGGCATGTCTGGTGAGGAGGTGTTGGCACCTCCCAATGGCTCTCAGGGGCCTTTCTTTCTGTGGGAGGGGCAGAGAGGTAGGTGGCGCAGATGCTGGGGCTTTATGCTGTAAATAATGATAGCACTGGCTTCTTCCAAAGTCCCAATACTCTAGCCCCGCTCTCTCCCCCTCTCTGTCCCCCATTTTCCAGGGGATATACGGTCAGGGCTCCCCAACCTGAGTTGGGTAACTTCCAAGGGCAACCGTCAAGCCTGGATAGAGGCTTTGAAAGCCCTTGCCTTCCACTTGTCTCTCCAGGCCTGGCTCACTCTCCTGCTGCCAGCTTCTCCCCCTTCGGCTTGTTTCTGAAGCAGCCAGGTGTTTTCCCCAAGTCCCCTGAGGTGGAGAGAGAGAAGCTGGGCCCAGTTTGGCCATGCCTGCTGGCACAGACGCCTTAAACGCTGTGTGTGTGACTGTGTGACTGTGTGGGAGCCTGGGCTGACAGACAGGCCCAGAGCCACCCTCTGGCATCTCCAGGTGTTTTGTAGCAGCCACTTAGTGCTTTGTCCTGGGCCCCACTCAGCCTCAGGATGGGGATAGGAAAGAAGGGCCGCCCCGGTGCAGAGAGGCAAGATCAGAAAGTGATGAAGGTTAGATGTTCCTTTCCAGACTGGTCACGATGTCTCTGAAGCCCCTTCCCCACACTGTGAAGTCCCCCTGACTGCCCTGCTGTGTCACAAACATAAGGAAGCTGCCGGTGGGTGGGCTGGTTCAGGCTAAGCCTCCTGCCTGCCCGCCCTGGGAGCCCCAGTGGTGAGGCCCCGAGAACCTCTGAGGGGAGAGACAAGCTGGAGCTGGGGAGACCACCTGACATGAAGAAGGCAGCCTTTGGCCTCCCACTCCTACACTTGGCCTCTGGAACTTGTCAGCAGCAATTAGAGCTGCCTGCAGAGGAGACGGGGCAAGAAGGGCGAGGGCCTGCCTCGGACTCGCCCTGTCTGTCCTCTGCAGGCTCCCTGGGGGGAAAGTGGGCCTCTCCTCCGAAGAAGGGGGCCACCTTCCTCAGCTTGCTCTATTCCCCGCTCACACCCCAGGCAGGGTTGGAAATGAAGGACTTTTTTAACCTTTTGGTTTTGTTTTTTAAAAATAAATCTGTAAAATCTGTTTCTTCTGTGCCTTTTTTCCCTGGGGATGCCTGTCCCTGCAGTTAATAGGTCCCAAATGATTCCTTTTCACCCATAAGGAGAGGGGTGGGTCCCCTGGCTTAGGACAGTGTATCTTCTGCACTTTGCTAGGGCCAGGTCACTTGAGGGCTCCCTCAGTCCCAGCTCTCACAGGTGTAGCACATTCTATGTTTGTTCTTCACATGGGTATCCCTCGGAGTGGAAGGCCCAGAGCCCCTTCAGCTCAGAGACCCCCTTCCCACCATTCCCACTGGGGAGACAAGACACTCTTGGGCCTGGAACACCTGGAACATCCAGGGCAGAACCCAGGCTCTCACCCCCTAGCAGACACCTTTGGTTGGTACTGCTCAGTGTCCAGAATGGCCCTTGGAACGGCTTTGGTTCACTCAGCACTTTCTGAGCATTTTTGGATGCTAGAACAGCAAACTATTAGAAAAGGTAACGTCCGAGAGGAGGTAACACCTAAGCCACGGTGAAAGGGGAAGGATGGTCCAGACCTGGGCAGCTCAGGGTGGCTCATGCAGAGGCCAGGAGTGCAGGCCAGCCAGAGGCGAGTGGGTTGGACCAGTGTGTGCAGCCAACAGTGGCTTCTGTTAACTGTGCCTCTGAACCAGGCCTTGTGCTGGAAACCAGGCCTTGATGGGGAGCAAGATGCCCGGTGCCTGCCTGTTTGGAGCTTGGGGTCTCCCTGTGTATCCGTCTACCCCAGGGGAGAGGAAGAGGAGGGCAGCTTGGCCTCCTGCTCCTTGGCGTCTCTGGGATTTTCCTTACGCCAGTGTTTCCGCTAGTTTAAAACACAGGTTTTAGGCCCAGGCCTCAACCCACTGAATCAGAATCTAAGGGCGGAGGTGGCCCTGGATCAAGCCCACAGAAAGAGCCAATGCCCACATCTTGATAAGACCTATCCAGAAGGCCTGTTAAAATGTAACTAATACCTGGGAGGGGAGGAGAAACAAACTGCTTTACTGCTGTTCACAGATACTGCACTTGTTACATATTGAAGGTTTGTGGCACCCTTGCCTCCAGCAAGCATTCGTCCAGCAGCACTTGCTCACTTCCAGCCCCTGCCCACTCCTGGGGCAGGCGCCATGAAAGCCATCCACATGACGACAGAGGATTTAGAACATGACATGAACTGAGTTGAAAGTTCTGTGGGTTTCAAACACTGCCCAACAGCCTCACGAGCTGGAGAAAAATAGTGAAGTCGGTCGGCACGGCAAACTTCACTGTCAGATTTGAAGAAGCCGCCACAGGCTCCCCGGCCTTCAGCAGCCCCCACCCTGATCGACTGGCAGCCGTCCACCTTGGGCCAGACCCTCCACCAGCAAAACGATCACAGCTCGCTGAAGGCGTTTTAGCAATATTTTCAAACTAGAGTATTATTTTAGACACAATGCTATTGCACACTTACTAGGCTACAGTATAGTGTAAACATGACTTTTCTATACACTGGGAAACCAAAAAATGCATGTGACTCGCTTTCGTGAGATACTCACCTTACTGTGGTGGTGTGTCACCAAACCCGCCACCAATCCCGCTGAATCTCCCAGGTGTGCCTGCAGCTGATGACCCAGAGGGTGGAGCCAGGACTGGAAGGTCTGGTTGTTGCAGGAGACGGGGAATGGCCAGCGGGACAGGGGCCCACACAGGCCCCTGGGCTGAAGGGGAAGGGGGAGAGCAGAAGGAACCTTGAGGGTGCCTAGTGCAGAGGGCACCCAGGGTGCACTCTGGACCTCGGTTTTCCCCTTCCTGGAAGACGATGAGAGCCAGGCCGCACCTGAAGTTGTGTTCAGGTGGATGTTGGAGAAGGAGGAAACCAAGACTCCTAAAAGAGGACATGGCGCATTTGAGGAACTGCCTTAAACGGGTAAATACTGGCACTATTTCCTTACTTCGGGGGAAAGGCCCCAACCTATCATAAGTTTGAAGGGTACATCCTTAAATACATATTTGCTCCTGTTTACACGTCACACAGAATTTTTCAAACCCTTTTTGATCATGATCCAGAGTTTAACAAAATGTTTCCAACCCTCATATACATACTTCAATATGTATAACGAACAAAAACTTCACAAAACAATGCCTACCTGTGTGTACAATATATATGGATATTTTCTTTTCAGTTCTCTTCCTGTTCTTACTTTCTAAACCTTGGTCACGATCCATGACACTGATTCCATAGCCCTCAGACGGAGCACAACCTACGTTTTAAAAACGCTGCCCAGCGCCAACTTTCCAGACCGGTCCTGTATGCATTCTCTCATGTGGCTCTTACAGCTGCTGGGTGACCACACCCTGTTTTCCTGAGGGGGGTAAAGGACTCCCCGGGGTGAACTGTCCAAGGTCACAGTCAGAAGGCCAGCGCCCTGGGGGCCTGTCCAGAGCTCCGTGGGGAACGGGGTCTCCCTGGGCAGCCTGACCTGCAGGTCTTGCCCTGACCAGACCAGAAGGAAAGAGGAGTCAGCGCAAAACAGCTCCAAGCCTCTGCCAATCAGAGCTGGCCTTACGCAGGTCCACTCTCTTCCAGGTGATTGGCCCCAAGGGGGTTCCCAGCCCCCACCCCACCCTGGGGCCAGCCTTCTCCAGCAGGTGCCGCTCCTAAGCAAGTCCCACTAAAGGCAGTTCATCCCCGCTGGCTCCCGTGGGTGTGGTTCCAGATGGCCTGTGACTGCTTTGTCCCAGTCACCAGGAACAGGTTATTTGTTTCCCAGCTCTGAGCTGAGAGAGTTCTTGGAAGGCTGTCCCACCAGCTTCTCGACATGGCTCTCAAAGAGGGACTCAGGTGAGTGGAGGCACTGCCAGTGTGGTGGGGAAGCTGGGGTGGGGTCACCAAGGTGGTCCTGGGAGAAGGTGACTCTGAGAAGCAACATGGCCGACAGGTAGGGATGGTGGGGGAAGATCTGGGACACCTTGCAGCCTGTGGGGTGTTGAGTAGATCGTCTTGCTGCCTTTAACTCTGAGTCCCTTGATGAGCCCGAGAACGAAGCCCTCGGGACTGTACCCCCCCACCCCACTGTTACTGGGAGGTCCCTATATTCCCATGGGAGTGAGTGAGTGAGTGTCCAGGATTAGAAGTTTGCTCCCATTTAAGAACTGACTGACCTTTAAACCCTTCTTGAAAGGAAGGAGGGAGCAGGGCAACGGAGGTGGCAGGGAGTCTGTTTGAAAATACCTGAGAAAAGAACGTGGGGGGACGGGTCAGGCACGGGCCTTATGCACCACGGGCTCCCAGGCCGGGGCATGGAAAGGGAGGCAGGAGCTGGCCAGTGCCTACTGCAGGCTTGGATCTCAAAACCCTCCCGGACCTGACAGTCTGAGCCCACTGGGGCCAGCTCTGCCTGGCTGCCCTGGTGGAGGCCCAGTGCCCAAGATAAGCATTGGTTATCTTGGTTGGCAGGGTCCCGGCGGCGGTGAGAGCAGAGAGGAATCTGCACCACCCTTTTCCTGCCCAGCAGCACACACAGACTTCCCTCCTGGGCAGTCGTGCTTCTGGGTGGGAGCCAGAGAGGCCCTGGTGCCCATGGAGTTGGAGAGTGAGGAGAGAGAAAGGCTTTTGCAGTAGAGACACTGATTTGCAGAGAACATGAGGAGCCAAGCCTATGGGGGAATAATAACAGGACTCTTGGAAAATGAGCCTTGTGGCTGAGCTGAGGCCAGGTCATCAGGAGCCCCAAATGCCATGCTTTGGCTTGGGAGCCAGATCTAACTAAGTTCAACCCACAGCTCCAATACTTAATACCGTATTTTGCCATGTATAATGCACACTGTTTTGCCCAAATTTTTGAAGGAACAATAAGGATGCACATTATACATAGGTATGATTACATATCGTGGGTATAATAATCCCATGTATAATGCACATAAAAGCGTGGGTGCACATTACACGGCAAAATACAGTAGCTGTGTGTCCCTGAGCAACTGATTAACCTTTCTGAGCCACAGTTCCCTCATTCATAAGGTGGAGGTAACCACAGCATCTTCTTCAAGGGGTTGTGGTCAGACTTCCATGAGACAGGGATGTAAAACTCTCGGCAGAGCATCTGCCTCAGTAAATTTCTGGCATTACTCATAAAGAGTGCAGAGCAGACCCTAAATAAAATGGAGTTTTAAGCGCAAAGGAGTACCTGTCAGTTCAGGAAAGGGAATAAAAGACAAGGAATCCACTGAGTACCTCATTACTTTACTGAGCAAATAATTATTAATACTGCCAACTATGAGGCAGGCTGCAGATTTAGCGCCGGGAATCCAAAGTCTAATAAAACAGAAAACACACAGCCTCGCAGGGCAGCCAGTTACAGCCCAGCGTGGCAGGTGCTGCACAGGAGGGGCTCCGGGGAGAGCAGGCGTGGGCAGGGAAGGTCAAGGAAGGAGCCCGAAGGGGGAAGCTGGGTATCGGGGAATGATTGGGAGCTTGGTGGTGGCTGGTAGGAAATGAGCGATCTGGGCGAGGAGGAGGTGAGAAGGCACAAAGTCAAAGCAAGTCCAGGACACTTCACAGGATGCAGACCAGGAGAGTTGCAGGAATCTATCTGGATGAGAGACGATGAGGCAGGAAGAGCTCAATGGGGTGGAGAGGAGGGAGCTTAGGGCTCTACGGGGGAGGCAAATGCAATAGAGCTTGGTGACTGAATGGCTATGGGGGAGAGAGAAGGGTTCCCTGGATAACTGGGACCAGTAATAGAGAATGCAGAAGGAAGGAGATCGGGGAAATGCAAAATGCAGTTTGAGAAGTCCTGAGTTTGAGGTGTCTGCGGGACACCCACAGCATTCCAGGACACACGATGCCTGAGTCCAGTGCTCTGCAAGGGGCTGCGCCAGACACAAAGACTTCGGAAGTCACTGGTGGAGAGAAGCCAAGGGGCAAGAGAGGGCACACAGAGAATCCTAGCCAAGTTCCAAATGACAAGAAGGGCAAGCCATGCAAAGGTGAGCAAGAAGACTGGGGTTGGAGCACAGTGGGGAGCATGAGGGAGGCGGCGGGAACCAGATGCAGGGAGCTTTGTAGACCAGGCCCCAGGTTTTGTTCTAAGACCAGTGAGAAGTCACTGGAGAATGGATTGTTGGGGGGCAAGAGCAGAAGCAGGGAGGGTGGAAGGGGTGCTATGAAGGGTATCCAGACAGTGGAGTGCAATGAGAGGGGGTAGAGGCATGTGGACGGGCCGGCGGGTGTTTGTGGGAGAGTCCACAGGGCTCGCTGGTGGGCTGCATGTGGGGCATGAGAGGCAGGAGGAATCAAAGCTCCCAGGTCCCCAGTTTGAGAAATGAGATACACCATCGCGACGGCACTTCCCAGGACGGAGGAGACCTGAATAGCGGCAGGTTTCCGAGGAAAACCTAGAGTCCCTCTCTAGCTAAGTTTGAGATGCTCATGAGATACCCAAGTGGGGAGGTCAGGGGGCACAACACCCCCAGGTGTCCTCTGTCACTGTACCAGTGATGCCCAGGTCAGTCCATCAGAGGCTGCAGGCCATGATTAGGCCGTACCCCCTTCCAGGAGGGAGGTCTGATGGAGGGTGTGGTCACTTTTGCACACTGTTGGTTCCTTTTCATGGACCTCCCTTTCCCCTTCTTTGCTTCCTACCTTCGTTGCTTGGATCCCTCCTAATTCTTCAGTTCCTAGCTTAGAGGTCACCTCCTCTGGGAAGTTTCTCTGACTTCCCACCTGCTAGGGCACAGGTGCCGCCCTCCAATTTGCCCTCATAGCATCTCATATTTTTATCAATCACAGCCTTCATGGTTCAGTGTTCCATTCATCTGTCTGCTGCTGCCAACTGACCCATCCCCTCCCCTCACGGCCACCCACCTTCTTCACGCCACTCCCTGAAGACAGGCCCATGTCTGACTCCCCTCTGAGACCCGGACCTAGCACAGCGCTTGCTCCTGAGCTCGTACCCCATAAATGTAGGTTGAGTGCATGAATGAACAAAAATCGGCGAATGCCTGGATGCATAGACTTTCTCCATGCTGAAGATGCTCTCCTCTACACAGATTCGCAGAAGCTGAAGTCATTGGGTTAGAGGGGACGGAGACTGAAAGCTTCGATTCCCATAGCTAGGTGGCTTTCCAAAGAACAGCAGCAGCACGCTGCTCCCACTGGTGGGCGAGAAAGTGCCTGTCTCACCGCACTCCTGTGGTATGACCAATTTCATTCGTTTTTAAAATGTGCTCATTTTACAGGCAAAACATGCCACCTTGTTCTCATTTGTATGTCTTTGATTACTAGGGAGGGTGGACATTTTTCCATGTGTGATTACTAAATGCATTTCTTCTTTGAGGATTTGCCTGGTCGTGTGATGTGGAAACTGTTGAGGCAGGTTGGCATTTTATGAGAGGTTCTGGGGGCTGTTTGGGGAATGACTGGAAGCTCGGAATAGTCCTGGTGAAGGATGAGCAGGCAGGGTCCTTGTGGAGCCGGAGGGACAGGAGGGGCAGGGAGGGGACTATATTGTTATCATTAACTCTCTGTTCAGGGATAACAACAGTCCACTGGGCTACTTCTATGCATGCGGCCTTGTTCGAATCACTTAGCACATAATAACTCAGTAACCATGACGGCCCTCTGATGTAGGTGTTCTTGTTATCTGCATTTTACAGATGAGGAGACAAAAGGGCAGACGTCTAAAACCTTGCGCCCGTGCTCAGACAGCTAATAAATGGGGGAACTGGGATTCAAACCCAAGGGCCTGGCCCCAGTGCCTGTGCTTCTCACCATACAGGCCTAGCCTCTCCACAGACAGGGCACACAGCAGGGATGGGGAGAGCTGGATGAGACCCCCAGAAGGAACTTATTAAGATTCTCAACTTTTGGGGCTCTTCCTGGATACCAACCAGCCATGGATAAATCCCAGAGTCCACCTCCTCTGAACCAGGAATGGGGCCACTGAGCTCTGCTGGAGGAGCCCAGCCCAGTGACCGGAGTCACGACAGACAGACACGGTCCCTGCCCACAGCTGCTCTCCATGCAGCCCAGCAACTCATCCTTAAGTCCCAAACAGCTCTCACCTTCCAGCCACCAAGCCACAGACTGCCCTGCCGCCCCTCCCAGAATCTCCCCCATCCAAGTCAGCCCCAGCCCCTTCCCCGAGTGAGCACCCCACACCTGATGTTACCGACCCCAAACCTGCCTGGGGCCCTGCGCCCCAGCACTACTGGGAAAAGCAAAGGATATGCTCCTAAATGCTCATCAGAAGGGACCTGGTCAGGTAAACTATGCTATTGCCAATCCCTGGAAAAAAGCGGAAGGACACGCTTTAAGTACTGAGATGGAATGACCTCAAAGACACAACGGTCCCTGGAAAATGCAAAGTGGCATGTCTACTGTGCTACCATCTGGAGGGCAGGGGGATAAAGACCATTACAGGGCAAGAAGAGAAAAAGAAAGGCGGAGAGTGAGGTCGGGGAGTGTCCACTACCATGTTTGCCACACTGCCTGTCGGTGCACAGACTGTCTGTGAGGACACACAGGAAACCGGTGACACCGGCTGCCTCCATGCAGAGGGGCTGGGTGTCTGGGAACAGGAGACCCAGCCCTGCATGTACCTTTCTGTCTCTGAACGCCTGCACCATGTCAAGATAATATGTTCGATTGCAAAAAAAATAAAATTAAACATTTAAATGCATAAATAATTTCTCATGTGTGCATACAGGTATCTGTGTGTATATAAACATAGATATAGGTATAAAGAGTGTGTTGCTGATGCCCCTCCCCATCCCCCAGGGCCTGGAAGAGAATCTTCTGGCGGCTAATCCTACTTGCAGTTGGCTTCTTGGGGCTGTTCCTGTACGGGATCCCTGCAGTCAGGTACAGCCCCTCCCCCAGCACTCCAGGTGGGGCCCACAGGGGCAGGATTAAAGGGAATCTCTCCAAGTGTCTCCTTGAGGGATGGAGGGGGGTGGCTATCCCAGCCCACACACGTGTCCCGTGGGCTCTCCCTCCTTGTAAGGAGCAGAGTGACAGGGCTCCTGAGCAGGCTGGCACGCCCTTCACTACTGCCCCTGACCGACAGGTATCTGGAAACCTTCATCCCCATGGGGACCTGCCCTTTGTCCAGAATGTCCCTGCTGAGGGACAACTTCTCGGGTCTCCTGCGTCTCTGGTAAGGAGATACTGTCCCTCCCACTCCAAGATCACCCATATTCCCTACAGTATGTGCTCCAGAGTCCTGCCCTCCCCACAGCCCCCACCCTGGCAAAGCCAGGTGGTCCACCCAGCAGCCTAGCAGGTTACACATCTCTCGACCCTGTATGTTAGTTCTGGGCTAGGGACAGGGTATGTCCCACCTGGGGGTCCCTAGGGCCCAGCATGGGGAGATGGCAGTGAGCATCACCACACGGGTAGATGGATGGACCTATCTCTCATCCCTGCCCTGGCCAGGGCCCGGCCGGAAGTCCTGACCTGTACCTCCTGGGGGGCTCCCATTATTTGGGATGGCACTTTCGATCCAGACATGGCCCAGCAAGAGGCTATACAGAAGAACCTCACCATTGGGCTGACTGTCTTTGCTGTAGGCAGGTAAGGCCTGGGGAGGGGAGCAGTGCTGTTCCAGCAGGGTGTGGGAGGGTGTACATGTGGTATGGGTGGTGTGGCACCCTGTTCCCTGTGCCAAAGGATCCCAAGGTGATGCAGAAGGCAAAGTCAGCACCCTGGTCCCAGGGTGAGGGAAGAACCGCCCTTCTCCTTCCTGTCCTTCCTGGACACCAACACTGTGGAGCCCCCCACCCAGCACAGGCAGCCAGGGGCTCAGCACCATGTCCTAGAAAAACCCTGCCCAGGGGCTGGTGGTCCATCTGGAAGCATCGGCTCTGTGATGAGAAAATGATGGCATCTTTCAGGTGAGGACAATGAGATGAGGGGAGAGCAATCGGGTGAAGAGGGGAAAGGGCCCACCTGCAGTAAGTGCCCACTGGAGGTCAGCGGCTAGATGCAGGCACAAAGTAAGGGGAGTGGGAAGGCTTGCCCACAAGCCTGATGGAGGAAAAGGGGCTGGGAGCTGAGGGTTTCTGCAAGGCAGCGAGCCTGAGCTGGGCAGGAAGTGAAGACAGGAGGCGATGTTGAGAAAGGGATTCAGACCTGCCCACTCAGTGGGGTAGGACTGCTGGGGAGGGCATCACAGGAGGTGGGCTGGAAGGGTGGGGGGCTCACAGAGTGGGGCAGACTGATGGTGACCAGGTCAAGGGAGCACACATGGGGGCAGGTGACTGAGGCAGGTGGAGGACAAAATCACTGTAGGAGAGGAGGCCGACCGAGGACCGGAGGGGCCCCAGGTATGGAGAAGGTGCCGGAGAGGTAGGTGGAGCAGAAATCCCAGGGGCACTGTCATCCCCACTGGGGAATGTGCGAGCTGGATGTTCACTTTCCAGATGCAAAGGGGACTCCTGGCTGAGAATGGCAATCAGATCCTGTGACCCTAAGTACAGTGCACAGAAGTAGAGTTCAGGGCAGTTAAAGGAAAAGTTTGTAATACTGGGACAGACTGCTTTGGGAATACAGAGTTGTGCATCCAGGAAGAGATACTGAAATTGTGGGGAAGGAATTCTGTCACCAGATACCCCAGAGTCCCTTCAACTCCTACCCCCACACTCTAGAAGGGAAAGAAAGCCAAAAGGGCCCCTGAGGGGGCAGTGAGGCAAACAGGACCAAGGGCTGACCCATGGGCCAGGTGGGCAGAGCTGCTGGCCTCTCCCAGAGCCCAGGTGCCCCCACTTCTGTTCTGGATACTAAGTTGGGTGTCCTGCACCCACCCTAGGAGTCATCCAGAAATTCCAGGGCCTTGAGATCCTGAATTCTGAGATTTTTTTAGTCTAACACCCTGGGATGCTGAGGCTTCCAAGGTCTCTGATTCCAATCCCTCACACATCTACCAGGAACAAAGTAAGTACAGGTGAAGGTTCCAGCTCCAATGCCAGCCTCAGTTCAGATCAAAGCTCTGTGACTCACCGATTGGGTGTATGCTTGCAGCTGCTCACCAGTTCCTAAAGCTCTTCATTGCCATTCCCTCACCTGAAAAAGAGAGATAATAATAAACAGTGAGGATTAAGTGCAAAAATGCACACTGACTTAGAACACTGTCTGCTATATGATACATGTTCAGAGATATTAGGCATGACCACTTATTTCAGAGCCCTGGGATCCCAAAGTCTGTCAATACAGAGTTTCTGATAGTACCAACTTTCTGGTTATCTATGTAAGGAATTACCACAAACTCAGGGAGTTAAAGCAACAATATATTAGGAGCCCAGCTCATGATTTTGTGCACCAGGAATTTCAACAGGACTCCACAGAAGTGCTCCTCACTGCTTCCCTGTGTCTGGGTCTCCAGGGGGATAGCCCACTGCTAAAGTCTGGCGGGGCACCTCTCCCCACACAGCCTCTTTGCATAGCTAGTTTGGGCTTCCTCACATCGCTGCCACATCCAAATTCTGGGACTTACATCAGCGAAGGCCCAGAGCTCTAAAGAGACAGAGGCTAACATGGCCAGCCCTTCCAAGGCCAGCACAGCACCACTTCCTTGGGAGAGCTCGTGTTCAAGGGAGGGAAGACAGGGCCCCTGGGAGCAGGGGTGGCAAACAATTTGCAATCATTAAATCTGCTTGCATGATTCTGGGAATGGAGTTTTCAAGAGCTCCAGGGGCTGAAGTTGCAGGATTACGAGAACGGAGGGCCTGAATGAGGAGGAGGGGGAAATCCGAGTCTGGGAGGGGAGACGAGGAGCGGAGGGGATGAGGAGGGCTGTCCCGGCCCCCTAGGCACCGCGGTCTGGGTGACTCCCAGGCCCGCCCCGCCCTGCAGGTACCTGGAGAAGTACCTGGCGCGCTTCCTGGAGACGGCCGAGCAGCACTTCATGGTGGGCCAGCGTGTGGTCTACTACGTGTTCACGGAGCGCCCGGCTGCCGTGCGCCGCCTGCCGCTGGGCCCGGGCCGCCAGCTGCGCGTGGAGCGCGTGTCCCGCAAGCGGCGCTGGCAGGACGTGTCGATGGGGCGCATGCGCACGCTGCACGCGGCGCTGGGCGGCCGGCTGGGCCGCGAGGCGGACTTCGTGTTCTGCATGGACGTGGACCAGTACTTCAGCGGCGCCTTCGGGCCCGAGGCGCTGGCCGACTCGGTGGCGCAGCTGCACGCCTGGCACTACCACTGGCCGCGGCCGCTGCTGCCCTACGAGCGCGACGCGCGCTCGGCCGCCGCACTGGCGCCGGGCGAGGGCGACTTCTACTACCACGGCGCCCTGTTCGGGGGCACGGTGGGGGCGGTGCGCGGGATGACGGCGCACTGCGCGCGCGCCCAGGAGCAGGACCGCATGCGCGGCCTCGAGGCCCGCTGGCACGACGAGAGCCACCTCAACAAGTACTTCTGGCTGTACAAGCCCGCCAAGGTGCTGTCGCCCGAGTTCTGCTGGAGCCTGGAAATAGGCCGGCGGGCCGAGATCCGCCGCCCGCGCCTGCTCTGGGCGCCCAAGGAGTACGCTCTGGTGCGTCCCTAGGAGCCAGGGCCAAGCCTCGCCCCACCTGCGGGACACCGCGGGCCCTGGGAGGATGTGGAGGGGTCGGAAACAGCAAAGAGAGACCCTGAAGCCATCGGGGATCCTTCTGGAAGCAGCATGGCACGCTGGAGGACGAGGAGAGACGGGACGAAAACAGCTCTGCCACCTCCTACGCATGGGAGGAGGCCGCCCTGGCCTTTGAGAGTTTCGTGCTGGTCCCGGCCTGTGAACAAGGCAGTGTGGCTGGACCTACGCATGTGGTTCTTTCGTGATTGCAAGATGCCCTTCAGCAAAAACCATCAGGACACTGAAGAGACTAAAGATGTATTATTCACAGGACCCAGAAATTACACAGCACACCTAGAGCCACACAGCAAGGTCTTGGAGAGAGAGGGTGGGCCTGGGGTTCCACTTTTATTGGGATCAAAGGCAGGGTTCTAGGGTTTCCTGGACTCTTGGTGAATTCAAAATATGAGAGCAGAAACATAAAGCTCAGGAAGAGAAAAAACAGGTGGCCAAAGGTGGCTAGTTACTGTGATCAACCAAGATCTCTAAAACAAAGGAGCCTCAGCTGCCCCCCACCCCCGCCCCCCGCCCCCCGCCCCGGGAGGTGGGGAGGCTGGTTTTCTCTAGTTGGGTGGCTGGCAATGTATTTATTGGAGATAACACTCTTTGAAGTGAATTCGTTGGCAATCAAAACTTAAATCAGGCGCTATGAAAAGAGAAGAACTCCCAGACAGGGAGCTTCTCATTTGTAAGATCTTTCCCTCATTTTCAACAGAGACTGAGGCACATAGACCATTCACCTCTGACCTCACTGACTTCAGGGGATGCCTCCTGAGGATGCATTAGATGTTTTAGCAGCTACACCCCCGCCCTTTTCATGAGGAGACTGAGGCACAAAAAGGGAACATAACTGCCTGAAGTCACAGGATCTACAGGAGACGGTGAGGTCAGCTGCTCAGACCAAATAAAACTGCCTGGGGCATGAGCCACAGAGGGAGAAACACCAGTGGTGTCCAGCTCCTTGGCTTTGACTCTTCACCTCTCCCGCCCTCAAGCATAGCTTGTACACATTTAAGTAATATTTTTGTGAATGAATAAGCAGTGGGCCTGACAAGCTCAGCAACCACCTAAATTCCTAACCAGGCAGCCCACGGTGGGTTGTCACATCTCAGGCCTATGCTTCTTTAGCAAAGGTCAGCCTTTACCTCCCAAGAGCCCTGGCCACTGTTCTTATGTATCTAGGGTAGCACACCTTTGAGATGTCAGAGTACTTTTCCTTTCTATTCGCCTCAAAGGCACAACCATAGGCACCGAGCACAGGGCCACCAGAACCCCTCGTTGGTATCTTGTCCCCTGTGCACCATCTCCCTGTGCTGTAACCGTTCATGACTGACTATCCTGTACCCACCAATATAAAACTATGTGCTTCCCCATTTTGCTTTTGGTCCAGTCCTAGAGAGCTCCCCACCTTGCTCTCTCCCTCCCACCTGCCTAGCGTTCCACCAATGGATTGCATTCACCCTCCCCTTTGATTCTAAATGCATAAAGGGAACCGCAAAACTGCCTTTCTTCAGAGCATTTTCTCAATCCTCTGAGATTTTGCTTCCAGGCATGTCCTTAAAAGTTGGCTCAAATAAACCGTTATAAGGCTTTTCTATAGGCCGGGGGTTCTTCTGTTGGCATCATAATAAAAAAAGATCATTCCAAACATGTCCTTGTGGCCCTTTTCCCTGGAGAGTCAAAGTCCACAAAAACGGCATTTCCTTGTGCTGGGGTTCATAGGTCTGTTTGGCCACAGTATCTAGGAGAGAACTTTCCTCATCCATGCCACCTGGCCAGACTCCCCATCCTCAACAGGGGAAAATACAGGCTCCAAATAGGAGCATAAAGTCATCTGGTCCTCCAGGAAAGGCGGTCACAGAGCCAAGGAGACAGGAAAGGTGACTGCTGGGAGCCCAGAGCCCTTGTCTGACAGTTGGGAATGCCGAGACCCAGGGAGGGTGGCATCTCATGCCAGGTCTCCTGAGTCCCCTGTGTACTGTTCTCGCACACTCCCATTTTTACAGCCTCAACTCTTCCTGGGTAGGACAGCAGTGCCAGCTATAAGCCAGTCCTGATGATGTTTACAGTCTGGTCACTTTTACAAGCAAGTTCCAATAATGTGAAATAAAATCCATCTCCCCTCTCAACATCACTTCATGTTTCCCTAGTGCCTCCTGCCTAAACTAGAGAAGCAAAACCCAGAAGGCCTTCTGACCACAGGGTTAGAGATGAGAACGAGCCAAGTGTGCCCAAGAACAGGTTACTTCTGATGACTGTGTTCTGGCACATCCCTTCCTCTGGGACCATGCGGCCATCTTACCCTAGGACGTCCACTAAGGGTCACACGCACGACCCCAGGGCACTAAAGACCTGAGCATGCGCAGGTAAGGCCTGGATGGGTATCAGCTACCCTTCTAACTGCGTGTGTCTGTGGACAGATTCCTGACCTTTACGGGGTCTGTTTCCTCACATGTGAGGTGGGGATGCCAGGTGCCCTGCCTGCAGGGGTGTGGTGCTCCAGGAAACAACTTTTTTCCCCCCTCTCCCAGCCTGCCCCTTCTCCAACAGGTCATGGAGTCCAAAGAATTCACCAAAAAAGAGCCATTTTATGTTTTAAAGAAAAAATGATGACACAATGAGGGATGTCTAAGTGCTGGGCTCAGGCAGCTTCATGCTGTGGGTGAAGACCTTCCGGAGGTGGGGGAGGGGTCAAGGAAGCGACAGGGAGGAACGGGGACAACTTGGGAATGGCTCCCTCCGTGTCTTGTGCAGAGGCCTAAGGTGCGGGTGGGGACAGCAGAGGGGACGGGGCTGATGTGGGAACAACAGGGCTGTCTAAAGTTCCTTCTGCAGCTACTTCTCTGGCCATCAACACAGCCCTCAACACATATGCTGCGGCCCTCAGGGACAATGGAAGCTCCTGAGAGCTGCCAGGCGAGCAGGTGACAGACTCCCATTGCCCTGGGAATGTCACCACTACCTGTGAAGTCTTCACCTGTCCCAGCTGCCCCACCTCAGATGCTGCCCCCAGAATTTCCCATCTTCAGCTGCCCAGTCAGGGTTCACTGATCAGAAGAGACATAGATCCACCAGAGCTACTTCACATAATAACAATCACAGCTGCATTTATTGGGTCCTTCCTAAGTTCTCGGCACAGTTCTAAGCATTAGACATGTATTGATTCATTGAATCCTCACACCCTCCCTATAAACTGGTTACTATTATATCCCTCATTTTATGAGAAAATCAGCCCAGAAAGACTAAGTGCCTGCCCAAGGCGACACCACTAGCAACTAAATTCACTCATGTGAGAACAAGCCGGAAATTAAACCTGGCCAGAGGTAGAGACGGAGAGCTGGGAACTGAGGTGCCACTGGTTCTTGGTGTCCTCTGGCCATCACTGCTGCGTTCTGCCTGCTGTGTCCTCCTGCCTACGTCTGGCCCAACACAGCCACCCAAGCCCTAGTCCACAGGGTTTGCCCGTTCAGGCGCCCACCATCTCCTAACTCCTTAACTCATGGAATGGAGAATCTGATCGAAGAGTCAGCCAGCGGTGGGCTGGTAAATGTTCAGTAACTGGTTCTGCGAGGGAAAAGCAAGCCCCCGTCTGCAGGGATTTACACCCACGGTGGCTGGTTTCCGACTCCCACTGAACGCAGAGCTCAGCAGAGGCCTGCACAGTCCACTCTCCTGGGCCAGGACAGCCAGCACAGCCGGTCTGTAAATGGCGTTTCGGTCTGTGCCGTGTCCATGTAATGCTGATGAGAATGCAGTGTGAACGTAGCTCGTTTTTGTATCAATTGGTCTGTGATGAAATTGGTTTTGTTACATGTTGTTTCACTGCAAGTCACAGAACCCACCACGATGTTAAGTGAGGACTCAACTGCACACGCCACTCACAACGCTGGTCTAGGAATCAAGTTGCTGAGTCAGGTGGCCACCCCTGGCCCATCAGCCGTGTCTGGGACAGAGTCATGTGACAAAAGATGGCCAGAGCCCACCCCTTCACCACAGAGCAGGCTGTGGGAGGTCAGTTTCAGAGAAAGGTGAGACCTGTGAGAAAGGTGACATTCCTTCCAGCATGTTCTTGGCTACTCGTCCACGGCCCCTTCCGACAACAACACATTCTGGCATCTTCCTGGGGAGATGGTCTACAGATGCGGGTTTCGCCCTCTGCTCCAGGCACGGAGCACGGGCGCTAGGCCTAAGCTGATCAAGTACAGACATTCTGGTCTCAGTAACAGCTTCAGGGATGGTACCTGACCCCGTGCAAACCAGGAAGACCCAACTGGGCTTTTGCTGGGACTTCTGGGAGAGAAGAGGCTTGACTGCTGGGAACCTGGGGGCTATGGGGCTGGAGCTGCCAACTCCACAGAAGCCAGAGGGTAAAGCTGACTGGGGACAAAGCCAACTGGAGACACATGTCATTGAGTCCTGAAGCTGACCTGACCCTGCAATGTCATTAAACCAATAAATCCTCATTTGCATTGGGCTTTCCACACCTTGCAGCCACGTGTCTGTCACACACAAGGACTTCGAGGGCTGGGAGGAGTGAGTTCCCAATGGTGAGCCCATAGTGACTCATGGCCGAGTCACTTCTACCTCTCTCATAATGCCTAGCACAGGGCCAGCCTTGATCGACTTTGAGCGAATTAATTCCTGCATCTCTGTCCTAAGCAATGAAAACATTGACCTCATGGGGCAAACACAAGCAAAGGGGATTTCTTGGTCCCTCAATCACAGGAAAAGCTTCCGCAAATCAGGGCATCCATGACAGTCACCCACAGAGGGGCAAGGCAACAGGATGCAGCTGCCCTTCTGGGAGAGGGGACAGTAAACCTCCCTGGTGGGTCCCACATGTCTAAAAAGGCTTCCAAATCAGGCAAACCGGGGTTAAATTTATGTCCCTTAACTGCGGCATGATCTTCAGTGAAACACCTCTCTTGATTTGCGCCCACTTCATAGGGAGCTGGGAGGGCACGGGGCACTCAGCTGGGCAGCTGGAGCGAGACCAGCCCGCAGCGAGAGGCCCTTCTCCCCGGAGCCTGGGGGCGGGGGAGGGGAGAGGAGCAGTGGAAAGGCGCCCCCCAGCCCCGCCCTCGCACAGAGCACGCCACACACCGCCGCCGCCCGGGTGCAGGTATAGTTTATTCTTCACGACAGAGAAATACAAAGAGCAGAGGGTTCGGAATTCCTTTGTGTATTGCCCCCTTTAGTGTTTTCCCCCACATTTGAGTTTTTTTACTCCCCACCCCTTTTCTTAAATATAATGCAGACTTCTTTCCTGAAGCGTTGAGGGGCGCCTGCACTCACCTCCCTGCCACCAAGATGCAGACTGAGAAGCCAACAGACTGTTTTCTCTTTTTTAATAAGGTAACTAGTTCTAAATACGGTGGCCTGGAGGTCCCGTAGAAAAAGCAAAGGGTGTTAACAGTATGTTTAACAGCGTATTTACAGGGTAGTACATGCGGACAAACGCTACAATACTGAGTATCAGACGACGCAAGTCAAACAAAGGGGTGGGGGCGGGGGCAGAGAACCCCGTGGGAAAAGAAACCCCAGGAAACGTTAAACTGATAAATCAATGGTGAGTTAAGGCTTAAAAAGTGTATAAAAATAACACAGTTAATATTCAAAACGGAACTCCAGATACAGAATATATAGATGAGTTTCTGTCTAGTTTTCTTTTTTTTCCCGGGGGATGGAGGGGGGCTTCTCCGGGCTCTGTACATAGTTCCTATATACATGGACACGCATGGCTTTCAGATTGGGGTGTGTCTGTGGGGGCTGAGGGCAGGGGCTGCTCCTAGGGACCCTCCTTTCTGAGGATCCCTTCCCTGCCCAGGGACCTAGGGCCTGGGCTGGGGGTTCCCCCTCCATGGCAGGGAAGACAAATAACCCCTCCCTGGGAAGTGTCCCATCTGGAGGAAATTATGGAGGGGGTCCTAGTCCCAGACCCACTCCCTCCCCATCCCCCGGCCCACAGTCTGGGACGGCAGGAGAGGTAGCCAATAGGTTTCCTGGCCAGCACCGAGGTAGACTGGGGTGGTCTGAAGGGGAGCAGGGGGCCAGGTCTTACCCAGCCCGCCCCCACCCCATTTCCCTGGGCTGGCACCCAGCCCAGCCCAATGCTGCACCCTTTGGTCCTTCGGATCTCCCGGCGGCCCCTCTTGTTTCATCTCCTGAAGCCTGGGTAGCTGCTGCCTCCCTCTGGTCAGTGTTGCCCAGGGTACAGCTCAGGGTTCAAGCTGGGCACCCAGGGCGAGTGGCTCACTCTAGCTGCCTCCTGCCCCTCCCACTAGGGGCCCCCTTTGCAGTCCAGAAACCCAGGCCTGAGCCTTCCCTCTAGACCTAAGGCCATGGCAAGAGAAGTTCCCACGCTGCCCTCTGGTTCTCTGTGTCCATCTGTCCGACTCTTTCCATTTCTCGGTCTTAGCAGCACCAACTTCTTGGCCAATAAATATCTTTTTTGTTATTTCCAAAACAAACTTAAAAAAAAAATAAAACAGTGAAGCAAGTGAAGGGTGGGGGAGAAAAAGAAAACCCAACAGAGAGGTTCAAAGTGCTCTGAGATTGTCTTTGGATGCCACCAAACAGTCCAGAATCTTGCAGTTGGCCTGGCCACCCCCGGAGCTAGACCCGGCAGGGCTTCTGCGGCCCAGGCTTTCTGGAAGGTCAGGAAGGTCATGAGAGAGCTCGGCTGTTCCCGGAGGGCCCTGGAGGGAGGCGGGGCCTGGTGCTGCCTGGGTCTGTGTCTGCCAGTGGGCGGGGCCTGGTGCTGCCTGGGTCTGTGTCTGCTGCCAGTGGGCAGGGCGGCGCCTGGGTCGGCTCAGATGAGGGAAATTCGCACCGGGATGCCGGGGGACTCCGTCCTCTGGGGCGAGTGATGGCTCACCAGGTGCTCCACCACCGTGTGTTTGGACATGTGCTTCATCAGGTAGGTCTCCTGCGGGCGGGGAGTGAGATTCAGAACATAAAACCAACACCTGGCAAGGGAGGCAGAAGAGGCTGCAGTTCCACCAAGTGGCCACTGGAGGGCTCATTGGCAGGTGGGCCAGCTAGTGGTGAGCAGCCCCAGCTGTGGGGGACAGATGGGCAGCTGCATGGGTTCTAGGCGTGCTGCATGGCAGGCCTGGGGGCTGGCTCACTGACCAGGGTCTGAGCCCATGGTGTGTTGGCTGTCGAGCCAGCAGGCATCAGGCTCGCCCCTCACCCGTGCCCACCTGGAACTCCCTAGGGCCAGGCCAGCTGCCATTTACCGGCTGGCTGGTGCTCCCAGTGAAGGTGGAGCAGCAGGCCTGGGTTTGAGCTTAGTTCTGGACAAGTCATCTCACCCCTCCAAGCCTCAGTTTCCTCCCCTGCAAGCAGGAGTGGGGCAGAAACAATCTCGAAGTGTTGCTAGGGTGATGTGGATAAAGCTCTTAGTATGCAGCAAGAGTTGAGGGATCCCAGCCTCTGCACCCCCACACTCTATCTTCCCTGGGGGACAAATAGGGCCTGATCTTATCAGTGTCTCTGGAAGCACAAACTGGGCATGCTCAGCTTGTTCCTTTTAGCGCCCGCGCCCCCCCCCGCCCCCCCGCCGACAGGCTCTGTTAACTCTGACCTGAGGCACCCACAAATGGGTGGGCAGGGTGACCCGAGGCTCACCTGCAGGCCCAAAGGCCCTCACACTAGGCTGCAGGGTGGTGCTCTGGCTCCCACCTGCCACTCCTTGGCCTCATGCCTCAATCTGCTCAGAACCCGGCAGAGGAAGCCCTCAAATGTGGCGGCCACATGCTATCCAACAACATCAGAGGGAGCAATCAGCAAAGCCCACACCACAGAACTATCCTCCAGGAATACATTGCACAGAAAAAGAAAGACAGGGTGGGGGGCGCGAACAAATGAAAAGACACACTGACCCAGCACTACACAGAAACCTTATTTAGATCCTGATTACCTAATAAAATTCTAAGTAAATAAAATTATGGCATTCATGGGACAAACAAAATGTGAATGCCAACTGGGTTGTTTGATGATGTTAAGGACTTCAAGTGAATTATTTTATGCTATTATAAAAGTATCATGGATATGTTTTAAAGGGGACTTACAGCTAGAGACACTACGTGAAAATTTTCAGATGAAACAATATCATGCTGGTTTTACTTCAGAAAACAGAAAACAGGGATGAAGCAGGATTGGTTGGTGGTTTTGAGGGCTGATGGGAACATGAGGGTTCACTATTCTGAAATGTTTCTTTTACATATTAAAGTGGTTTAAAAACCAAGGCATTAAAATGTTTTTTTTAAAGATTTTATTTGTTTTTAGACAGAGAGGAAGGGAGGGAGAAAGAGAGGGAGAGAAACATCAATGTGTGGTTGCCTCTCACTTGGCCCCCACTGGGGACCTGGCCCACAACCCAGGCATGTGCCCTGACTGGGAATTGAACTGGCGACCCTCTGGTTTGCAGCCTGCTCGCAATCCACTGAGCTACACCAGCCAGGGCTAAAATGTTTTTTTTTAAGGTAACTCTTGTGTTCTATCGAGTCCATTCAGGCCCAGTTCAGGGTGGGGCCTGAGGCCAGCAAGTACTAACCCGCTTTGCCCCCGCAAGTTCAGGCAGATCCCCTCTGAGAACCACAGCTGTGAGCGCCACAGCCCCTCCTCTAAGCGTGGGGGTGTGGAGGATGGTCAAGAACTTGGGGCTGGGCCTGACTGAAGGTCAGATGACTGGGGCTCCTAGGGTTCTGGGGCCCCCACAGAGATCCTTAGGGCCCTGGTCTCTGCAGGTTCTACCCTTGCAGTCTCTCAACTCTCCTCTGCCTTTTGAACTCCAGGGAAGGATGAACGCCATGTACTAAGCACTCAGCAAGCTGCAGCCCTGGCTGGCTGGCAGCTGGCATGTGCTGTGCTGGGAACCGTGCCTGCAGTCCTTGCACCCCCTCCAGCCAGTGACCACTCAAAAATACCCTCCCAGACCGTCCCCTCCCAGTGGCTTCCCATTCCCCCTCACAGGCCCCACAGCCCCCATGGGACCTAATTTTCTTTCAGTTCCTAGAAGACAGAGTTTGTTCTACCTCAGGAGTTTGTACTTACTGTTCCCCTGCATGAAAATGTTTCTCCCCTCCTCCTCTTCCTCACCTGGCCCACTGTCCTTCAAGGCTTTGTCTGGATGTCACTTCCTCAGACAGCCTGCCGGGACCTGTCTCTCTTTCCCAGCTCCGTTGTGTCCTCCCTGCCACTGTCTTTCAAGACCCATTTTCCTTCATAGCAGTGGTCCCCCATCAGGGGTGACTTTGCTCCCCCACCCCCAGACATCTGTCCAAGTCCAGAGGCATCTTGGATGCCACAACTTGGGGAGGGGGCTGCCAGTGGGAAGAGATAAAAAATGGTGCTATAATGCACAGGACAGCCCCCCAGGAAATCGGCACCTGCCCAAATGCCAACATGGGTGAGGTTGGGAAACCCAGCTTGGAGCAATTACCACAGTTTGCCATTACATACTAATTTGCGTGGTTATTTGTTTAATATGCCTCTAACCTCCCTGGGGGTCAAGAATCTCTCTGTCTGGTCCATCCTCATTCCCAAGTGCTGGCACAAGCGCTCAGTAAACACTGAGTGGATAAGCACAGCAGCCGAGGTGGCCTAGGCACCACCTCTGCCAGCCAACAGCCCTGTGAGCTAAGAACTATCACCTCCTCCGCTGACAGATGAGGAAACAGAGGCTCGGTAATCTCTATCTGGGTATATATACATGGGAGTCTGTTACCCAGAATATCTGATTAGCCAAAAGCATACACACAAGTGACTCGCCTGGACTCCCTCTCTTGAGTTCTGAAAGGCCCTTGTTTAGAGAAATTCAAACCCAGGGACAGGGGGCTGGATGCAATGACCTTTCTACCACTGCTGAGACCTTTCCTGAGACCTGATGTTGGCTCTGGGCAGTCACTGCGCCACCTTGTGGCCCGGAGCGGGGCTGCAGCTTCCCCAGAGGAGGAAGGCCTTTCTCCCTCCTGGACTAGGGAAAGCAGGGTACCGAGCCCTCCTCCACTGCCTGGAGTGTTGGGGGCCTCGAGGGGGCCACGCCTTGGAACCCTCAAGGCTGCTAGGGGGCTCGGAGCTTGGCCTGGGACTACCTAAAAGAGAACTGGGAAGCAGCAGCCCTGGCTCCGCCACTCACTGTGATCTTAGGAGTCACTTCCCCTCTCTGGGCCTCCGTTTTCTTGTCTGGACAATGGAGAGTCAGTGCAGACCCGAGGAGGTGGGGGAAGATGAGCCCGGGGACAGGGAGGCGCCTAGGGGAGCCAGGCACTCACCGAGGTGTAGGCCCGCCCGCACATGCTGCAGCAGTAGGCCTTGGCGTGCTTGATGGCGTGGGCTGACAGGTGGATCTGCAGGGAGGCGGAGTCCGAGTAGGCGCGGTAGCAGTTGGGACACTTGTAGGGCTTGTCCTTGTTGTGCTGACGCTGGTGAGACTGTAGGAGCACAGGCGGGAGTCAGGGGCCCAGTCAGGGGCCAGGGGAGTCAGGCCTCCCCCAGCCCTACCCCTTCCTATGCTCCCTTTTCGCGAAGGCAGCTGTTGCACCTGGTGGGCAGGAGGCAGGTGGCCACTCACCTGGAGGTTGGAGAGCTGAGTAAAAGCCTTTTCACAGCCAGGATGCGGGCACTTGTAGGGTCTGTCGCCTGTGTGGATTCTGCAATGGGCAGCCCAGTGAGATGGGGTCCCTGACAGACACCCCTAGGCCTGCTCCAGCCCCCAAGCCCTGGCTGGCTTGCACCACGCCTCTGGCCCCCAAGCCTCCCAGGCTCCACTGCATACACTCTCCCCAGGTGAGCCTCAGGAGAGAACTGGAGCCTCCAAAGGCCACCCTTCTTTTTTCTCTCACCTCCCTCTGTGACTAAAGCCTCCCTGCTCCCCAAGGTCCCTGCTGACCCAACCTTCGACCAGCACCCACTCAAAGACCTGGCCCAGATCTCCAGCTAACCACAGAGAGCTTGCCCTGACTACAGTCTGTCCTCTTCTTAAAGACCCACCTGCAGACCACCCACTGAAATGGGCAGAGACTCACAGCTTTGCCAGGACCGTCCCTGCCCAGTGGCCTCTTTCTCCCAGAAAAAGGAGACATCTCCCTCTGATTGGCCCCCAATTTCTACTTCCTGGTCCCTCCCCACATCAGGCACATGTCCATATGGCTACATGGTCACCCCAGCTACTGAGAATGCAGGACAGGGTGGCCCTGAAGCTTGACCTCTCTGTGTCCTTCCTGAGTCCCTTCTGTCCCCCCCATTCCTGGGTTCTCATCCTGGCTCCACGGTTCACTAGCTGCGTGCCCTGGGGCAAATCACTGAGTCTTGGTTTCCTCATCTGACATAAAATACAGCCCCTCCCTTACTGGGCCTGGTGAAGATGGACTGAACAACACATATGGGGGGGCTTAGCCAGGTGTTTGGCACAAGTGAGCATTCAATAAACACTCGTACTATTATTATCCATTCATTTAACATCAGGTACCCGAGTGGCCCGCGCCATGCTATGGATGTAGAATGCCTCAGTGAACAAAACAGACAAACCCATTGCCTGGTGGAAAAAGCAGCTCAGCATATAAGTCACGTGTGGGAGGACAGAAGCGCAGTGAGAACAAGGTGAGGGGACCCTGAGCGCCAGGGAGGGAAGGGGTGTGGTTTTAAATACAGTTGCCAGGGTGGGCCTCACTGAGAAGGTGACTTTGGAGCAGTGACTTGAAGGCTGATGGCTGTGTTTTCAGTTCAAGTTCAGCCAGGTGAGCATGGAGGTGGATGGGGTGAGGTGTGTCCATCCGTGGGAATCAAGAGCCCTGCACACACAGACGAGAGGCGCTCCCTGCTCTCCACATGCAAGCTTTCTCATAACACCCTGGATTTGTCTTGAATCATCTGTTCTAGCAAAACCTCTGTGCCAGCCGGGCAGGGAGTGAAATGCTGGCTGGGTCTGAACCTTGTTTGCCCACTTTGCAGGTGAGCGTTAGGTGGAGGGAGAATCCAGCTCAGGCTGCCGGCTGTTGGCTCCTTCCCCTAAGTCCCGGCCCACCTTGCTGCCTGGGTTTGCTCTGCCCATCAACGCTCATCAAACAAACAGAGGCCCCTCTGGCCAGGCCCCTTGCTGGATGGGCTTGAATAAGGGACCTTCTCTGCCATCAATCAGCCCTTGATACAGACAGCCCACTACCAACACCAGTGGAGTCCAAACTCCTTAGTCACTCAAGGCCCTTTGCCGTGAGGTCTGGCCTCAGCCCCTGCTCCTATGCGCCCCACATCCTGGCCAGAGAACCCCTTCTCACCTGGCGTCCAGGTCTCACTGATGCCTCTGCTGGCCACCTCTGCACCCTAGCTGCGTCCTCAGCAGGGGAGGCTGCCCCTCCTGTCTTCTCGATTAGACTGGGATCCGAAGGGCAGCGACAGCCCAGTGTCAGGTGCAAGGCCAAGTGGAGCTGGGCTGGCCTGGTTCTGAGAACCCCTATTCTGCCTGCACACTTCTGGGTGTCACACGTTTGGGGACATTAACCCAGGCTACTGCACTCTGTGTCTACGATGGAAGGACCTTAAGGGTCATCTGGACCGACTCCACCTGATGCCAGAGTCCCCGCCCCCTAGGTGTCCCTCCAAGGGCTGTGGGAGTCCTTCAGCTAGGGGTCCGGTGGCAGAGGGAACTAGGGGATAGGGGCTGACTTTGCCTTAAACCCCACAATACCCACCCCAGAGTCCTCGCCTCCCTTGCCCCGAGGCTTCAGCTCCACAGTCTTCGCTAGCACTCAAACTTCCTTCCTACCTCCAGTGCTTTGCCCAGGCTGTTCCTTCTTTCAGGAACACTGTTCCCTCAGCTAACACCTGGCTAACACCCACACTGCTGTTCTCAGTATAAAAGCGCTTGGTTCAGGTCAGCCTTCCTCGACCCTCTCGACTAGGCCTGGCCCCATAGCCACCCCTCAGTGCTGTCACTTTCCAGTCACTGATTTCTTGGTTGCCTCCTGAGAGCAAGAGTCCCCTTTACCACCCCCCACTCCAGGGCCTGGCAGTGGCTCAGCAGAGAGCATTCAATAGACGCAGTCTGCCCAGAAAGTATCCAGCCACATACTGTGAAAACAAGAGACATTTATTGAAGAAGATACAAGAAACACTGTACACAGGACAAGGACACCTCAGTCCCTTTAAAGTAGGCACCTACAGATCTCTCACAGTTCTCCCAGCATCTCTTCCACTATTGCAAAACGCTCTGCAAAGTCCTTTGTTGGAATCGCCATTAGCTGCCCTGTTGTATTTTCCTGAATCTCATCAATGGTCTGAAATCTCTTCCCTTGCAAAGGTGACTTTAGTTTGGGGAAAAGCCAGAAGTTACAGGGCAGTAAATCTGGGCTGTAGGGACACTGAGTCACCTGGGTGATTTGATGTTTTGCCAAAAAACTCTGCACAAGATGTGGTGCATGAGCAGATGCATTGTTGTGATGAAGCTGCCCATCACCAGCTGCCCACAGCTGTGGCCATTTTTGTCATACTGCATCTCTCACCTGGTGAAGAACACTGAGGTAGTACTCCTTATTAATTGTTTGGCCTGGAGGGGCATGCTCATGATGGACACCACCCTCTGGATCAAAAACCATAGTTCACACGGTCTTGATCTTGCTGGGACTTTGCTGCCCCTTCTTTGGTGTAGAGAACCCGGTGACTTCCATTGGGACGGCTGGGCCTTGGTTTCCAGATTCATCTCCAGTTACGACCTTCTGGAGGAAACCTCGTTCACTGGTAGTGGTTTGAATCAGGTCACCAGCAACTGCAGCGCGATGTTCCTTCTGCTCTGGTAGCAGAAGCCACGGAACAAATTTTGCCATGACATGTTTCATGCCAAGATCCTACGTTAAAATCTCGGACACGGTAGCTTTGGGAATCCCCAGACCAGCTCCTAGTTCTCACACTGCCAGTTGTAGGTCTTGGTTGATGGCAGCCCACACACGTTCGACATTCTCAGGTGTTCTGCTTGTCGCAGGCCTCCCAGAACGTGGGTCACTTTCAGCAATTCTCGACCACCTTTGAAGCGTTTGTGCCACACTTTTATTTGCGCCGCACTCATTGCATTGTCCCCGAAAGCCTTCTGAATCATCCGAATAGTTTCCATGGAGGAATGTTCAGCTTAACACAAAATTTGATGCAGATTCGTTGCTCTACTTACCCAGTCATCTTGAATATGACGGCCACACAGTGCACATGCTCACTCCACAGTGTCTGCTGCTCCCACTGACCAGTACAGTGAAGATGTCATTGTTCACACATGCTCATTCCAGTCCACTCTCCTTGGCTGCCAGGTTACGTCGATGAGGCACAAACTGTTCTCATTATAGTAACAATGGCTGGACTTCTTCTGAACAGACCTCAGATAGTCATTGACTAAATGAAGGGAAATGAGTTCTTTCTCTGAAGTCAGTCACTGACAACAGTAGTATGCTCACTGTATTCAACACCCATCCCGCAGGAGTATTTCACAAGTGTCTGTTGACCGACCACTCGATGGTCCTCTGGGGACCCAACCAAGAACCTCTTGACCAGGAAAGTCTCCGTCTGGCCTCCCCAAGTGCCCCAGCTGCCCAGCCTCCTGCCTGGATCCCCAGCCTCTCCCCCTTCCCTCTGACAGCCGCATGGCAGCAGCACAGGGATCTGACCTTGTCACGACCCTGCTTGCCATCCTCCACTATCTCTCCTCTTTCCAGGACAGGGTCCAAACCCCCTGCTCCAGCATTCAAGGTCTCAGTTTCTAAAGCCTCCCTCTCTGTTCCTGCTGTCCCCAGAGGGGCATCTTACCAACCTCCCCCCGACCCACACATGCAGACAGATTCCCCAGCAAGCCTCTGAGCCTTTGTTCATGCTATTCCCCCTGCCAGGAACACCGTTCCCCTCTCTCACTAGGGAGGGCTATGGGCCCTTCAATACCTGACCCAGCTGATCCTCCCCAACCTCCACCAGGTATGTCCCTCTCATGGGAGCTTCCACATCCACCAGCCCCCCAGGTTGTGGTGGAAGTTCCTCTGGGACAGAGCCTGCCTCCAACCACTGATCTGTCCCTGTGCGTGGCACCCAGCACTGGGCTGGCTCAGAAGGGACTTCATCCAACTGTTCGGTGAATGAAGGACCAGGCTACCTGTTCTCACTCATAACTGGCCCCAAAGTTCTTCAGTTCCTGAGTTTCAAGTCAGGGCCAAACCTTCAATTCCAATGCCAGAACCCTCTCTTTGTGGGGCGCCTGTCCACTAGGGGAGCACCCGGCACTGACTCCCTCCCCTGTGGCAAGCTCAGCGCCAACTCCAGGCATAGGTATCACGGGGAAGCTGAGCTGAAATAGGTGCCCCTCAACTGCCCTTGCAGCCCCACTGCCCCAGCCCCATCCTGGGCCCCAAAGACGCTCTGCTCTCATGCCTGGTGTGCCCTCCCCCATGTGAGCTTCTTCTGCAGCCCGACGCCCCTGCCCCTTCCTTCCTCCGAGGAATGGGCTGCTCCTCGGTGCTCTGGGCTGGGCTCAAATCTCACTTCTGCCTCCTCTTAGCGGGGTGACCTTGGACAAGTAACTCTGCCTCCCTGAGCCTGCTTCCTCATCTCTAAAACAGGGATGAAGATAAGGACCATGAAGGCTGGAAGAATGAAATGACTTATATAAAGGGTGTTCCTGAAATACTTCTGTAGTGTTAGTTTTCAATACGTCCATTTGTATTTAAGAGAAACAGTTTATGACAAACAACAAATGGGAATTTGTTCAATGTTTAAACACAATTATTAAAGGTCAAATTAGTTATCATGTCTCTTTTATTTCCCAGGTAATAAATGGCACACTACACAGAGTGGCTTCAGCCATGCTGTGACTTGTAACTAAAACAATGGCAGTGACAGTGAGTTAACCTTCCTCGGCCCTTCGTTCATGACTTGAAAGTAAACCTTCCCTCTCGGTGGCGTCTTTCAGACTTGTTACGTCTTATCGGGAAACACAAATTCACACTGCGTAAGGACTGTGCAGGCGCCCTGTGTGCGAACACCTGCACCGAGCCAGGCACGCAGGAGCTTTCTGACGAGGAATTCGGGGGCGGGTGGGGGGGTTGTGGCAAAAGCAGCTTTACAGTTGTCGCATGGAACGTAATACAATAGTTAATACATAATAATACGAGCATAAACGGTTTCCGTTGTTTGTATGAAAATAATACAATCATACAGAATCACACAAGAACACACTGTTTTGCTCACTCACAACTGCAAACCTACCTTTGCCCCACCCTGTACTCACGGCGACTTTACGACGGTTACCGTCATCAGACCTGGGACAACAAAACGACACCTGCCCCCTCACAAACTAGCGTGACACACGCACAAAACATCACGCAGCCAGGAAAAGGGAAAAAGGCAGAAAACACGTGCAGCCTGAACAAACAAACAAATCCAGAGTCGCTCTGTGCAGCATGAGTGCCCCCAAGAAATAAAACATGGAGCCCCCTCTGTACCCAAGGCCCCAACAACACGATGCTCTCCCCGCCTTTTGCACTGTGATACATGACCTTACAAGCTGCTAATTGCTGCTGCAGACCCCTGCTCTATTCTTTACCTGGAGCACACTGGCTACAAAATTGTCTACTGTCTCTTGAAATGCATGTGGTATTTACTATTTACTGAGCTGAGCCCCCGTGTGACTGGCCTTCTGCAACATTCTGCAAGTCACCTGCTTTTCTTCACTTGTGCTTTCCTTACAGACGGAGGCCTCACCAAGATGCTTCTGTGTCCCCAGGGCCACTAAACCGTATCAGCCCCCGAGTGCTCCCAGGCATGTCTTTGTCAACAAGCAGGGTGAGTCTTCTCAACCTGTTCTAATTGCACTTCTGTTCCTGGACCAAGGTTGGCTCGGGTTCGGACACACCCTCCTTTTCCTATTCCCTTCATGGTCGGTGATAACATTGGGAAGAAAGAAGGGTTTGACTATATGCCCTGATTGATTGCTGGGTGCTCTATCAAGGGGCAAAAACCAGGATGGTAGAAAACAGGGAACCTGGAATCTGGTCGCTTCTTTACATTCAGGTTTTTTTGTTCGTTTGTCTAAAGGATTCTGGGATTTGTGGGCATTTGAGACCCCAGCCTCTTTGTCACTGGGTGAGGACACAGTGGTTGAATTATATGTGCTACTGCCTAATGATGAATTATTTGTCCCTAAATGTGGTTACAACCCTCATGTTGCTTGTTTCGCTTTTCACCATTAAGAACTCAGATGGGTCCTGGCCGGGTGGCTCAGCTGGCTGAGCATCATCCGTACACCAGAAAGGGTGTGGGTTTGATCCCTGGTTGGGGTGCATGTGGGAGGCAGCCAATGGATGTTTCTCCCTCACATCAGTGTCTCTCTCTCTCTCTTCCCCCACTCCTTCTCCCTTCCTCTCTCCCTAAAATCAATAAACATATCCTCAGGTGAGGATTTAAAATCTCATGCACACACACAAAAATTATGCCCACGGGAATGGAAAGCAATGGCCCGTCAAGGAACATTCTGGTGAAATACTCTCCATAAGAAACATGTCTTGTTTGCTTTGTTGTGGTCTCCGGTAATATTTATAAATAAAAGTCTACTTCTGAAAAACCTAGGATTCTTAAAAACTATCCCTGCTGGCTATCATGTGTATTTCCTACTAGACCGATACGCAAACCACGCCCACTCTGCCAACTTTCTGCTCCAGACTCCCAAACCCAGATTAATGAAATGGCCAAGGTGTCCTTCACACCCAAAGGCTCCTGGAGCTTGCAGATGGCCGCGGGCAACACCAGAGAGTCCCTCTTCGCTAATAAATCGGGTGCGTTTTGAATTCTCCGTGTTTTCAATCAGCAGAGTGAGAGCTGTCCTGGGAAGTTCCCAGCACACGGAAGTTGGCAAAGCAAAAGACTGCTCAACCTCTGCGTTAATTTTATGAATCTACGTAATTATATATAATTTATATAAATATAAAATACAGTAATAGCATCTATAATATAATCATATACCATAATAAAATTATAGATATGCACCATATAATTATATTTAATATAAATATATTTATATAGCTGTGTGTTTTTTAAGATGGAGAAGAAAACCAACCACTGTTCATGTACAGAGACTTGCACACTGTAAGCATCAACAGAGAGGTATCTTAAAAACATTCTTTTCTAGCTTTAACCACACACTTACCAATCAGTGCCAATTGTAACACATGGTTTAGGAGATAAATGAGAAGACCCTGAAGATGTGTCAGCGCCCTTGCTGCCTACGTTTTTAACCTGAAAAACTGACCACCTGTCATATCTTAATAGAGGACTCCACTCTCTTCTGTTGGCTATTGCTGGTTATTACAGCGCACAGGCCAGAGTCCTTTCGGTAGCCACAGGTCTGACTCCCTCCCACACTTGCCCAAAGGCCTCTGCTTCGAGCTGTGGGGCAGAAACTGAGTCTTCTGGAAGAAGCCTCACCACCACCAGGACCAGACACTGCTCGAGGCCAAGGCAGGATCCAAGAGTCTCGAGTCTAGGAGCAAACAACTTTGCCAAGCAGACTGACTGCCCAAGATCAGCGGAACAGGAATTATGACCCTGCACTGGATGGAAGTGATTTAATTCTAGTAGGTGTTCTTTTCTAAAGGGCATGTGAGAAACAACCCTTTTTTTCTTTGATTTATCTCTAATCCTCAATTTAGGAGACTATAAAATTGTGCACACTGGAATAAAATATTCCTTAAATGGAATTCCAACTAACCCTTCAGAACTCTGGAGGGGAAACCCTATAAAAATTTAACATAGATAGAAACTAATGAACGACCAGGGAGACTTTGAAATGATAGTTCTGTTGGAAACCACGCAGGTAACTGGCCTTGTCCACGACGCTGCTCAGAGCAGTTACTAGAATCATTACAAGGGCCCCCACTGAGACCCTTCTCTTTTTCTGATCACCACCAGTTCTGGAAGTAGCTTCAATAAGAATCTGTCTTCCTTCCTAATAGGATGTAATTGGGTAAATCAAATTTGTAACCATGACCATGCCAGAAATGTCACATTTAAGGCAAATTCCATTTAATTGGGCATGACAAGACTGACAATAAGAAACAAGGACTGTACTTCACGGGGGGCCTCCCCAGGCCCCCAGGAAACCAGACTGGATCTGCTCCGTGACTTGTGGAGTGGCAGTCATTAAGGTCATACACAGAGTCATTCCTGCTAGCCCAGGAAATCAGCAAACTGGGGCATCCTCCAAAACGATGGTCATAGGGAAACTATCCACCTGGCAATGGCAAATGTAGCCCAGCTCTGTCTGAAAGCAGACAGGTGCGTGTCGGCACACAGGAGCCAAACCCACGGATTGGTTCTCCCGTGAGGAATCAGGCCTGCATTGTACCTAGGCCGCTTTGCGGCTTGCTTTTTGCTTTAGAAATCCCTCACCCCGAATCAAGGCAGCAAATGTTTACAGCAATCTGCGCTAAACCACCCAAGGATGGAGTGTGACCAGTTCAACCACCTTTCCCCTTTGCATTTGCAAATGTCCTTTTCTGAGAAGTAATTAGCAACATCCTCTCCTCTGTCCTCTATAAAAGGTAATCACCTAAAGCACACCTGAGCATAGTAAATGAGGGCCATCCTTGATGTAATGTGCCCAGAATATCAATAAAGGCCTGTCCAGGCAGGGGTCAGGGCCCTCCCTCACTTAGAGAGCGGCCGTGCTGGCCTGTTTTCCCCACGGGACTTCTGTGTGAATTTGTTTGGCTTCCTCACAACCACGACACATGGACCCCACGACCGGAGTCCGCATCAGATGGTGCTCTACTGTACAGGTTGTAGAGGCAGACCTGACAGTGGATAGTTCTAGGTTCCTGACTTTAGATAGTAAGAAAACTTTACACACACACACATACACACACACACACACACACACACACACACACACACTAAAATTATGACCTGGGGGCTTCACAAAGCCTCCTGGCAGAAGTTAACTCTCAAATCCTAGCATCTCGTGCTCTAATTTTAATAACAATACAACCAGGGGGGCTTGCTTCACCAACACCTAATTACAAATACCTCCATGTACACAAAACTGGCCAAACTTCAAAAAAAAAATCAAACGACAACAAGCAGAAAACTGCTAAAACAAACTCATGGGGTCAAACCCACTGCAGTAGACAAGGGAGCGAGGAAAGCAGCCCGACTTCTTGTCCTGTGGCCGTTCAGCCACTTGTCTCTCTCTGTCCAACGCACACACCATCCCCAAAGTCTGGGAGACAGACTGGTAAAGCGTACAGAGGTGGCGGAGATACATGAAATGCATAATGACAACAAAACAGAGAAAACATACAGTCCCTCAGTCTGACGTTCGTCCCCAGAATAGAGGAAACCTTGGGCGCTTTCGGTAAGTTACAAGCTCCACAGGGGCAAAAACAACTTTGTCCCTGACCTGCGCGGTGCTTGAGACTGGCAAACACACGGCAAAGCTTACAGATACCGTCAGCCTGGGAGAAAAGGGATGCGAACCGCGACTTCGGTAGCCTTGGGTTTGGTTCTCTAAACTTCCGTGGTATTTTTATTTGGTAAGCCAGGCTTTTTCATCTGTACTCCCCTGCAAAAACTCTTCTTTCCTTAACACATTCCAATCTCTGAGTCTCCCTTCCACACACTGGCCTGCAATGTAAGCCCCAGGAAGCAGGGATTTTTGTCTGTTTTGTTCACTGCTGTATTCCCAGCACTTAGAACCACATCTAGCTTATAGAAGAGGCTCTGTAATTATCTGTTAAATGGCCTTATGAAGGCTAGTTCTATTATCCCACAAATATTAAACAAATGCGTAGAGGCTTGTGGCACACCCTGGGTGTGGAAATGGAGGAGACAGAGCCCTGGCCTTCAAGAACCCCCAATACATTGGGGATGGTGGGCAAATAGCCAGGCAAGTATAAGACAGCCTACCACTGCTGTGGTGGGGAGGCACAGGGCCCATGCAACCAGCTCAGGGAGGCCCAAGAGGACTTCCTGGAGGAAGCTGGACTGAGCGATGGATAGGAGAAGGCCAGGGAGGCAGGGTAAAGGAGGGGAGGGTTTCAGGTAGAGGACGCAGCATGAGCAAAGACCTACAGCTGAGAAACTACGGGAAGGATGGTGCAGGAGTGTGAGCTGAGGCCAGTGGGGCCCACGAAGGCCACATCATAAAAGGCCTCAAATGGCAAGCAAAGGAATTTTGTCTTGACCTTGAGGGCAGTGGACACCTAGAGAAGGCCATGGCCCCTCCGCGTAGCAGGTCCGTGCATGGGCACAGGTGCTGAGCTGAAACAGGCTGCAGTAGGTCAGCACCGAGCAGGCCACTCACCTGGTGTGCTGCTGGAGGTGGGAGAGCTGTCGGAAGGACTTATCACAGTAGGAGCAGTGGTAGGGCTTGACGCCCAGGTGGATGCGCAGGTGCTGGGCCAGGTAGGAGGCGTTGGCAAAGGACTTGGAGCAGTGCGGGCACTTGTGGGGCTTGGCCTCTGTGTGCGACTTGGAGTGGATCTGCATCTCGGACTTGGTGAAAAAGGTCAGCGGGCATACCTTACACCTGTGGGGCAAGAGGCAGGTTCACACCTGGGAAGACCCCTGCACGCCCTGCCTGTACAGCTCAGGGGAGACCTTGTGCATCAGGGACAGAGCTTTCCTGTGAGGAGTCCCGGGGACACAGGCGCAGCCTGGGGCACACGCAGGCCCTAAACCTGCAATCTGGAGGAAAAAGCCCTTCCACCTGGGGGCACATTTCCAGCAGCTGGGGGAGCAGGTCGACCCCTTGCAGGGAAGAGAGGCCTCGTACTCCTGGTGAAGGTTTGCCCAGAGCCACACCCCACAGCTCTGGGGGAGGGGCTCAACCGGGCTGCACCCAGAATCAGCGGGTGGGGGTGTTCAAGAAAAGCTGACACCTGGCCTTCCGCAAGGCCACCTCACAACAAATTAAATCAGAATTTTTGCAGGCGCTGCCCTGGTGCTGGCATGTTTTTGACTCTTCCCTGGTGATTCTAATGTTCAGGGTTGAGCTCACTGCTTGAAGGGAGGCGGAAACAGACTCCCATGACCCCGGGCTGTGGTGGGGCAGCCCCCAGCCCAACACTGCCTCTGAAAGAATGGGTGCAGCCTGTCAGGTGGCCCCACCCGTGGGACCTTAGCCCCCACCCTCAGCCCCTGGGTCCCTTCCTTCCAACCCCCATTTCTGTGCTCCTGGGGGCAGCCCTAGGTGTGAAGCCCACTGGACCCCCACTGGACCCCCACCTGTATGTCTTGCCCTCCTTGGCAGTCTCGCCTGAGGCCAGGATGGGGTAGGGGACTACGAGGACAGGCGGGCCCCCTGGGTTCTCCGCCTTGATCTTTTTGCGGCCACGCTCGGACTTGGGGGGGCCAAGCAGGCCATGGCCCTGGATTGTCTTGATGGAGTCCAGGAGGGGGGGGCTGGTGATCCCTGAGATGAGGGTGGGGGACGAGGCGATGAGGCGGCTCTGGCTGGTGGTGGTGGGTGTGGACGGGGTGCTGGTGCCCGTGCCCGCGCTGGACTCGGATGTGCTCACAGCCGGGGTCCGGGAGGAGAGCCCCAGACCTGTGAAGACACGGCAGTAGGGGCAGAGGTGAGGGGCGGCTGCAGGGGCCAGCTCAGCCCTGGCCACCCAGCTGTGTGACTTTGGCAAGCTACCCGGCTTTCAGAGCCTCCCCTTCCCTCTGTATATTACCCAGGGGAACAAAATCAAAGCTTGTGTATGTGTAAGAGGCCGCAGACGCCTAAGAGCTAAGCTGAGTGGGATAACAGGCACTTCAGAAATCATTCAAACCACAGAAACAACCTGAGGCACAAAGATGTCCACTACTGTGTTAGTTACAAGAGTAAAAGCTAGAGGTAACTGAAATACGCAATGTTAGAGAAGGAAGGAGTCGTGAGTTTTGATCAATTTCTTGTACTGAACATTACTGCCCATTAAAAGGAAAGTTATAAAAAAAAAAAAAAAAGGAAAGTTATGTTTGTAAAAAATATTTTTCAAAGGCACGTGCATGCATAGAAAAAGTAAGCAGGAGGAGAGATGTGCCAAAATGTGATATGGATGGAAAATTAGGAGTCATTTAGAAGTTTTCTTTGGTTTAAGTACAACTTTTTGAAAATAAACTTTAACTTCTGTGATAAAAGTTACTCTTTTGAAAACGAGGGGACCAGAAACATTTAGAGTATCAGGTTAAGTAGACAAAAAGATTAACGCGGTTTCTATAATGTGGTGAAAACTGCTCTTTTTTAAATCTTTTTGAGCACTGAAAAAGACAGTATGTTTTGAGTCACGCATGCTGGTGAGTGTGCATTTACCGACTTTAATCAAGGGCTGCTTGGCCATAGCCCTTAAAAGGTTAAATGTACCCAAGTTTTGACCAAGCAAACATACCTTTAGAAACCTCCCTAAAGAAATATGTGCACACGAACACAAACATGTATACTGGGCCTTCCATACTAAACTGTGGTCAGACAAGTTAAATACAACCCGTTGGTCTTCTGTAGGGGTTGTGTAAAGCAGGGGTGTCGAACTCATGTTCACCGGGGGCCACATCAGCCTCGCGGTTGCCTTCAAAGGGCCGCATGTCATTTCAACTCCTTAACTGTAAAGGAGTAGTTACATTTATACAGTCCTAAAATTATTTCGGCCCTTTATTTCGTGATGGAGGATTGGGCAGCCACGGCAACCAGACAGATGTCGCTCGGAGACACAGAAGGCCAAACTGCTATCGGGCGAAAAGGGAAACCACAGACAGTACGAACCCACCTATTTAAAAAACACACACCCAAACTACATATGTGTACACAGACAACACATATGTGGGCAAGTGCACAGAATGGATGTGAGCAGAGACACAAACTAAACTGGGTGTGAATTTTGGTGCTCTACAGGGAGAAAGAATTTATTGGTAAAAGGAGATTTTCATACTCTGTCTATTTGCTTTTATATTATTTGAATTTTTTACCTGGTGAATTCATCCACTTTTTACATCTGTGATTAAAGGATAAAATAAAATAAATTATAGAGAAAACAATGAAAACGGCAACAATAGCAGGACTAGGACTTTTTCTGCTTTTAGCTCGTCTTCAATTTCTAACCTTTCTCTAAGGACTGCGATTACCTTCATAGTAAAAAATGCACTGAATATGTTTACGATAGAAAGGCAAGGAGGAAAAACAGGTTCAAGTGGTGGCCACGGCCCTACCACAAGCTCAGCACAGCACACACGCACATTAAAAAGCAAACCAAAAAGATGAAAAAGGAAGGAAAGAGACCAAAAGGCTCTGTAAACTGCTGGGTTAGGAGCTGGGGGATTATGAGTAATATTTTTTTCTTAGTTTCTGTTTTCCAAATTTCCCTTAATATGTTGATATTACTTTTTTAATATTACTTTCATAATGAAAAAATAAATTTAATAAAATCATACTAACAGGGAATGTGCAGAGTGTGGCTGGGGCCTGGGGGAGGCTCACAGGGCCCCATAATTCTTGGGTGTCTGTGAAAGGAGGGAGAAGGGAAGAGAGGCAAGGGTGCCTGGCTGGTGGCAGGGGTGAGCCAGCGAAGAGCAGAGACCCAGCTGCGGTGGCCACCAGAGAAAGCCTGTCCATCGGGCATCCCTACCCGTGACATCGCACCAGGATGTCCCCCTTGGGCACCCTATCCAAGACTGAGCTTACGCCCCCCCCACCACCACCCCCTCCTACAGTTCCATCTCACTGGCCTGCCCGAGGGTCTCCCTCACCCCCTCCCACTCCTCACACCTACATCCCATCCAGCCACCAGCCCTGTCCATCCTTCTCAGTGTAACTCCCATCTGCCCACTTGTCACCATCCCCACTGTCTGCTGTGGACCCCACCCTCTCTTGCATCTCTCTCTGCCTCCATGTTTGTCTTCCACCAAGCCAGTTTCCATCTTGCAACCACACCCTGCTTTCTGACCCGAATCTGAGCATTTCCCTCCCCTACTTTAAAACCTTCCATGGCTCCCCAGTGCCCGAGGGTAAAGTGCAAACTACACAGTGGCCCACAGGGCCCTTCACAGTCGGGGGTCTGCTCCCTCTCTAGCCTCAGCAGAACCGGGTAAAGCAAAAGGGTTAGCTCATGGGCTCTGGGACCACACTTCCTGTCTCGGCCTCTTCCTGCCTGTGAAACTGGGCCTCAGTTTCTTCATCTGTCGAAAAGAGATGTTAAGTAATGCACAAAACTACTGTTTTTGTGAATCAAAATCGGTCTACGGTTCAACCTAATACTAACAGGACCGCTGGGAGCGACAAACGGAATGCTAGTGAGCATGCTCAGTGGAGCTGCTCTGGCCGGCCTCGCCAGCATCTTCCAGGGCTCCCCCCGAGCCTGCCCTCCTCGTGCTTTCTCACACACGCTCGCTTTGCACGTGCTGTTCCTTCCCACCGCTCTGTTCCCTAGTTTCCTAACTGCCAACCTTTCCTTGCACATCTGTTCCTCCAACAAAGTCTCCACCCCCTCCCCACCCCCCTCCACCCCCCACAACCTCTCCACCCTGCCCCAAGTCTGGTCAGGGTTCTTCTCTGGATTCCTAAAGTTTCTAAACTGACTTTGCTTCCCTGATGAGCCCCCGGTGGGCCCGCCCTCCCCCTGTCGATTTAGTCGGGTAGAGCCTCCCAGAAAAGGGTCGGAGTTGGTCGGGTGGCTGAGGCTGGTGGGACAAGTCCTGCGGCCCGGAGCTCCACCTCCGCCAGGCCGCACCTGCTCCGCCCTCACCAAGCCTCTGGCCACCCTCGCCACGCCCCCCACCCAGGCAGGTCTCCGCCCCGCCCACCCAGGCCTCGCCCGCAGTACCTGTGACCGTGCTGGTGGCTGGCCGCGCGTGCAGCGCCACGTCGGGCTGCGGCACCGACTGCGGGTGCAGCCCCGGCACCTGCTGCAGCTTGGGCAGCGACATGACTGCCTGGCTGCTCTCGGCCGGCGCCGGCGGCACTAGCAGCGGCTGCTGCGACGAGGCCGACGTGGGCGGCAGGTGAGGCGGCCGGATCTTCTCCGCCATCAGCTGCTCCTTGATCTTGTTAATCAGGACCAGGTTGTCCAGCTGTGGGCGGGAGAGGAGAGGGACTGAAGGGGCTTGGGCAGCATCCGGCCTCTTTCCTGGCTGCTAGTCCACCAGCAAGCCCCTGCCCCTCTCCCCGTAGGCCCTGCAGACCGCAGCCAAAAACCCCAGGCAAAGCAAAGCAACAAGAGAGGGAGGTTGGCCGGAGGGGTGATGCTCGTCTTACCTGGCTGGGCATGGTGGGAGGAGGGGGCCAGAAGTAGGGGTTGTTAAATCGAGGCTCAGCCATCCTGCGGGGAGAGAGCGACTGTCTCAGGGAAGAGGCCCCTCCCTCCCCACCAGCTTGGGGCTAGCTGCCCTCCGCTTTGCCCACTGGAGCTAGGCCAGAGTCTGGGATCCCTGCCCAGGTGGGACCTCACTCCGCAGCAGAGCAGGCCTCCTACCAGGGCCAGGGAAGGACAGCCCCAAGCTGGAAAGTCTGGAACCCACCTCTCCCTTGGTGGGCCCAGAGGACAAAGGTCACACCCAGACCTGAGTGCTCCCAGCACCGCCCCCCAGACTGGCAGACCAGTCCCCATCCCCCAGAAGGGCATCAGGTTGCAGAGCCAACCCCATGGGCCCATGAATTCCCCACAGAAGTCCCCCCACCCCAATCCACAGACAAACAGGAGTCCTGGGGCAACTTTGTAAATGGTCACAGAGCAGAGGCAACTGCACATCCCCGACCCCCGCCCTTATGACCAAGGACCCCTCTAGTACAGACAGCCTCATCCGAACACAGGGGGTACCTGAGTCACCAGGCACCGTCTTTCTGAAAGGCAGCTTGGCAGGGTGACTTACAAAGGCCCAAATGATTATTGGCCTTTGGCCCAAGAAATTGCACCTCTGGAAAGTTATCTCTGAAGAAGCAAGCATGGCCACGAGCAACACTTCACCTACAAGAATGTGTCAGAACCCTGAGCACAGGAGGGGACTGAGGGGGCCTGAGACTAGGGCAGTTTGGGGCTCTTCCATAGGAGTACATGACAATCTGTCTGGTGGCCCTCGCCTCACAGGTCCCATGGCAGGCCTGGACAGTCAGTTAGAAGGCAGGGAAGTAGGAAGAGGAGGGCTTCAGAGCTCCTAGTTTTCCAGAGGGTCTGAGCCTTCCCGTGACCCTCAAGTAAGTGACTTCCAGGGACCACACTGGACAGAAGTATTCCACTGTCCCGCTTCCTCTCCAATTTCTCTTATTTATCTCTCTCTTACAGAAATTATTAAGTACCTAACTCACATTACTGCTTAAATGAACTTGTTTCTTTTGATAGGCAAGGCCAAAACGAAGCGTCTTCAACCTCTTTTCCCAGTCCTCTGAGCCTGGGAAGCCCCTCCTGGACTTGCAGACAGAGGGCTTCAGGAGAAAAATCTTCAATAAGGTTATTGTCTAATCTCAACAGACTAACGAAGATCTTTCAGATGAACTTCTCTTACGATCTTGACTTGAGAAGAGGGAACAGGCCGTATTACAACCCCATATCAGGTGAAGAAACTGAGGCCTGGAGAGAGGGAAGAGGGCCGCTCAGCACCACGGGGCTAGGGTGCCAGAGTCAGGCCTAGAAGTCAGAGTTGTGCAGGTTGGTTCCTCCAGGGAATTTGCCTTGCAAACTCCAGTCCTCTGTCGTTTTAGGAATTACCCACATGCTAGTAATTCAATACCTATATGCAAAACCCCTGTCCCTCACTGCCAGCCTGAGCGTGGTTTGGGTCTGAGCCTGGCCAGGCTGGGGATCAGTGTCTTCCTCTGGGGTGGCCAGGGCAGCCCCTGCCTCTAATAGCCCTCCTGCTCCCCCCACCCACAGGCACCAAGCTGTTCTCCCCCTACCCATCCCTCACAGCCCCACGCAAGCACTTCCTGCCTGGCGCTCTCCCTGCAGGCTGGAGATCCCTGGGGTTTCTTCCCCAGAAAGACCTCAAAACAGTAACGATAGCAAGGAGGCTGCCAGGCACCAAGTGCCCACCTGTGCCAGGCACACTGACACTGAAAGGCGGAAACTCTCATTATCCACATTTTACAAATGAGGAAACTGAAGTTCAAAGGGGTGGAATGACTTGGTCATGGTCACAGAACAAGAAAGCAGACAGCTGAGATTCCCACCCTCAACTGCCTGTGTCCCAAGTCCAGCTCATCAGTCCCTTCGCTGACCTAGCCCAGCGGTTATCAACAACGTGAGCTGCATGGCAGGATAAATAAATAGAAGAATAACAACCACTAAGGACAGCCCTAGACAATTATCTGACACTGGCCATTTCCTCAGCAGAGCCCCGGGAAGCAGGGAAGGACTTTCAGTCCCGTTTCACAGCGGAGGAAACCAGGGCACTAGGAGGGAAGCACTCTGCTCCAGGGAGCGCTGGGCTGCAGTGTGGGCGTTAGCTCTCTGAGCATCGGTCTTCCTCATCTGGAAATGGGGTTACAGTCCCGGTCCAGGGCTCTGCCCACAGCACCCAGCTGTTCTTCAGCTAGCTCTGGGAAAGCTGTCCTCTCTTCCTCCTCTTCAATTCAATGCCAAGGTCAGGCTTCCCAAAGCCTGACTCTGGTCAGAAAGGTATGGGGAAGAGGGAGGCTCGCTGAGGGTCCCATAGCTGCAACAGGGCATCTTCTCTGCCATTGATCAGGCCCCTGGTCAGGCAGGGACCAGCCCTTGCCCTGCTTGGGCAAGCGAGCCCACGGAGGGGAAGGCTCTGCCCTGAGTCATTTAGTCCGATCTGCGGAGCCTCTGCCTAATGCCCACATCCTTCTCTGGATTGTCTGAAAAAACTTAATGATTCAGTTGGTGACCCTGGCCCTGGTGTGTACCTACTGTGTGTCAGATGCAGGGAAGGCCAGTGGGGGCGAGGCGGGAGGAGCACTCGCTGAGCTCCTACCAAGTGTCAGGCACATTGTGAGGTGTGCACCAAGAATATCTCCTGTGAGCTCCCCAGAAGGCCTGAGAGGTGGGTGTCCACCTGGGCAACCCTGGGACCTGCACGACATGGGGGCCGTGGCAAGGGGGCGGGGGGAGGGTGGCCAGGGCTGAGCTAAGCTGCTCAGACCTTGTCACGAGGGAGGGATTTTAAGCAGGAGAGACTGGTCAGATGTGTGTTTAGGACAGGTGGACGAGGCAGAGGGCATTCCCGGCAGAAGCAACAGCCGGAGCAGAGGCATGGAGGTATGACAGTACACAGCAGGTTTGGGACAGTGAGCAGCCACCACTGGCATCAGAGAGCTGGAGCATGGTGAGGGGGTGACAGATACAGGCCAGCTGGCAGGGCCTTGAATGCCATGCTCAGGAGTTGGGATGGATGCTGGTGGTGAGAAGGCATCAGGAAGTGTGCTGGGCCAGGGGAGCAATGAATCCACGGGGACCGAGGTCAGAGAGAGAAGCCCGAGGACAGTGCTGGGGCCACAGGGGATAGAAGCCAAGGAGACAGGGTGGGCTGGCCCTGAATGCCCACAGCAGAACAGGAAGAGGAGACATACTGGTGGTCGGGAGGACACGTGGACTGGGCTACAAGCCCCAGACAGAAGCCTAGGCTCTGTGCTGTGAGTCCTGAGACACGCCGCACTCACTGATCTTTGAACGGGGCAGGCAAGCTGTCATTTGGGGGTTCTGCTCTAACAGGGAAAAAAAGTCAGACGGGTAGATGAATGAAACACCTAGAGCTGCCTCTGAACACAGCATCCCGATGGCATGGGCCCGCCCACCCATCCATCCATCAACACATCCATTTGCTCTGAGCACACTCTGTGGGCCACACAGGGAGCCAGTGCTGGGGAACCCGAAGCAAGCTGAAGAGCCCTGCCCTCCAGGAATCCCAAGCTAAGTAGAGGAAGCAGAGAAATGACCCAAGTTTCTGCAAAGTAAGAACTTTTGCCTATGAAACCTACTATGTGCCCCAAAGGACCTTCTTGTGGTCAAAGCTGATAGGCCACCTTCCAGTCCCACATGGCCTCCCTGCCACCTGAGCCGTTCAGGAAGATCTGTGTACAGTGACCCCTGGGTCCCTCATCTCAGTCTTTCACAGCACCCCCTCTAGGCTGCTGAAGGAAGGGCAGGAGCTTTCTCTCTCCCACTGACCTCAGTACTTGGGTGGCCCATCTACCCTAGGACTTTAAATATTAGCCAACCCCCAAGGCTCTGCCTGCAGCCCAGGCCTCTCCCTGGAGCTCCAGGCCCAGCCTTCCAGCTGCCTCCCTGACATACACTTCTGGCTGTCTCACGGGCTCTCAGACTCGACAGGCCTACGCTGGACTCGGTCTTCCCCTAAGATGGGCACCTGCTGTAGCCATTCACTCCCAGCTCCAAGTGGGCATCCCCATCTGCCCCGATGCTCTTGCCACACATACACATCGATCCACAACACGTCCCGTCCCGCCCTCCCCAGTTCAGACCCACCACCAGCTGCATCCTCAGGGCTCCCACTCCTTTCCACAGTCCTAGCTACGATCTCCTTGCCTGGCCCATGGACCAGCCTGCTCTGCTTGGCGCCCAATGCACCTGAGTTCAAATTTGGGCTCCAACTCACCAGCTGTATGATCTTGGGCAAGTCACTTGCTTCTGCTTCCCCAAGTAAGGGATGAGCAGCCCAGAGCCAGGGTGGAAAGAGAGGATCAGGGAGGACTTCCCAGGGGAGGTGATGTCTGCTTTGGGTCTTAAAGGATGAGTGGGAGTTAGCCAGGCAAAGGATTGGGGAGCATTCCTGGCAGAAGCAACAGCCTGAGCAAAGGCCCAGAGGTGAGAAGCAACATGGCACATGAGTGGGGCTAAAGCGTTCGATGTGGACTAGGAGACAGGACACGAGGCCGGAGCCATCGACCAGGCCCAGACCCAGAAGGCCACCTCCTGAGTCCTAGGCCCAGAGTCTGGACCAAAAGTAGCGGTGACGGGACAGGATCTGTGGTTGAGAAAGCCCCCTCTGACTACTGAGTGCAGACAGAACTGGAGAGGCCAGAGGTGGAGGCAGTGGGAGGGCATCCATTAGGAGGCCCCTGGGGAATGGAGGGGACAGGCAGGGGCCAAATCAGGGCCAGGCAGGAGAGTGACCAAGGAGGCCTGCCTACCTGGCTGAACGGGAGGCCAAGGAAGTATGTGCAGCTTGCTACCCGTGGGGTGGCCTGGGAGGTCCTCTGGAGAGCGACACGGACAAACATGGCCACAGGAACATGCAGACAGCACCAAACTCAGACACACGTGACAGACACGGACTTGCAGCCCCAAACATGGACAGATGGGGACACAGCCACTCCCATGAGCAGGAACCCACAGCCACCAGGACACAAAGTCACAGGTGGGTGCTGTTAAGCGGGTGCATGCACATGGCCTCGGGAGGGAGGCCCAGAGGGAGGCCGTGAGGGGCGCTCAGGGAGGCGGGGATGAACACAACGGCTTAATCCCCCGAAGAACAAACCCTCATCAACAGATTTCAACCTGGAATCACAGGCTGCTTACCTAGAGTGTCCTTTCCCACTTGGTGAACTTCTACTCATCCTTCAAGACCCAGCTCAAGTGTTCCCTCTTCTACGGAGCTTTCCCTGAACCCCCAGCCAGTCACTTCCTCTGTGTTCCCAACAGCACCTTGTATACGAGAATAACAATAACAATAATAACCATAAAATGGCAGCTACCATTGACTTCAACACCTATTATGTGCCAGGCACTGTGCTGAGTATGTCATATGCATCATGTCACTAAATCTTTCCAGTGATCCTGTGAAATCCGCATTTAACAGAAGAGGAAACGGCAGCTCAGAGAAGTTGACCAACTTGCCCAAAGTCACACAGCTAGCAAGTGATGGAGTTAGGGTGCCACCCAGCACTACAGGGACAGTCATACCCTGGTACAATGATTTGCTTCCCTGGGTGGCTTTCCCACCAGACTATGAGCTCTTCCCAGGTAGGACTGGTGCTCATTCACCTCTGCCATTCCAGCACCTAGCTCATGGCGGGGTCAGAAACTCTGCAGAATGAAAAAGTATAATAATGTCGACAACCTTTTCTGGAGCACTTACAATGGGCCAGAAACTGTGTCAGGGCACTTTATGGCCATTATTCTACTGTTACAATAGACCCATTATAAGGAAAATGAGGCCCAGAGAGGTTAATTAACTTGTCTGAGGTCACAGAGCCCAGTCTGGATTTGAAACCAGGTCTGTCTATCACCCTGTCCCAGGAGGGTGGCCTCCGAGGCCAGCCTAACAAAGCTCCACAGGGGGGAGCTGGGGAAGGGGCACTGTGGAAGGGGTACACCAGGTGCCAGCCCCTGCCACCCGGGAAGTCTGAGGCCTAGACAAACAGACACAAAAAGGACAGATAGCCCAGGGTAAAATGTGCCTAGCCTTGCCCACTGCAGAGCAGGGGGGTGTGGTTAAGCAATTCATGTCTCAGTCCCATCCCCAGCCCATCCCGCAGACATTAAAAAATGAGAATTGCCTAGACCCTGAGGCCACAAAGCAAACAGGAGGGAGCAGAACCCAAAACTGTCCGGACACTATGATTACAAGGAGGCAAAAATAAAGACCTGCGTCAGAAAAAGCAAGTGGCAGGGAGCCACGCCCAGAGGGAGGCTGGGAGTGCTGGGGGAGGCGGCTGGAACTGATCTGATTTTTCTCTTTGTTTCTCTGATTTCCAGATTTTCTGTAATATTGTTTGGTTGCTTTTATGTTGAAAACAATAAGTTCATTCTTTAAAAATTGAAAGAAAGAAGGGAGGGAGGGAGGGAAGAAAGGGAGGGAGGGAGGGAGGGAAGGAAGAAAGGGGGGAAGGAAGGAAGGAAGGAAGGAAGGAAGGAAGGAAGGAAGGAAGGAAGGAAGGATGGAAGGGAGGGAAAGGAGGGTGATTAAGGGGAGGGGGAGGAACAGATGGAGGGTCTGGAAGCAAGGAGCGGGGAGAGGTCAAGGTGAGCTACTGGTGGACACTAAATTGACAGTTACATGCCAGGCCCTGCACAGCCCGATCCTCCAGGCACACGTGACCTGGGTAGAAGGTAGCAAATGTCAATAAGGGCTGCCCAACAGAGGTGACATGCAATCTGCACTCTGAAGCTGGTTAGGGTTCCACCAGGTGGGAAAGAAGAGTGTCTCTACCCTCTTTCCTACTGTGGTCCAGCCCCCCTTCAGCTATTGCAAGAGTCTCCTCACAGGTTTCCCCACCTCTGCCCACATCCCCTCTTTCATTCTCTACAGTAGGCACTCTGATACTTCTAAAATATAAAACACAAATCAGACCACAACACTCTCCTCAGAACCTTCCCTGGCTCCCTGCTTCCCTGTGGAGAGGGTTTGGATTCCTTAGTCCTTACATGTCCGGCCCCTGCTGACCTCTCTGGCCTCCCCTGCCCCACCAGACTGAGGCCTCCCCGCCCCTTGCCTTCTCACTTCCCCCTGGAGCCCTAGGCCCTCCCCATTTCCCCATTTCACAGGTTAACTATGACTTATTCCTCGGCCCCAGCTTACAGGCTATGACCTCCTAAAAGCCTTCTGGAACCCCCCACCCGCACCCCCAGGCTGTGTTGTGGGGCCTCTTCTCTCTGCTCCCTTCGTGCCTTCTACTTGCATCATCAGACACCAATCACCCCATTTTCTGCCTGTTTTCCCGTCTGTCTCTGCTGCGGGGCATGTTCTCTATTAGGGCAGAACGGCTGTCACTTACCTTTAAGCCCCACAGAATGTCTGATAAATGTCTGAATAAATGAATTGTCGAGGTGGAGGGAACTGAAAGTGTCATGGCCTGGGGAGAGGAAAGTCCCTTCTCCCTCTTGTGGGTCCCTTCCACTCACCCTGGCACTGTGCTGTCCCCAGCGTGATACTGTTTCCTATTTCCTGTATCTCAGCCCTATCTGCCTAAGTGATCTGAGAAGGAGCCGTGTGCTACAAAGGCTAGCAGACCAAAATGATGTTAACAGCTAATAACCACAGAAAATGGTTTTGCTTCCCAAACAGTGAAAATGCATGTGTGTCACTTGTTAAAACAGCAAAAAGAAATAAGAAAATGATAATGCCAGTGCTGGTGGGCTTGGGGTGAAATTGGCACTCTCGTTATTGCTGGGAGTGCAAACTGGAGCAATCCTTCTTGAAAGCAATCTGGCAATAATGTGTCCTAAGTTCTAAAAATTTTCAGATCTCCTGACCTACCGATCTCATTCTTGGCCACTTATCCCTAGAAAATACCCCACATGTAGACAAAGTCTTAGGTACAAAGCTGCTTGTTTTGGTGGTTTCTTACAAGAGCAAAATCCTGGAACATCCGAAATTTTTAAAAAATAGGGAGATGGCCCTGTAAATCATGTTCAACAGTGACACTGTCTAGAGTCATAAATACCAGGCAACATTTACTGACTTATTTAATATTCATATCAGCCTTACAAAGAACTGAGGCACAGAGAGATTAGGTCATTTGCCCAAAGTCAAGCAGTCTGCGTCTGGTTTGAACCTAGAGAGTTGGGTGCCAGAGCCCACACCTTCCACCCTGACACTGGATCTGTTAGAAAGGAGGGTTAAAACACCTGCAGACATTTAGAAACTACTTGTGATACAACGTTGGTCAGGGGTGGGGGAAGAGAAGTTTTAAAATCCTGTTAAGAGCAGTGACATCTACATAAAAACTAGCGGCTGAGAGGAAAGAGGGGAAGGAAACATGAAAATGCTAATCGCCATGGTATTTCAGGCTTCTCTGATCTTTCTAGAGGGTGGCCACATGACTTTGATTGAGGGACTATTGTTAATAGAACTAGTCCCGCAGCCTTTGGCCAGCCAAAGACACCCCAAGCCACCCACAGCCCCATGCGGACTCTGGCCTCGCGCCCTCCGGGTTCACCCAGGAGCAGAGAGGGTCTCAGAAAGGCCAGGGGCTTGCTCGAAGTCCCACAGTGAGCCTCGCACCCAACCACAGAGCCCAACCAGGGAGCCCCCCCTCTTATCTGAAGGCTTCAGGAAGGAGGACCAGACGAAACAGAGAAAGCCTGCCCAGGTCACTCGCTCTCCTGCTTAAATCCTTCTTGTGTTCCCATCACTTTGGGGTACAGTTCGAACTCCCCAGCACAGCACCCAGGGCCTTTGCCCAGGAAGCCCTGCTGGCCACATGCAGCCCAACAGGGACCTTCCTCTCCCCAACCTCACCACCTGCAGGTCCCTGCAGAATTAGTTGCTCTTTCACCACTGTGCCCTTCCATTTGGTGGTCATCACCCACCCTGAACCCTGCCAGGTTCCCATCAACCACCAAAAGTCAGCTACGACGTGTCCCTGCCTTGGGAACCCTTCCTGGTCGCTGCCCCTCCACGGGTACGGCTGCAGCTCTTCCCCAGAGCTCCCACGGCTGCCTGGGCTTCCCCCACCACAGCGCTGATCCCATTGTCCTAGAATTGCCTGGTTACGTGACTGCCCAGTCCCCACACAGCTGGGAGCTCCCCAGGGGAGCCTGGGTCTGCTTCTCGGTTACAACCCCATCCCCTGACTCGGCCCCACAGCTCACTCCCTCTTCCTTAAAAGTCACTTTCTGACCCTCTCCCCAGCAGGAATTGGGCCACCCTGTCGCACACACCCACTGAGCCCTGCATTCTCCCTGCCCCGCCTTGGTGTCACGCCTCTAAATACTCCCTCCAGTCCTGGCCCACAAGGATGGAGCCACCAGTGTGGACCCAGAGTCAAGTGCTGGCCACACAGTAGGTGCTCAAGTGCCTAGTTCACACCAGGTGCCTAACAAACATTCACTGAGAGAATCAATGAGAGGAGCGGGTCTGTCCATGCAGGCCTGGAAGACAGAAGTTTGCCAGGAGACCGAGCAGAGGGCCAGCGTGTGCAAAAGCACGGAGCACTGCGAGCTTGCTAGGGTGCAAAGGGTCCTTAGACATGCTCCCTGACCCAGAGGGGCAGCACGCTACTGCTCGGGGTGTGGCTGGGCTGGGGCGGGGGCGGTGTTTCTGGGATGATGAACCCATCTGAATGAAGAGTCCGGGAAGGTGGGACTTAGCGACAGGAGGACGGGGAGACGTCAAGAGATGCCAGGAAGAGCAGGCCAGGTGGGAAGAACTGCATGTGCCAAGGCCAGAGGCAGGGCAGCACAGAGTATCACCTGTAGTCTGCTGTGGGTTTAGTGCAGAAATTCACAGGCAAAAGAGGGAAAGGTGGCTGGGGCAGTTCATAAAGGACCAGAGTTCCAGGCTAAGGGGCTTGGATGAAGGGCTGGAGGGAGCAGGGTGGGTGGGCAGTCCCTGAGCAGGGAGGGCCATGGTGAAGGTTTTCAGTGCAGAGGTCATTATGGGGCCAGAATGATGCCCTGGAAGGGACAATCAAGAGGTGACCTAGCAGAGACAAGCTGAGGTTTCCCATCTTCCCAGCACCTTGAAACCCCCTTGGCTCCGAGGTTTCTGCCCATGACCCCTCTGCCCTCCGTGTGCCCCACTGCATGTGGCCCAGAGCCCTGAGCCCCAGCTGCTGCACCCTGCCCCACCCCCAAGACCCAGGCCAGCCTCAGAGGCTTGCTCCTGGGAGCTTCCTGTGAGGAACAGGCTCCCAAGGGTCCTGGATCCAATTTGGGTTTCCGCAGCCCTGAGGAGCTGGGAAGGGCTGTTTCCATTGTCACTGATCAGAGCAGGAGGGGGGATGCTGCTGGCGCCCTGGTCCGTGGGAGCGGGGGTGCTGTCCCCTCCCTGTGCCCCTCCCATCCCACTGCCAGCCACCCAGGGCCACCCAGGACAGTGACCCTCACCCTCACTGGGAGCCTCAATGCCCTCACTTAGGCAATGGGCCATGACACTCCTCTCAGGGCTGAGAGAATGTTCTGCAAGCTTGGAACACAAGCCCTTCTCCCCTTCCATTTCCCCTGAGGATCCCCAGCGCCCGTCCCCACAGGGAACCCCTTCTGCCACAACAGCAGCAATCATTACTGAGCACTTCTTCCATGTCAGGTGCTATCAGATGCTCTATGAGGACTTCCCCTCAGCCTCCTAGTGCCCCTGTGAGGTGGATGCTGGGCCCATTTGGAAATATCACACTCCGGAAGATGCTCGAAACATAGACGAACAGCTCAGTGACTTACTACAAAGTCCCTTCTCAGCTGCAGTCCCCTCACACCCCCCAAAGTTCCCACCCTCCTGCCGTCTGTGATAACCTCTTCCTCGTTTGGGGGCAGGACTAAGGCTCAGAGAAGTGTGGAAGATGCCCAAGGCCATGCAGCTGCTGAGGGCTGAGGGCGCTGGAACCCCCTGCCATGGGCTGGCTGTGTGACCTTGAGCAAGTCCATTTCCTTTCTGGGCCTTCGTTCCTTCCTCTACAAAACAGATTCAACTAAATCACAGTCCGGGTTCGTGGGTCCTCTGAGGGGCAGTGTGGCAACTGACGGGTCAACAGTACAGATTTGGAGACAAGACAGTGTGGGTGGAAGCCCCAGAGACTGTTTCCAAACTGGGGGTGACAGCAGCATCTCCACCGTGTTGCTTGTCAAATGAGTGAACACGTTGAAAGTCTTTAGAAGAGTGCCTGGTCCCCAGTGCGGACCCCAAATTGGCCATGGTGGTTGTTCACGGTGGTTTTGTTGTTAGGTTCTCTAAGGTGCCCACATTCCAAGGACCACCTGGCAATATGGCCTAGCAGAGCTGTTACCCTGGCTGGGAGGTGGGGAGAGCAGCAGCTCTGGGAGCCTCTCAGGACCCCCAGGGGCTGCTCTGCTGATGTGGAGAGCCAAGTCTGGACATTCAAAGCAGGACAGCCCACTGATGAACCCCAGCTGTGGTCTGGGCCCCCAGGAACTCTCCAGATAGGGTTGTAGGCAGGGAACCCCTGGCAGAGGGTCATGGCCTGTTTTCATGCTGTATTTCAAGACCCCCGGGGGCAGGCAGCCTATGGGGCAGGTCAGACAGGGCTCAGGCCTGGGTGGAGGTCAGCAGACAGAGAGGGCCCTGAGCAGCAGGGCAAGTTGGCCAAGGGAAGATGGGGCTGGCCAGAGACCAGGGTAGGGGGCACCTGGTGTGGACACGTGGGGAGGGGCAAAGAGGCGAGAGAAGACCTACTACCAGGCCAGGTCCTGCCCACCCCCACCTGTCTCTTACACCCTCTCCCAGGTATTGTCTAGGAGCTGCCCCTTCTCCATCTGCCTGATTTCCCACTTCAGGGCCTTGGCTTGGGCTGCTCCCTCTGCCTATGTGCCCTCAGCTGGAAACCCAGCCACGTTCAGCTATCACTTCCTCCCTGAAGCAAGCACCTCTCCCCTACCTACATACACCATGGCCGTCACTCACTATATTGTAGTAAATCGACAAGTATGAAGCTATGGGGAGGCCCTCATCAGAGAAAACCAGTTCCTTCCCAGCACTTACCAAAATCTATAATCACATCGTCATTCGTGGGCTCTTTTATACAATGTCTGTCTGTCTCCCCGACCCGGACAGGAACTATGTCAACCTTCCTCACCTCTATCCCCAGCACGTGGCCCGTGGCCTGGTATATAGTAAATGCTCTAGACACGCCGCTGAATGACAGTGGGAGAGGGAACGAGCAGCCGGCTCCCCCCTGCACGCAGATCCAGGCCGAGTGTGGCACATACGAGGGGGAGGGATCGTGTGCACGGCCCAGCACGTGAGGCTATGTCCTCATGGAGTAAATGGATGTGCATGCAAGATACACCCACATGTAAAAGCACACGTGTATATGAGTACGCCTGCGTGCAGATGATAAACATGACAAGTGCCACACAGGTGAAGGTACAGGAGGAGGGGCAGGCATACAGCTGTTCATCGTTTCCTGGAGGGGCACGCGGGTGTCTGCACAACAGCCCTGTGCTTCAGGGATGTTCCCCCCGTCGTGGAGGTGAGGAGGCTGGTGCCACCAGGGGAGCTTCCCCAAAGAGGCCTGTCCCTGCCTTTGAACCCCAGGCACATACTGTGGCAGCCTGTTGACACCCGTGGGGCAGAAAGGCCACCAGGCCAAGCATCTCGAGATGTGAGTGTGCTGGGACAAGGCCCACTCCTCCCCCTTCCCACTGCAGTCTCCACAACAGACAAAATGAGGTTCGACTGGATGGTCTACGAGGTCCACTTCTCTCCAGTCAGTGCCTGGCTTTAGACCTCAGACGGCTCTCCCAGGATGGGGAAGCAACTCCATGGATGCGGACCTTCTTGGAGTAGTAACTGTCCTTTCCCTAAGCACACCAAGCCCGCCCAGTACCCAGGGACAAGTGCCCAGCGTGGTGCTACAGAGACAGGAGCTCAGGATGCATTCTTTGTACACATCATTCGTTCGTTCATTCATTCATTCATTCGTATATTCAACACCAGGCGCCAAAGCTGTCTGCCTTCCCGGAGCTCACAACCCAGCGGGGAGAGAGAGAGACCATCGCAATCACAAAACCATGAGGATAAGAGCACTGGGGAACCATGGCCCTCTCATCGCCCCGCACTCTGCAAAGGAAGTCTTTCCAGCAATGACAACTGTTCGACAGGGCAGAATGGGGAACCTGGTGAGAAAGGAGGCCCCTGCCACTCTGGCAGAGGTCGGAGGCCCTTTTGTCCAAGATGTGGGAAGGGGACTCCAGCTGTGTGCAGGGGCTGGTGAGGCTGGGCTTCTCCTCAACAGCTGTGGGGGGTCTAAGCAGGAGGCCCAGAATGCTGGGCTCAAATCCAACAAGGCCCTCGACGAGCTCTGTGGACTCTGGCAAGTTACCTAATCAATCTGTGCCTCGATTTCCTCATCTGTAACATGAGGGTAATGACAATGAGGATTACATCCATTAACAGCCCATTAGGACAGAGCCTGACACGCAGCGAGAGTCAAGCAGCGAGAGTCCCCTTTATCAGACTCTAAACCCCAGATCCGAGCGTGCGAACACTTCAAGTGTCAGAGTTGCTGAGGCAGAAAGCTTCTCAATGCTAAGATTCTGAGGTTGGAAGAGACGGGGATTCTTAGATCCTGTGATTTAATCATCTCATTATTTCCTAACAACAGCCCGGAGCCTCCCAAGGGAGGACAGGACAGAGTTTGGTGTCACTTCATCTCCCAGGCGCTGCCAAGGCAGCCGCCAGGGCAGCCGCCACACCTGGGCTCCCCAGCACTCTCTCACCTGCGTGAAAGCCCCAGGCCCACTGCGCTGGAACTGCCTGCCCACTGGCCTGCGTGGGGCCGAAGCACATCACCAAAGGGCAGACAGACAAGCAGTGAGAATGAACAAATAAATGCAGAAGTTTCAGACACTGATTTAACAGCCACAAGAAAAATAAAAAGGGGCTGACCTGCCCGAGAGTGGCAGTGGGAAGTTATTACAGAGCAGGTGGTCAGGGAAGCCCCTCTGAGGAGGTGACATTTGAATGGAAACCTGTAAAACAAGAAGGTGCTGGCCATGCAAACATTCAGGTGGGGGATGTGCAAAGGCCCTGCCAACAGGCTTTGTAAATCCAAGGTACAGAAAGAAGCCAGTGTGGCTAGAGGTGGTAAAGCTAGGGGGGTGGGAGGGGGTGGGCAGGGGAGCTGAATTTGAGGGATGGGCAGGCCCAGACCTGACGGGCCTTGTAGGACTTGGGATTTTTGTCTTTCTAAATGTCTAGGAACCACCAGAAAAGTTTCAGCAGTGGAATGACAGGGCAGAGCAGGGTTTTCCGGGTCCCCGGGTACCATTTGGATCATTCTGAAAATACCACGATAGTTTCCAAAATCGAGGTAGAACCTAGGCCAGCAATCGCCACTCCTTATAATTCAGTCGGTGTGTCCTGAGCGCTCCTACCACACGCCTGGCCAGGGCCGGGAGACCTCGCACAGACTCGTTCTCACTCCCACTACCCATGAGGGTCTCACAGAGAATGCTCCATGTTACGTACCAAGAACCGAGGTTCAGAGAGGGGAAGAACGTGCCCCAGGTCACGCAAACCATACACCGCAGTGTGCAAGCTGTGAAGTTCAACACACAGGCCCCAGCTCCACCACGGTGACTGTCTGTGGACCTGCTCTGGTATTTGTAAGCCTCCTCTTTTCCCTGGGGACTCGCAGCTGGGGACTACACAGAGCTGCAGCCATACGCCCCCTCCCTGTTGGCTTTGGAGCCCCAAAGGACCACGCCTCCATCTCACATGGCTGTCCAGCCTGCGCTAGGCATGCTGGGGATTGGATGGGTGGATGGATGGACAGACAGATGGATGAATGAACAGAGAGATGAACCGATGGACAATGGGTGGATTACTGAAATGACTAACCAATAAACCAATGAATAAATGAAAGAATAAAGAAAAGAATAAAAGATCTAGCAGACCAATAAATGAACAACTAATGAATGGCAGAGGAATGAAGGAAGGAACAACTCTTACTTTACAGACAGGCAAGGCAGAGAAGTGCCCACCCAGGGAAGGGCTGGAGCCAGCCTATCTGCAGCCCCATTCCTACCTCACCCACACCCCAGCTTCCCCTCGACCAAGAGCAATTTGCCTCCATTCCTCAAAAAGTCAGATAGCCTATTCCTCAGCCCCTAGGACAGACCTGTGTCCCAAGTGTTGGCCATTCCAGTGTCCACCAGCACAACCAGCAATCACAGCTCTCCTGAGCCCAGTGGAGCTTGGTGGTGGGTAAGTGGTTCACTGTCCCTCTGAGTGTCTCGCAGAGGAAGGGAAACAAAGGCCCAGGGCTCTGGTCCTGGCTGGGCCTGGGAATGGCTGAGTGACTCTAAACCAGTGGCTTCCCCTCTCTGAGCCCAGATGACTTCTCAGGGCCTTTTCAGCTCTGACAGTCTGTAGCGGGTGGGCCTCTAGATTTCTACAGTCGCTGGGTCAGCAGAAGTTAAGAGATCAAGCACTACAAGGTAGGAAATAGTCCTGTTGACAAGCAACAAAGCCCACCTAGGAAAAGGTCCCGCAGACAAGGAGCCTGGAAGCTGGGGTCTAAGCCTTCCTCTGCCGCTGCTCAACCTCTCCAAACCTCAGTTTCCCAAATTTTAAGATGGGGTTAAGTATCCTCACCTTGACAGTTTCAGCCCAACAGAGTTCCTGCGAGAGCCTGATATAATAACGACCATGCACTACACCATACGGACTGTAAAGTCCCATTCACCCAGGAAGGATTATTATGGTGGAGGGGGGAGGGGAGGGAAGGGAAGGGAGACGTGCTATCCCATTCTAATCTAGCTCTTTCCAAAATGACCCTCTCAGGGGTCAGGGCCAGAGAACAGTAGAGAAAGCCCAGAAATGGGAGCCTGAACATCTGGGTCCCTGAGTCAGCTATCCTAACAGGCAATGTGACTTTGGGCAAGTCACTTTCCCTCTCTGGACTTCAGTTTTTTTCACGTGAAAAAATGCCTGGCTTGCTACCTCGGGCTCAGGCATGCCGAGTTCTACAGCCCTGAAGTTCTGTACCCCAACCTTCAACCCCTGACTCTGCCCTCAGGGAGCTCACACCACTCTGTGGGGGTCAGGGTACAGACCAGGAGTAAGACTAGAGGCGCCATTCCCTCAGGACTTCCTAGGGCAGGAACCAGAAGGGCTCAGGGTCCTCCCAAGACGGACACTTTCCCAAGAGAGGAAAGACCTGGCCCAACAGCCCAGGGGGTCTTGGACAGCGCCAGCCACCTCATACCCAGCCTTCAGACCCTCTGCAGCATGCAGAGCCAGCAGGCCCTAACCTGTCTAGCAAGATACCTCAGGAACTTCACTGCCTCCAACAGCGGAGCCCTCCAGGGTGCTGGCAGGGGTGGCAGAAGGGGGTAGGAGCCAAGGCAGGGGAGAGTCTCAGATGACCCCCACTAACAAACCAGAGGAGGCCCTCCACCACCAGACAACCTCTCAGACAGGGCCCACTGGGGCTGCCAGTTTGCACCCAGCCAAGAGCCTACCCTGGGGGCATTTACCACCAGATGCCACCTCCTGCAGCCAGGAGGCCCACCAGGTTGGGGAAGGGGCTCTCCAACTGCCAACCAAGCACATTTGCCAGAGGGCTCCGAGCGCCACTCTGGTACCCAGGGCTGCCCCCCTCCCCCAGCGGGCCCACCCATGAAGGAGACAGGACCACTCCCCACACACACTGCTGGAGGGCAGGGTGAGGGAGAGCAGGTTTATTTCCTCCTGCCAGAAGTCTCCCTTGGAAACCCTGGGCCCACTCGGAGCCCCCAGTGCCAGCCCTCTCCCCCAAATCTGAGAACATAGTTCCTTACAATACCATTTTTATAGAGCCTCTTCCAAAAGACATTTCCTGGTCCCCTCAAATCCCCATCCCCAACCCCGCACATGCCTCCCGCAGCTCTGAGGAAACCGGCAGTTAACTTTTTCCCAAAATTCCTGCAAAGGCGACTGGCTGGGGGGAGAAATGGACCCCGAGATCCTTTCGCGGCATTTCACAGCCTTCCAAAAAAAGAGAGAGAGACAGAGAGAGACAGCTTAAAAAGAAGAAAAGAAAACTTTCGGAGTTAACTTTAAATTCCCAGCCCTACCCCCCAAATCGCCCAGCGGCTTCCTTTTTTTTTTCTTTAAAGTGCAATTGCATTGTGTCTCACCTCCCCGAAAGGCTCGCGGCTCTCGCCAAAGAAAAGGAAAAAAAGCCAACCCTTCGGGTGCCCCCTCTGCTTCCAGCCGCCTCTCCCACATTCTCAGACAGTTTTATTAAAATTTTCAGACAAAAGAAAAACAAAAATGGCAGCCTGGCTTATTTTTAAAACAGGACAGGGACGCCATATTCTGCAGATCTGCAAAAAAAGGGAGAAATCCGGCACTGGCCGCTCCACCGGGCCGGCTGCAAAGTGCGCGAACCGCGCCGTTTGCAATCCGTTTATTTGCATTAAGTCCCATGAATCATTGTTTACCGGAGAATTGCAGCAGGTTTGAATAGCCCGGCTTAAGAAAACACACACACACACACGCACACACGCACACACACACACACTCGGAGCAGACCCAGACACGCCGCCGGAGACACTTCCTACCCCGCGCGACGCCGCTGCTCCGGGCCCGGCCGCAGGCGCAGGCGGCCCCGGGCCTCGGAGCACCCGGCCCGCGCTGACAGCGCCCGCGTCCCGGCCCGCACCCCAGCCCGCAACTCCGCGCAACTTTCCCGCGGGCGGGCGCTCGGGCGGGCACCCGCCACCACCGAGCCCGCTCCCCCCGCGCCCCGGGCCCGCACGGACCTGGCTGTGCTGGCGGCGGCTCCGGGACGCGGCCGCAGCCCCGCGCCCGGCGGCCCGAGCAGGGCCGGGCTGGGGCTCCGGCTCCGGGCTCCGGCTCGGTGCGGAGCCGCGCGCAAACCTTCCGGGTCGCCTGCTGTTCACTTCTGGGTTCTGCAAGCGCCGAGGCGGCGGCGGCGGCGGGAGGCTGGGTCTGCAGCGCCGCGCGGCCCCCCGTGCGCTCGGCGATCCCCCGCGCCAGGCGCCCGGCTCCGGGGGGGCCGCGTCGGGCCCCCGCCTCTCCGACTGCGCAGCCCGTCCGGCCCCGGGGGCTCCCGCGAGTGGGCAGCGCCGGGCGCGGGCTACGGCGCGCGAAGGGAGGGGGCCGGGCAGGGGGCGGGGGCGGGCCGCGCGCTGGGGGCCCCGTTCGGGCCCCGGGGCCTCGTCTGGCGCTCGCCGCCGCCGCCGCCGCAGCCACAGCCTCGCAAAGTTGCGCGGCGCCCACCGACCGCACCGCGCCGGAGGCAGAGCCACAAAGGAACTCCTCACCCCCCTCCGCCCGCCCGAGCCACGCGGGGAGGGCACCGGCGCCCGGCCCTAGGCCAGCCCCTTCCCCAGCGCGGGGGCTCCCGGGGCCCCGGCGGCCGCGGCCATTGTCCCGCCCTGGCTGGGCCGCCGCCTCACCGCCCCCTCCCCGGTGATGGCGGGCTGGGGACCTGGGCCTGGCGGGCCATGGCCCTGATCAGGGTAACCTTGCTCGGGGCCAAGCTGCCCATGGGGGGGTCTCCTTCGCAGACTCAGGCAGGAGAGGACCCCCAGAATGGGCCCCCACACCTGAGAACCAACGATCGTGCTCAAAATCCAGGCTGAGATATATTTTAGACGAGGACATGGGGATGGGGGTCAAAAGTTTGGACAGGACAGGCCACCCCTCCCTCCGTAGGCTTCGGCCCTCCCTGGCTCTAGGCCAGAGCCCCCAAAGGGTGGGGCCGCAGGAGTCTGTCAGCGGCTCTTCTGCAGAATCTATCAGAGGTGGCACCGGCTGTCCCCAGCTCCAGACCTCAGAGCCATCTGTGTGTGACTCCTCCTCCCGCCCCACCCTCCCCAGCCAATCAGTCACCGAGTCCTCCGGGTTCGGCCTCCGGGCTGTGTCAGCTTCCAAACTTCACTTTCTACCTGAGTTGGCCGATCCTTAGGTCCTTTCCCCAGCTCAGACTTCTGACACTCGCTGCCACCCAGCCTGTAGGCCACGATGAATCAAAGTTGGCCCTGCCCTCAGGGAGCACCCAGTCCCCAGGGAAAGGACACGCACATAAACAATCACCTGCCACTGTTTGCCATCCTCCGGGAAGCATTTCCCGGGTTATAAACAGTGTTGAGGACCTGCTATCAGGTGCTCTGCCGTTGGCTGGAAACAGCTATGAACAAGTTGGACAAAGTGCCTGTCCTCATGGCACTTGCCGTCAGGCACAGACGCCAAGGCTGTGAGTAGCGGGAGTGCAGGACACACAAAGTCACCATTTGTTTGTCACCATTTGAAAACACACCATTTGTTTTCAAGCCCAAGCCCCGAGCACAGTGCCTGGCACAGAGCAGAGCACAGTACACATATGTGGCATGAAGTAGTTGGAACTACAAAGCACGGGGAAAACGCAGAGGAGGCCACTCTTGGGGAGATGAGAGTCTTCAGAACCTGGATCTGGTATGAGCCGCAGGAAAGAAGGCAGGGCCTTCCAGCTTCCAGAAAAATGGGGGTGATAAATATCAACCCATTGTTGGGAAGTTCAGTGAGATAATACATTAAAAAATGGAGAGAAGAGACAATCTCTCATGCGGAAGAATTCGAAATCATTTATGTACATAGTCAAGGAGTTGGAGCATAAATCTCCACTCCTTAAATGTGAGCTTTGCCTTGCAGCTTCCCAAGTGTCCAGCATGGAAAAAAAAGGGAAAAGCAACTTTGCAGTGGCAACGCTAACCAACGACTATCTCAGCCAGGTGATCAAGGCCAACATCAACAGCCACAAATGGTGCTGACAGCACGTACACTTGACAGGAGATGAAAGTGACACTTTACCTATGTGGACCTCCTCCCAATAACCTGTCACCCCAGCCTTGTCATGAGAAAAACACCAGGCAAACTTGAACGGTGGAACATCCTAAAGATATCTCAGTAGTACTCCTCAAAAGTGTCGAGCTCATCAAAAACAAGGAACATTTGAGAAACCGTCACTGCCCAGAGGAGCCTAAAGAGACGTAAATGAATGTGACGTGATGTCCTAGACAGGATCCTGGGACAGAAAAGGGACATGAGGTAAAAACTGAGGAAATGGTAATAAACTATGAATTCAGTCAATAATGTACTAGTGAAAGTATTCATTAGTAAATAAGTATAAAATATTAGAACAAATACACTAAAAAATGATGTTACTAAGAGGGAAAACTGGGGGAGATGTGGAAACTCTCTGTTATAGCTTCTCAATTATTTTGTATCTAAAACTCTTTTAGAAAAATAAATTCCAACAAGAAAAAATTCTTCAAAAAATGTGCCAATCCGTGTCATTGCTGATGTCATTGTTAGTCAATGAAATAATGCTTGACGTGACACCTAGTAAATATATTGTAAAGGGTCCAACCAATGTTATTATGTTATCATCATCATCGTCGTCGTTGTAATTCCAGGCACTTAGAAGAGCACATGCAAAGACCCCAGAGTTTAGGGCAGAAAGGGAGATGAGACAGAATCCTGATGGCTTTGGCTGCTGAGAGGAGGGCTTGATAGCGGAATTATGGGGGAGGGGAACGTGACCTGGTCCATCTACCTTGCCAGTCTCCTGTCTAACTACCTGGAAAGCTGCTCTGGCCAGACAAAGCGAGCCGCCTTCTCAGGGCTTGGCATCTCCCTTCTAAGGTCTTTGAACATGCTGTTTCCTCTGCCTGGAACACCCTCCCTTGTTTTTTGATCCCACCTTTTCTGGTCACCTTCAAGGCATCCTTCAGATCTTAACTTAGATGCTCTCTAAACGGTCTCCCCAGACTAGCCAAGATGCTTTCAACATGGTCCGAATGGAGCTGGTGTGGGCTGAGATGCAAAAAGCCAGAGATGCAGTGACTGAGCTCACCTCTTTGCACTGGCACCCAGGCTCCTCTCCCCAAATCCAGCCACACCAGATGCTGCCCCTTCCCTGAACACCCTCCGTGTCTCCAAGCCTCTGCTCATGCTGTTCCCTCTGCTGGGGATCCTTAGTCCTTTTTGCTGCATCTCCTTTCTCTGGCAAACACCTATTGTACTCACTAAGGCCCAGCTTAAACATCTCCTCTGTGAAGCCATCCTGTGTCCTCACATGGGAAGAGGTGCTTTCCTCTGATTCCCAAGAGCACCTGTTCCTCTGACCACACCTCTGGCATGGTGCATTAGAATAAGTGTTCGGCCCTGACCAGTGTGGCCCAGTTGGTTGGGCATCGTTCCACAAAGTGAAAGGTCACCGGGTCGATTCCCAGTCAGGGACATGTCTGGGTTGTGAGTTCAGTCCCCAGTCAGGCATGTGGTCAGGAGGGTATATGACAGGCAACTCATTGATATTTCTCTCCCTCGTTTTCTCCCTCCCTTCCCCTCTCTCTAAAAATAAATAAATAAAATCTTTTTTAAAAAAAGAAGTGCTGAGTGGATGAACAAATGCTGGAGCAGACAGCAAGCCCACTCTCATTCTCTCCAATTCTTCACATCATCCTTACTCTCTTCCAGGAAGCCCTCCATGACTGCTCCAATGCACTGTCTCCCTCCCTCTTTTTAACTTTTACAGTTTAGCCCCTAATTATATTCTGCTGTGTCTATAAGTATTTGTCCCTTGGATTATAGTAAATTTCTTGAGGAAGGAACTATGTTCCATATGTTCCATTCCCCCACCCTCCCTCATTCAACAAGTATGTACAGAGCACCTCCTTCTATGTCACAGTTAGGGTCTCAGGCTCTGGAGAGGCATCTGAAGATGCAGGTCCTGCTCTGACAGAGCTTCAGCTAAGACAAACAGTTAGTCAGGATAAACCAGACCATGCGGCAGTAACAAAGAACTCTGACACCTCTGTGACGTGACACGAGAGGAGTTTATGTCTCACTTGTGCCACATGCCCATCCTGTGTCCTCTGTGCTAGTCACCCAGACACTTAGGCTCAGGAGTCCTTACCATCTTGAAGCTATCCCCACTGGAACATGTGACTTTGTTACCACGGCAGGAGAAGAGGAACTGGACACTCGGGCAGGGATTCTACACTGCTTCAGGCGGAAAGGGACACACATCACTCCTCACCATCCACTGGCCAAGACTAGTCACGTGGCCCTGCCCAACTGCAAGGGAAGTTGGGAAGTACAGTGTTCTTCTGGGAGAGGAAGACCAGTAGACATCAGTGAGCTCTCCCCAGTCTGTTCCAGGAGACAGAGTTTAACAAATAATCAAATAATTGCGTAATAAAGTCTCATAAGAGCTACAAAGGACAGGTTTGAGGTGTCTGGGCATGGGGAAGTGAAGATTATAGAGAATTGCCAAGAAGAAGGGGCTTTTGAGATGAGAAAAGAGTGTTTCTGACAGAAAGGACAGTGTGTGAAGTTTCTGAGGCAAAGGGGAGCTTTCCGTATCGATGGGCCAGAAAGGACAGAGGAGCTCAAGTGGAATATGGGGGACCGTAAAATGACACCGCGGTCTAGACATCCCAGGTGGGCCCTGGTAAGGAATTAGGATTTTAATAGGAAGTCATGGGGAGGTGGGCATTAAGCAGAGAAATGATGTGGTCAGAACTCTTTCCAGAAGGTCCATGTGGCTGCTGGGGAAAGACTGGACTGGAATGGGGTAAAGCAGGCAGACCAAGTCTCCCAGGTGAGCAATGGTGATGGCTTGGACCGAGGTGGCTCTAGCCGAGGTGGAAAGAAGTGCACAAATGTGGGACATTGGAAGGATTCAGTGTCACCAGGGCTTACTGACTGATAGATGTGGGGAGTGAGAAAGCAGGGGTCCGGGTGGTTTCCGGGTTCTGCAGCGCCCATCGTGGCAAACACGAGGCGGCCTCACAGCAGGGCCCCTGTAGTCTGTTCACAGCGGGACCTTGATACCTAGGGATTCCATCTTCTCCTTGCCCTCTCCCCAAGCTCGCTGCCTCCTTACCCCTCAAACTGGGGTGCACCTCCCATCGGAACTAAAACAATCTTCAGCTTCGACACGTATGCTTTCTAATTGTACCCCCGCAGGAGCCCTGGGAGGGAGGCTGGCAGGGATGTTAGTCCCCATTTCACAGGCGGGAAAACTGAGGGAAAATGGGTGGCGACGTCCTGGGGCCAGGCCTCCAACTGAGGTGCTCTAGCTCCCGGTCCAGAGCTTCTCTCACCACCGTGCTCGGGGCATGGTGGGTGCTGTGTGGGTGAGCCGAGGGGATGAATGATTGAGCACGGGAATCCTCTGCCCAGGCGCGCTCTTCGCCTTGCTCATCGTGTTTCCCTCAAGAAGGGCTTAGAGCTTAGAGGTAATAGACGAGGTTTAGGAGTCCGGCAGAGCCGTGTTTGAACCCTGGCTTTGCCATTTCTAAGCTAATGATTTTAGACAAGTTTCTCCCTTTCGCTGGGCCTCCGTTTTCTCGTGTGCAAACTGAGCATCATACCTACTTCACAGGACAAGTATTAAATAAGATCGCATATGGGCTAGGCCACTGCAGTGATGGGTGCCTGTGCTTCAGGAACCCATTCCCACCTCCCCTCCCCTGGAAAACCTTCCCTGAGAACACCAGCCCAAGCTTCCCCCAGCTCCCATAGCAACTTCTCAAGCCTTTCTCATCTGTATTGTCCAAGGTATAAGACGGAGGAAAAGCATCATTTAAATCCCAAACTGGCCTCTCTGCCTTCTTAAGGTGGTGGCACAATTCATATCAGTGTGACACCGAATCCGTCTGTGCTCTCCTTTCCATTTCGGGGGGGTGGAGGTGAGAACGGAAAAACTTCTACTGCCTCCTCTGGGAGTACGGAGTATTTAGCCCTCTGTTAAGCAGAAATTAATGGAGCTTGGGATATGGGTTGCCCTGTGTCAAGGTTGCCCATGAGCTGGGCAGGAAATGGGGGCCTAAACCGCTCCATGTAATAAAATTATGGGGATCATGCACCCCAAGTCTCTACATGGTCTGGCCCCTGCCTGAATCCTCCACCCTCAGCCAGGAGGACCGCTGCCCCCTTGGCCGCTGTGCTCCAGCTGCTCAGCCCTCCTCTGAGTTCTGGAGGGCACGCTGCTTTCCTTGGCTACACAACCTTGGCAGTCCCCCCTTCCTGGCATGTGCTCCCCCACCTGAGCACACCCACCATGTCCCACCGCCACCTAACGAACGTTCACCCAACACGTCCTGGATCATAACCACACCCTGAGGGCGGTGGCCTCCTTTTGCCCACAGGGTGCTCTCGTGGCTCCACGGATTCTCCCTGTTTTCACACTTACCCCAGCCGTCACTCTGCGTTCAGATTTCTGATCCCTTGATTTCACATCTGACTGCAAACAGGGCACTCAAAACGTATTTGTTCATTCACTCATCCGATAAAAAGTGATGGGGGTTGACCACTGGAAGGTAAGGGGACCCAGCAAATGAACTAGATGAAACCCGTGAGCCCTCTCTTGAAATGCGGGCCTGACCAGTAAAATGGGAGAACTTGAGGAGAGCGGTGGCCAGCGGACAGGTGGCTGTAGGAGGTAAGAACAGGGATCATATTGTTCATCCTTCTGCCTTTTGCATTGCTATGATAGGACCCCCACTCTGGTTCTTAACCCTGCAGTAGAAGGAGCTGCAAGCTGAATGCCTGGATTGGCACTGGGTGGAGAGGAAAGACGGACAGAGGAGGGAGAGCAAAGGTACACTAGGAGTGGACAGTAGGAGCTGGAAGTGATCAGGACTTTGTAAGTCACTGGATGTCTTGGAAATATCATTGGATTTCTACAAAACGTAAAGTAGGACATCCCAGTCAGTTTTTATTTAAACCCCAAAGGACTAGGAATCTGGATTTTAAGTACAAAGACTGTTGTGACTGATTAGCAATGTCTGCCATGGACAGTGACAGCCAGTTACGAAGGCCAGCCTTATTCAGGGGCTCCCGGCTCTGCGATTTAGCTTAGTGTTTGCTTAACCAGAGGGTCAAGGCTATGTCTTAGTCATCTTCTGAGTCTCCACGATCAGTAGTGAGCTGGGGGTTGTGGGGTGTAAGGAGGAGGCAGAGGGAAGGACAAGGGAGCAGAGCAGAGCCAGCAGCAAAGTCGGAGCCCCAAACAGACAGGGCAACACATGTGGATCCAGGTCCTGTCTCTATTAAATAACCTCAGTGACCCAGGGTCAGTCATGTTGTATCTCCAGCCCTCAATTTCTTCAACTGTGAAATGGGCCAGTAACAGTGCCCAGTGGCAAGCGATATGTGAAAAGCACGAGTGTTTTGAGATCAGACGTGCAAGGTTCAAATACCGGCTCCCACTAGTTTTAAAACCTGAGGGCATCTCAGTCTTCTCCCCTATAAAATGAGGGCAGTAATTATTTCACAGGGCAGTAAGTCAGGATTAGCAATCACGTACGCCACATTTACCAAACATTTACTATGAGGCAATTTGCTGTGCTTTTAAGGAGCATGATCTCACCTGGAGAAGGTACAGTGCCCAGCACAGTGCCCAGAATCTGGACCACGCTCAGGGAGTGTCCATTCCTCTTTTCCTATAGGATCTAAGGAGTTCACGGATATGGAAGGGCCTTGTCATCCACAAATCCCCTTCAGAAAATGATGGCGGTAACTATTTATGAGGAGTATCCATCCAGTGCTCAGCGGGTCCCAACAGATCTGGATCTTCCTCTCTTTTATGACTGGCCCTGGGGACTGCCAGAGGACAAGGCCAGAAGTGCTGTAATGACAGGGCAGACAATTACCTTCCCTTATAATTACCATTTGCAGCAATTAAGTAATAATAGCCTTTTGTAGGCCCTGAGAACTCAAAGCATCCCACCTAGATAACATCTGGTGCCCTTCTCTTCTGCCAGAAATTGTGTGCCCACAGGGACAGAATGGGGAAGTGGAGGCAAGGAAAGGAATAAGGCCTGGTGGCTAAAACAGTTCCTGGCACACAAGTGGCACTCAATAAATATTTGTTGAATGAATGAATGAATGGATTCAAGTTGCCTAGGGCGTTCCTGTGGTTAGTGCCTCAGAGGACAGATGACAGGATAACACAGATGACAAAGAACTCCCGTGCTTTTGGTGATCTGCGCAGGGCAGGCAGGGAGGAAATACCTGCAGATATGTCTAGACAGACACCTGAGACAGCCTCAAGACTACCAGTGCGGGTCAGGTAGGGAGGGGAACTTGACTAGAAAGGGCTGGGAGGAGGGGCTGGGAGGCAGGCCTGACTGAGGCTCGGAGCACACGGTGGAGCCACCCAGGCCACACTAGCGGAGCTTGAATCCCAGTTGTGTGTGACGTTGGGTGAGTCTCCTAACCTTTTTGTGCCACGGTTTTCTCATCTATAACATGACGATGACCTGATAACATTTCCCTCTTCATAGCACTGGTGCGAGGAGGAGCTGTTTGCTAGGCACTTTGGCCACTTCAGTGGTTATTATCACCAATACAGGAGCCAGGCTGCGGCCACTATGGAGCCAGTTGTGACGACTTGTAGGGCAGGCTTTTCCTGGAAGGGGCTCCCTCCATTACCCTCCTCCCAGCACTCCTCAGAAGCTGGGAGACCCCCAAGGGAGGTGTCCCCTGTGCTGTAGTGCTGGAGTTCATAACTCTAAGTCCCATCGAACCTGCAAACCCTGCAAAATGAGATAACGTTTGTGAAAGCACTTCAAGAAACAGAAAGTGCTCTAGAAATCTCAGCGACCACTCACGGGAACCACACTCCTGCTTCCCGCACGCCATCCTTCCTCCTCTCACTGGCAAGGTCGTTACCAACCTCCAGATGCCGGGACACCTTTTTCATCTTTCTTTTCTTTCTTTTTTTAAATGTATTTACTTTTTCCATTATAAAAGCAATATGTGCTCATGATAGAAACATTTAAAAATACATAAAAGTCAAAGAAAACAGAGGAAAATGTCCTGTGGGCCCATGACCTAGTGAGAACTAATAGTTTGATGTACTCCCTTCTGTTTTTTTTAGGGGGGGGGGCAGGCATTTTTACAAAGGCCTTTTTACCAAATGTGTTCATCTAGTAACATGCAAACTTACATATAATTATTTTCAATATCTTTTTTCCTTTTATAATAAATGCATTAAATCAGTACATAAAGCAAAAGGGGGAAAAAAGAAATACTAACCAGGATCCCCCAGCTCAGATGCAGTGCAGCCCCAGGCGCCTCCCTTCACCTCCTGCCTGGTCATTTTCTAAAAACTTGCAGCTTTGGGCCCTGGCCAGGTGGCTCAGGTGGTTGGGGTGTCATCCATTACACCACAAGATTGCAGGTTCGATCCCTGATCGGGGCACATGCCTGGACTGCAGATTCCATCTCAGTGGGAAGTCTGGATGCTGACCATGATTCTCAGACCTGCTTTTCAACATCTTAATGGATTTTGGTCTTTTTCTAAGTCTTCATAGGTCTGCTGGACGGTGTACCACTATGAGCTTGCTGGATTCCTCTCTAAATGTTCATCTTTAACCTCTTTGACCTTTCCTGCGGTTTGTCCCCAGTGACACTTCCTCCAGCTTGAAATTCTCACCTCCCTTGACTTCTGTGACACTGCTTGTCACTGAACTCTCCTTTCGCCTCTCTGATCCTTCCTTCAATGTTTCCTTTACTGACTTCTCTTCCTCCCCCGCTCTTAAATCTTCGCCTCCCTGTTGGCCATCCTTCTCTCTTCTTCGTGTAGTTTCTTCCATTCTTCCCCTCACTTGCTCAAGGTTAACCCTCCCACCCTGACCTGTCCCTCCAGCCCCAGCATCACAAACCCAGTGGCTTGCTGTGCCCTCCCCTGATTATCCTTCAGGAGTGCGAGATTAAACCCGTCCACGGCCTCCGTGTTTTCTTTTCTTTTCCCCAACTATTCTCGTTGGATCAATATATTCCCACATTCATTTTCTCTCTTTCCCTTTCCCTGTCCTTCTCTCTCTTTCTCTCTATTTATTCCCCCACAACAGGTGGCTCAGTGTCACCCCTTCTCCTTGACCCCACAGACCCCTGGGTCCATCTTAACCTGTTTGAAGTTTTGTGGCTTGGGGTTTTTGTGTGTAAATATTCATTTTGAAGTCATTTCAAGTTTTCAGAAAAGTTGCAACAATAACACTAGAAACTCTCAAGTATTCTTTACCCAGGTTCACCAATTGTTTACGTTTTGCCCCATTCACTCTGATTTTCTCTCCTTATACGTATATCTTCACACACACACACATGTAAACATCCACTAAATATTTCAGAGTATATTTTGTAAGTAGTCTATTAGGGAACAATAACGCAATCACCAAAAATAAGAATTTTTTTTAAGATTTTATTTATTCACCCTTAGAGGAGAAGAGAAGGAGAAAGAGGGAGAGAAACATCAACGTGCCCTGCACCAGGGACCTGGCCCACAATCCAGGCATGTGCCCTGACCGGGAATCAAACCGGTAACCCCCTGGTTCCCAGCCCATGTTCAATCCACTGAGCTATGCCAGCCAGGGCAAAAATAAGAAATTTAATGTTGATACAACTCTGTTGTCTAATGCACGGTCCATGTCCAAATTTTGTCAATCGTTCCAATAATAATGTCCTTTATAACTATTTTCCCGAGTCCACGATCCAGTCCAGGATGCCATATCACATTTAATTGTCATATCTCATTAGTCTCCTTTAATCTGAAACAATTCCTGAGCCTTTCTTTGTCTCTCTTGACCTTGACATTTTTGAAGATTCACGGACAAATTATTTTGTAAAATGCCTTTCAATTTCAGTTTGTCTGAGGTTTCCTCATTTCAGAGTCAGATTATTCACTTTTGGTAGGAACACTCACTGTCCAAGGTTGTATCCTTCTCAATGTCTTACCTAGGGCATTCAACATCCAGAACAGATCCTTTTTTTTTTTTTTTAGAGAGGGAAAGGGAGAAAGAGGAGAGAAACATCAATGTGTGGTTGCCTCTCGCACTCCCCCTACTGGGGACCTGGCCCGCAACCCAGGTGTGTGCCCTGACTGGGAATCAAACTGGCGACCCTTTGGTTTGCAGGCTGGCACTCAGTGCACTGAGCCACACCAGTCAAAGCTAGATTTTTTTTATTAAAACTTTTTTCTTCAATGTGGCAAAATTATTTTTCAAAAATAATCATGAAATGATAGGAATGATAATAATGGCCCAGAAAAGAAACACAGAAATACCAATAAAATTATGAGAAAATCCAATATTAAAAAAATGTAAGACACAAAAGGAAAAAATAATGCATTAATGATTTTTGTTTATATTAGTGTAGTTTCAGAGGCCAGGAGGAAAAACATGCACCTACATAATGCGTCAAAACCCTACACTTTCTGTTTTTTGTGCCTTAACTGCTGTCATTTCCCGTGCCTTCATCAGAATTTATTTTATTCATATGTTCCTGCTCAACAGAAAATGTAGCCAGATTTGTAAGTCAGTCTTCACTCAATAGTTGATTAAAGAATACTTTGTATTCATGTTAATTCAGAAAAGTTTCTTTCATATGAATCAACAGATATGCGCACAGTTTAAAAAGGTCATAAACGCAGGGGAAAGTCTGGGAGGGACGCACAGGAATCCCCTCTCACAGCAAGTCCAAGAAGCTGGGCTGCTGCTGCTCCTGGCTTTGTGTCTTTGGGACTGGTTCTGATTCAAACATCTCCACCATCAAAACATTTCTACTAAATTATGTTCACCAGTAAATTCACTGAATATCTGAAATGCACTTGGTTAAGTAAAATAACGTCCAAAATTTTTCTTCTTTTGCAAAAACAGACAAAAGGCCTGAAGATGGACACTATTTGACGCAGTGTCTTGCAGGAGCACCCAGGTCTGGGCGACAAGGGCTGTGGCCTTCCAACGTTTCCCTTTCGTTCCTTCTGGCGGAGGAAGGCCAGCATCTTCTGCTGTTTCTCCCGGCTCTCTTGTTCCAAACGTGCTCATTTTTTCTGTGTAAATGTCCACTTCCTGACCTGTGTTGTTGCAGAGTTAATGATCTTCTCCACAATTCTCTTCACCAACCTGCAAGGAGCAATTTGAAAGCTTGATGTCTTTACTGTTCCGGGATCAAGGCTGATTCCGGCTGGTTCAAATATCTTTGTGTCTGATTGACCTCACCTAAAACTTCACACTTGATAAAAGACAACTCGGGAAAATTGCCACATGCAGCGGAGAGCAGAATCTGCCCGGATCCCGCTTTGGATCGCACAGCTCTTCAAAGGTTGGGGTTAATTTTTCAAGCATTGTCTCGATGTCATGCACAGCTTCGGGCGGGGCAGTGGCTTTGTCCGGGGAAGACTTTTCCCGGCGCTTCGTTCTGCAGCATTTTCCATCAACAAAGCAACCCTGCAAAAGAATGACTACATTTTTCTAAAGTTCCAAAAAATGTCACACGTGGGGGAGAAACTCCAGGTGGTCACATAGAACGTCAGAATTAAACTCACTCAAGTTCAATTTTCTTTGCTCCTACTCTGCTGTTACTGCTTATTTTGAGTCCACTATTTAAACACAGGCACGAATTGCACCCAAATTAGCTTGAACAGTTAAGAACTGAAATGAACTTATTCTGGAAAAAAAGCATTTTTTCCAACCCAACATTTTTCAGAGTCCATAATGCCAGGGCCAACTGGATAACTGGAAATTTTTCAAATAAATATTCACCTTGAACCCATCATTTATTAAAGGATAAGTATAATTAAAGTATGCTAATCTGAAGCACATGTGTATGGGTATATATATATATATATATATATATATATATATATATATATATACATACACACACACACATATATATACACTAAATAAATAATTAAAAATAAAATTAAAACTCAGCCCTGGTCGAGTAGCTCAGCTGCTTAGAGCATCATCCCAGTGCACCAAGGTTTCGGGGTCACTCCCCCGTTAGAGCACATACAGGAAACAACCAATGAATGCATCAAAGTGTGGAACAAAAAAATCAATGTTTTTTTCTCTCTCTCTCCTCCCCCCTTCCCAATTCTTCTCTCTCTAAAATCAATAAGCCAATAAACATATCCCCGAGTGACGATATAAACAAACAAACAAACAAACAAATAAATAAATGGCTAGGCAGTAAATATTCTAGCCTTGGTGGGAAAGGAGATGTGGTCTCCTTCACCACTGTCAATTCTGTACCAAACCCTGTCCTTGCAGGTGAAAGCAGCTAAAGACAATACATAAAGGAATAGTCCTGGCTGGGTTTGGCCTGTGGTAGGCTGGAGTCTGCTGGCCCTGATCTACTGCATAGAATAGTAAGTAAAATGTGGGCTTATTACATGGCTTTCCCCATTAAAATCATGGCTTCTCACCTGCTAGCTTCAAAACAAAGTGTATAATATTTAACATCTTGGTTCCTCAGCATCCTTCTCTATAAAATATGGACAAAAGGTAATTTTGTACTGCCAATGCCAGGCAATGCTAGCTGCTATAGTAACCCTAATATCTCAGTGGCTCCGCACAACAAAGTCACTTCTTATGGCATCACACTCCCTCCTGATTGTCACAGGTGGGTGGCATAGCTGGTGTCAGCTCTGCTGTGTGCACTCATTCAGAGACCCACACTCATTCTACCACGTGGTTTCACCATCTTTAACACATGGCTTCAAGGTTGCCCTGTCCTCTGCCAACTGGCGGGTCAAAGAAAGAGGAGTATTCGCTCTTAAATGCCTTGGACCATTGGTCACTTCTACTTACATTCCATTGGCAAGAACTAGTCACATGGCTGTACCCAGATGCACGGGGTCCAGGAAACGTGGTTCACTTGTGGGCCCAGGAAAAGGAAATAGATCTGATGAGCATCCAGCCAATCTCTGCTGTGGACTCCAGGTTATCTTGAGAACTGTGTTAGAGAAAACTGTAAAGCTGTAGAACAGTGTCTGGTCCTCACAAGCACTCCATAAACGTTAGCTGTGATTATTAGGGAGGCTGGAGGGGAGAGAGGAAAGTGCTCTTTTCCTTTTGGGCCAGAAAGCCATACTGACGTCACCTTAGAGCAGCCTGCTGCTGTGGCTTCTACTGAGTGGCAGAGGCCAGTGTAAGGAAGAGACGCTGTCACACAGAAAGAGAAGCCTGGGTGAATGGCAGAGGCCAGCAAGAGAGCCCTGATTGTACCAAAGTGCCTGCCACAGTCACGCTTGTTTTTCTCCAGCCTTGGCCAGTCTGCAGTTAATAACAACAACACTGATGGCAGCTAACACTTACTGAGGTCTTATTATGTGCCAGATGCTTTGCTAAGCTCTTAATAGACAGCAACAATTTTTATTTTTATTTTTCTAAAGATTTTATTTGTTCATTTTTAGAGGGGAAGGGAGGGAGAAAGAGAGGGAGAGAAGCATCTCTGTGTGGTTGCCTCTCATGCATCCCCTACTGTGGACCTGGCCCACAACCCAGGCTGGGAATGTGCCCTGGCTAGGAATCGAACCAACAACCCCTTGCTTCTCAGGCTGGCACTCAGTCCACTAAGCCACACCACCCAGGGCAGACAGTAACAATTTTTCAACTCAAACCTCAAACTATGGCAGGGGAGTGGGTCACAAAATCATCTTACAAAGTTGGTATACACACACACACACACACACACACATATACATACATACTATCTATCTATAGGGAGATAGATAGATACATAGTCTGTCCAGAAAGTATCCATCCATGAAGTGTGAAAAATAGAAACATTTACTATAGAAGATACAAGATACAAGAAACATTGTACATAGGACAATGACGCCTCAGTCTCCTTCAAAGTAGGCACCTTGGGACCTCACACAGTTCTCCCAATTACCATCAGCTGCCCCGTTGTATTTTCCTGAATCTCACTGATGGTCCGAAATCTCTTCCCTTTCAAAGGTGATTTTAGTTTTGGGAAAAGCCAGAAGTCGCGAGGTGCCAAATCTGGGCTGTAGGGCGGCTGCGTCACCTGGATGATTTGATGTTTTGCCAAAAACCTCTGCACGAGACGTGATGCATGAGTGGGCCCAATGTCATCATGAAACTGTCAATCACAAGCTGCCCATAGTTGCGGCCTTCTGAATCATAGAATCGTTTCTATGGAGGAATGTTCAAGCTTAATGCAAAAGTTGATGCAGATTCATTGCTCTACTTGCTCATCATTTTGAATGCAACAGCCACACAGTACACATGCTCACTCAACAGCATCTACTACCCCCACTGCCTAGGACAGTGAAGTTGTCATTGTTCACACATGCTCATTCCAGTCCATTCTCCTTGGCTGCCAGGTTACATCGATGTCGTGCAAACTGTTCTTGTTATATTAACAATGGCTGCCCTGGCTAGTGTGGCTCAGTGGATTGAGCACCATCCTGCAAACCAAACAATGGTTGGACTTTTTCTGGACAGATCTTGTGTGTGTGTATGTGTGTGTGTGTGTGTAGAGAGAGAGAGATTTATCCTCACCTAAGGACATGCTTATTGATTTTAGAGAAATGGGAAGGGAGGAGAGAGAAGGGGAGAGGAACGTCAATGTGAGAGAGAAACATTGATCAGTTGCCTCTCATACACGCCCTGACCAGGGGCTGAACCCACAACCCAGACACGTGCCCTGACTGAAAATCCAACCTGGATTTCAGTTTATGAGACGACGCCACTGAGCCACACTGGCCAGGGCAGCACCCACATATTTTAATGAACAAAGCAAACTAGGCCAAACTAGGACTAGACAAACTACAATGGAAAACACCAGAGTACATCACACATAACAACAGCCAATTTTCTTTTATGGACTTGTTTTACATTATGTGCGTACTGGTCACGATATAAAATATCTTTTCTACCGCATTCACTGTCCTAACTCACAGACCCTTCCCAAAGGCCCAGAGAAGGAGATATTATTATTTGAAGCTCCATCCTATAGGTAAGGACACTGAGGTCCCAGCAGGTGACCTTGTTTGCTGTAGCCTCACAGTTGGGAAGATGGCACTTAGATCTCCATGGTTTGGCTGCTGAGTCCCACTCTAAAATCTACCCTAATATCCCTCTGATAAATCACTCACTTCCTCTGGGGCTTAAGCGTCTTCAAGCTGGATTTCTGTGTTGTGCAAACCCAAGAGTCCTAGACCATGGAAGCAGGGGCGGAGAGCATGGACAGAGTGCGGGATGTGAAGAAAGGAAGGAGGCTGGGTCTTGGACTGGGCACAGCCTGGAGCTGCCCAGACACCTTCAACTGGGCGTCTCACCTTTCTGAGTCTGTCTCCTCCCCCTGGAAAACAAAGATGGCAATAATGTCTCCCTCAGAGGTTCTGCCAGAAAGAAGAGAGATGACCAGGAAGAAGAGATGACACAGGGAAGTACCAATCCTGGGTCCGGCTGTGAGTCCCGGGATGGGGGAGGAGAGGACAGAGACAGCACCTATAAAGGTATAGAGACAGCATTGAGGAGGGGAGAGACCAACCAGACAGAACCAGAGGATGGGAGGTCAGGCAAAGCAGGTGTCACCAGCCGCAAAGGCTGTATGATGAGTGCAGACAGGGTCAATGAACCATGCACAATCCTGGGAGGTCCTTGGAAGGGCCAAGTGGGAAGTTTCCCACTGTCCTGAGGCACAGTCATTTCCTGTGAATTAAACTTGAAGAATACACAGCATGGTGCTCTTTCATCCCAGGTGGCCTCCATTCCAGGTGGCTAACAGAGGAAAATGGAATCAAGTATCTCAAACCTATGACTCAGGACTGGGGTGGGGGGCGGGGAGGGTATGAGGAGGCCCAGCGTCTGACCTTGGCTGAGGCTCCACTGTTCCCAGAGCTGCACAGGAGGCTCCGTGCAGAGCAGGAAGCCCAGAGCTGCCCCAGAGGGCAGGCAGCTGCAAGGCCTCCTCTGGGAAGCTACCCTTTGATCTTCCTGGCAGCCCAGGGGTCCCACTTCCTGCATCCCAGAATGCCTGCTCCAGAAGGACCTCAGAGGTCACAGAGCCCAACCCCATTGGACAGATGGGGCCAATGGAGCCCTCAGAGGCACAGGGCCTGATCAAGGTCAGACAGGGAGCTGGTGGGCAAGTCAGGACCAGTGTCCAGGCAGCAGTGCTGGCCCAGGGCCCCCTCCACTCCTCAATGCTCCTCCTGTGTCCCTTCACTCAGTGGGGCGCAAGCAGGGAGGGTCTGCTCCTTCCGATCTCTCTGCTGCGGGGGATCCATTTCCTGCCAAAGCCCAGTAAGTTCAAAGGCCCTGGAATGGGGAAGAGGGGAGGGGGACCTGGACAGCACAGTGTAGGGAGTGGGTCTTTAAATCACAAAGACGACTTTATCCTTTGAGATTTTAAGTGGACTGAAGCCAATTTTCTAACATCCTTTCTTCAGATGTGGCCCTTGGCAAAAATTATGACATGGGGTGGGGATAAGGAAACTTAAGGTATTTGAGCCCCTGCTACAGGCTGGGCTCTGTGCCAGGCGAATCTTTTATAGACATAACAATCTTTCCTGGTAGGGACTGGTTTCCTCAGTGTACAGATGAGGAAATGGAGGCACAGGAGGGGAAGCAACTTGTGCGAGGTCACACAGCTAGGATTTGGGCCCAAGTGTGTCTGATTCAAGCGCCTTAACCTCAGGCCACCTCAGTACCCAAGGGATTATGTTGTGGGTAACCTGAGTCCCACTGCTGTATTAGTCAGGGTTCTCCCAAGAAACAGAAACAACCAATAGCGGATAGATAAGATAAGACAAGATAAATAAGATATAAGCTATCGATTGGGCTCATTATGGGTTTGGGGGACTGATATGTCCCAAGATCTGCTGCAGACCCAGCAAAGTTGATGGTGTCATTCTAGTCCAAGCCCAAAGGCCCAAGATCCAGGAGAGCCAATGGTGTCTGTCCCAGCCTGAGTGCTGGACACTGAAGTTCTAGCTCAAGCATTCAGGCTGAGAGCAAATTCACCCTGTGTCTGCCTTTTTGCTCTGTTCAGGTCCTCTGTGGATTGGGTGATGCTCACACTGGAGAGGTCAGTGTGCTTCACTGAGTCCAACGATTAAAATCCTAATCTACTCATGTCTTCCTGGTATGACCTCGCAGACACACCCAGAAATAATGTTTAACTAGTTATCTGGGCATCCTATGGCCCAGTCAAGCTAGCACAAAATTAACCATCACGACTGCTCCATTCCTTCATCTAACAAACACTCGCTGAATGCCTGGTAGGTGCCGAGTGCTCTGAATACTGAGACAATAAAAATAGACAGGATTTATTGAGTATTTGCTATGCGCCAAGCACCATTCTAAGAGCTTTTCGTGAATGAGTTCATTTAGCCCTCACAACAATCGTGCAAGGTAGAAACTATGAAATATCCCAATCATATGGGGAGTGAAACTGAGGCACAGAGAGGGGAAAGGATGCGCCCTAGTCCCACAGCCGGGAAGCGAGGAAGCCAGCAGTCCAACCCCGGTGCTGGAGCCCATGCTCTTGGTCACTGCACCACGCTGCCCTGTTAGACCTCCAGAACCTCGCAGGCAGGACTCCATAACAAAGTGTGAGAGGTGGCGGGTGAGGGAGGTCCAGGACAGTGCGGGTATGCCGAGAAGGGGCAGGCCAAAGCCAGCTTGAGTGGTCAGGAGAAGCTCCAGAGAGCAAAGAGTCAAGCAGAAAGGAAATGGACTGCCCCAGGCAGAGGGAGCAACACGTACAAAGGGCATAGGGGAACTAAAGGAAGTTTTTTCTGGCTAGAGCTTGGAGTGAGGTGGGGAGCACTGAGGAGAGAGACTTGAAGCTGAAGAAGGTGGAAGGAACCAAGGGTCCTGAAGGGCACTGAAGACCATGGTTAGAAGTTTGGGTTTTATCCTGTGGACATGGGGGAGCCTAGATGTGGGGCGCTGGACAAGTCACGTTACCTGACTGCACTTCAGTTTCCTTCTCTGTAAATTAGGAGTAAAAGAACCTACTTGACATGCCTGTCGCTTTTTAGTGGGAGAAATGAGACAATGCACTTGTAGTAGGAACCTCACAAATGCTGGTTTATAGCACCCTTTCGAAAAAATGAGAAACCGAAGCGCAGAGAGGCAGAGGAACAGCTGGGCAAACACTACAGAGCCAGAGGCTCCCTGTGTGCCTAGCAGGAGGCTTTGAGCAACAGGGCACAGAAACTCCAACTAAATATGGCCTAAGCCATAAGGAGTTCATTTTCTTACAAACCAAGGTGAGATGTTCTAGAATTTGGAAATTCAGTGGCTCAATGATGTCTTCAAAGAGGTGTCAGCTTCCATCCCATGTTGGCAAAGGCTTGCCTCATGGTCACAAGATGGATGCAGCAGAGCCTGCCATCAACCACGGCCTCAACAATATTCAGTGGAGAAGGCATTTCCTCTTACGCGTCTTGAAAGGAAGAAAACCTTTACTGGAAGCCTCCTCATCAGATTTTCCCCTTGGGTCCCATTGACCAGGATTGCATCACAAAGCTTTCACTAAGCCCTGGTTGGTGTGGCTTGGTGAGTTAAGCACCAGCCTGTGAACTGAGGGGTCACCGGTTTGATTCCCAGTCAGGGCACATACCTTGGTTGCAGGCCAGGTCCCCAGTTGGGGGGCGTGTGAGAGGCAGCCAACAGATGTTTCTCTTGCACATTGATGTTTCTCTCCCTCTCATTCTCTCTCCCTCTCTAAAAAAATAAATAAAATCTAAAAACAAAACAAACTAATAAAAAAAACTTTCACTAAACCAATACTGGCAAAGGGCATATAATTAGCATGACTTGCTTAGGCCACTCATGATTCATGTCCCAGGGCTGAGGATGGGCTCATCCCCTGATTGCTGGGCTCAAGGGGGCAAGACCCAGATAAAACACATCTTCCCAGCAAGGAAGAAGGGGGAATGGATTTGGCTAGGCCATTAGCATTACCTGTGACTCCATGGACCTGAATTCAAGCTCAGACAATAAAGACAATTCTATTCCCCCTCCCTGCTGGTGGGCTCAGGGGCTAAAATCATTCGGATGACCCTGGAGGTCAGGAATGGCTGAGCCTAAAACCCGGAGCCTTAAGAATCACCTCAATGGGGCTGAGGGAGCTGGAGTGTGTCCCCTGTGCCCCCTGGGTCTGGCTCGGTTTCTCTGACAGAATCCATTCTTTACTCATTCAACCCACAGATATTAATCGGCACTTTTGGTGGGGACAGACAATGAGCAAACCCCACGTGGACCCTGTCCTCACAGCATTTCCCTCCTAGATGGGGAGAAAATCAATAACGACAAAGGTATGTGTCAAATGACAACCGTGGTCAGTTGTGGACGGATGGGCATCTGATGCTGTAAGAGGAAATAGCACGGGAACTTGACCCACTCAGGGAGGTCAAGGACTTTGGATTTGGCATTTTGAGCCCCAACTCAGTCATTTACTGCCTATGTGACTTTTCAAAAGCAATTCGCTTGACATTTCTGTCTACATTGGGAAACAGCAAAAATAATGGTAACTGTCTCTGGGATTAGCAGGAAAATTAAATGAGATGAAGTGGCCCGTTTGACCATCAAGCAAGAACCAGGACACTACACACTGTCCACAGCCCAGCAGCCCAGCACAGTGGCAAGGCTTCTGGCCCCAGCCCGGCGGCTAGCCTTTGGAGCCCAGCTCTGCCCCCTGGCTGTGTAACGTTGAGCGACTGCCTCATCTCTCTGTGCCTCGGTTTCCACATCTGTAAAATGGAGCCAATAACAAAGAGCTGTTGTAAAGATTAAAACAGGTCACATATAAAGCTCTTACACACAGTGAGCTCAATAAAGGTTAACAAAGGTTATTACTATGGGTGGTTGTTTTGAAATGAATCATAAAAACAAGTATGAAAACAGGGCTGGGTTAGAGATTTTCAGTCTAGCAATTGCAAAGTCCTTTTTCTTGCCGATATTTTAATAATGAAGGTGTTTGTCAGAGCAATATGTGTACAACTACGACCGTTAAACATCCCTGAGCATTCCCGGGTTTTGATTACGCCCAGAGTTTCCTCGGGATTACTGGCCTGCCTGTTTCCATCATCTCCAGCACCATCAGTAACACAACTGGAGAAGCAACCATTGTTAGGATAAACAAAGCGAGACCCAGCCAGCAGCCACACCGCAGCCCAGCCTCCGCTTCCGGCTGCTTCCAGCTTGCAGTGGTGTCTAACCAATCAGCGAGCCGCAGGATGCAAATCGTGTTCCCTAATTGATCCATCAAGCTATGCACAGTTCAGGTTATGAAAACTGGCACCGTGGGAGGAATGCCTGCGCATGCAAACACTCGGCGCTGGGCCCAACGGATGCTGAGTGTTTGGGGAACACCAGCTATTGTCTTTGATATGATGCATCCTCCAGAGGATGGGAGCATGGGACTCCTGCAAGCTGGAGACAGCCACTGCTAGCTCTGCTCTGCCTTCTCTTTGTGAAGCCACTGAAGCCTCTTTAGGTTATGAGTTAGGTTAGAACCTCAGCTGCTTCACAGGGTGGTGGGGAAGACGGGAGGCAGCGCGTGGATCGCGTTGGGAACGGTGCCCAGTTCAGGGTGAGCGCTCAGAGACAGCAACAATCCTAATGATATCTAACACAGTGAGCACTTGCCACATTCGCTCTCCAGGTTGAATCCATACAGCCTGCTAATGAGGTAGGTATTAATAGCATTCCCATATTACAGGTGAGGAAACAAAGGCCCGGAGAAGTTGAATGACATGTTTTCAGTCACACAGAAAATGTACACGTTAGCTGCCATGATTATAGGTTTTTCTTTCAAAGTAGAGCGTTAATCTGGAGAGTCAGTAGAAGCGCATCTATATGCAATAACCATAATAGCTTGTGCACAGGGGAAAAGCTGGCAGGAAAACACTTCAAAATGTAAATAGGGCTTATCTCCATCTAAATGGGAGGAATCTGAGTGGAGTTCACACCCCTTTTTATCGTTGATCTGTGTTTTCCCTTTTTCATTAGCAACGTGTAGTACTTTTACATTGGGGAAAATAATCAAAATTGACGTTTTAAATGTCTGTGGCAAGAGCCTAAATAGATGGGGAGCAGAGGGAGGGACACCGGTGAGCAGACAGTTGCGCGAGTCTGGGAGGGAGACGGCGAGGGCCGAACCGGGGCACTGACTCAGGTGTGTGAAGGAGGCAGTAGGGGCGAGTGAAAATAGAAATGGCTTGTGACTGATTGGACAGGAGTGGGGGATCCATTGGGATCCATTTCTTCATTCCACAGATGACTGTGAAGGCACGCCCTGTGTTCTGGAAGCTGTTCTGGGAGCTAGGGGTGCCCAGACAGACAGATCCTTAAGTTCAAGGAGCTTCCATTCAACCGGGAGACAACAAACAAGTGGATGCACGATGAGTCGGGTGTTAGTGTTATGGAGCAAAGCAAAGCCAAATGAGGGGGACAGAGAGTGCCAGAGGTCCCATGGAGGGCGGTGGCGGAAGGCCTCTCCATTAGAAACATTTGAGCAGAGATGGAAGGAGAGGGGGGAAGCCCTGCGTGTATCTTGAAGAAAACCATTCCTTGCACAGGGAAGAGCACTCGTGAAAGCTTTGTGACAAAAACATCTTGGGTGCTTGTGAAAGAGCAAGGAAGCAGGGGTGGCTGGAGAGGGAGGGAGGGACACAGCCTAGGATTAGAGGCAAGGGGGGCGGTGCCAAATGATGTCAGCCATGGCCAGTACTTGGACTCTATTCTGAGTGAGATGGGAAGCCAGCAGGGGTTTCAAGCAGAGGAGGGACAGGCTTGACCTTCATTTTAAAGATTTTTTAAAGTTTATTTTTTTGGAGAGAGAGGAAGAAAGGGAGAGACACATTCGTGTGCGAGAGAAATATCTATTGGCTTCTTCTCGCATGCCCCTAGCTGAGGACCTGGCCTGCCACCCAGGCATGTGCCCCAGCTGGGAATTGTACTGGTGACCTTTCTGTTCACAGGCTGGCACTCAACCCACTAAGCCACACCAGTCAGGGCTTGTCCTTCATTTTAAAAGGATCACTGAGGCTGTGGTGTAGCAAATAGACATAGGCAAAATTGGAAGCCGAGGACCAGTTAGGACATCTTTTCAACAATCCAGGAGAGAGATGACAGTGGCTTCCAGGGTGGTAGAGTCATGCTGAGCAGTGTTGGGTTCTGAATGTACCTTGAATAGAGCCAGCATCAAAAGGAGTCAAGAGAAAGTTCCAAATGTATGGCCCATGCAACTGGGAGAACGGAGCTGACATTTCCTGGGAAAGGGAAGACTAACCAAGAACCACATTTGTGGAAGGGAAACCAGGAGTTGGTGCTGGATATGTTAAGTCTGAGATACATTTGAGACACCCATGTGGAGATGTCAAATTCATGGCTGGACTTACTGGAAAGAAGTTCACAGGAGAGGTCTGGGATGGAGACAAAAACTTAGGAGTCGTCTCACGGACACAGAGAACAGACTGAGGGTTACCAGATGGCAGGAGGTTGGGAGGCTGGGTGGAAAGGTGAAGGGAATAAGAAGTAAAAACTGGTAGTAACAAAATAGTCACATGGAGGTAAAGTACAGCAAGGGGAATAGCGTCAGTAATGTGGTAATAACTATGTATGGGGCCAGGCGGGTGCTGGAATCATTGGGGGATCACTTCGTAAACGATATAATTGTTGTCCAACCACTGTGCTCACACCTGAAACTAATATAAAGTAACATTGGAATGTCAGCTGTAATTGAAAAAATTCTGGAGTAGTCAATGTACAGATGATATTGAAAGCCCATGTCCTGGATGAGAAGGTCCAGGAATGAGTGTAGAAAAGACAGGGTGAGTCCTGGGTTTCGGGCTTGGGCTACTGGAAGGATGGTTTTCCTTCTGTAGAGATGGAGGACACAGGAGGAAGAGTGGGTTTGAAGGGAAGATGATGGGTTCGCTTATGGACACAGTGTTTGACATGCTGTGGGACATCACAGAGAGACAGGGAGTGGCCTGGCAGGCAGTCAGTTCACAAGGTCAGGAGCTCAGCAGAGAGATCTGGGCAAGAGACAGAGACAGAGAGTAACTAAGGTCCCAGCAAATTTATGTAAAAGAAATGCAAATCTATCCAAACCTGAGCCCTTTCCCCTTTCAACAATCCAGGAAAGAGATGATGCTGGCAGTGTAAGCAGGTGTCAATGCAGGTGTTCCACGGATTAAAACAGGAATTTGACCTTGCAGGTAAACTATTCAACCATACATGAGGTCTGTCCAGAATGTATCCATCCATGTAATATGAAAAATAGTGACATTTATTGAAGAAGATACAAGAAACATTGTACATAGGACAATGATGTTTCCATCCCCTTCCAAGTAGGCACCTCGGTACCTCACACAGTTCTCTCAGTGTCTCTTCCACTGTTTAAAACACTCTGCAAAGTCCTTCACTGGAATCACCATCAGCTGCCCCGTCATATTAACCTGAATCTCATCGGTGGTCTGAAATCTCTTCCCTTTCAAAGGTGATTTTAGTTTTGGAAAAAAACAGTAGTTTTTGGAATCCCCAGATCAGCTTCTAGTTCTCGCAATGTCAGTTGCCGGTCTTCATTACAGCCTGTACACGTTCAACATTCTCAGATGTTCTGCTTGTTGTAGGCCTTCCAGATGTGGATCAATTTCAACAGATTCTTGACCCTCTTTGAAGCATTTGTGCCACACTTTTATTTGTGCTGCACTCATTGCATCCTCCCCGAAAGTTTTCGGAATCGTCTAAATAGTTTCCGTGGAGAAATGTTCAAGTTTAATGCAAAATTTAATGCAGATCCATTGCTCTGCTCGCTTAGTGATTTTGAATGGGACAGCCACACAGTGCACATGCTCACTCAACAGCATCTACTGCCCCCACTGACTAGTACAGTGAAGTCGCCATTGTTCACCCATGCGCATTCCAGTCCACTCTCCTTGGCTGCCGGGTTATATTGATGTTGTGCAAACTACTCTTGTTATATTAACAATGGCTGGACTTTTTCTGGAACAACCTTGTATAAAGTGAGGGAAACGCCCTCAGAGAAGAACAGGGTGAGGGGGGGAAAGAAAGTCCCTTGCCCTCCCCAGTTCTGAGCACCATTTAATCCCCTGGGAACCTGGAGGAGGGACTTTTGAGAGAGCTGGGAAGGTGTCAGATGGGACAGAGATAAGAGTTAAAAAGCCAGGAGTGGGAAGATGGCTCTCTGATTATCTGTTGTTGTGGAACAAACCACCCCAACTTGGTAGTATGTAACAACATTGTTATTAAGCTAATAGATTCTGGGGTCAGGAATTTGGACAGAGCACTGAGGGAATGGTTCACCTCCTCTGCTCCATGATGTCTGAGGTCTCAAATGGGGACACTCCAATGGCTGGGGACTGGACTCATCTGGAGGGCTCTTCACTCCCATATCTGGTTCCTGGTCTTGGGATAGCTAAAGGCTAGGCTTAACTGGGATTAACCCTGGAGGGGCTATATGTGGCCTCTCCATGTGATTAGGGCTCCTCACAGCATGGCAGTTGGGTCTGGAGGTAGAACATCCCAAGGACCAGCATCTAGAGAGAGCCAGGCGGAAACTACTAAAAGACGTGGTCTCAGAAGTAATATGTCACTTCCATTATACTCCATTGAGCAAAGCAGTCACAAGCTACTCATGTCAAGGAGAGGACATAGACACCACTTTTCCACAGGAGGATTTTTTAAATAATTTGCAGCCATTCTTAGTGACATTTTATTGAAATATAATGCACGTATCATACAATTGATTCATTTAAAGCAGACAATTCAATGGTTCTATTCAAAGAATTGTACAACCCATCACCACAATAAATTTTAGAACATTTCAAGCACTTTCTCCCCCAAGTCCCTATACTCTTTAGTTACTACTGTCCCCAACATTCCCACTCCTCCACCCAGCCCCTGGCAACCACGAATCTACGTCTTGTCTCTATGGATTTGCTTATTCTGGACACTTTCTATAAACAGAATCATGTATATGCTCTTCTGTGACTGACTTCTTTCCCTTAGTACAATGTTTTCAAAGTTCATCCAGTTGAAGCACGACTCAGAACTTCATTTCTTTTTATGGCCTAATAATATTTAATTGTGTGAATATACCATATTTTGTCTTCCTATTTATTAGTTGATGGCTGTTTTGATTGTTTCTACCTTTTGACTCTTAAGCATAATGCTGCCATGAACATTCACATACAACTTTTGTGGCTAATTTTTTAAACCACCACTGATCCATAGGCAGGACACCCAAGGATGGTGGATCTCAAACAGGATCTTCATGTACCTTAGCCCTATGACCTTCAGCAAGTCACCCAACATCTCCGAGCTTCATCCACACAACAAGATGTAAAATACCTCTGGACAGGTAAGGATCAGTGAGCTTGAGAATGTGAGTGACTTTTAAAAAGAAACACTGAGAGATGCTGTGGGTTGCTCACCCAAGAGCACTACTTTTCTTGGTGACAGAATCTTGATTTTGGTCAGGTATGAAGCAGCCGTCTGCTTCAGGGGTCTGAGCCCCTCCCAGCACAGCACACAAGTCATGATCAGTCTGAGCCAATCACAAGAACCCGCTGTCCTCTCCTGCACAGGGTTTTGGAACGGCCCAGTGACATAATTCTACTCAATGAGGTAGGAAAGTCTGCTGGGTGTGCTGCAGAAAATGAGTTTCTTAGCCCTTAAAAAGAGGTGCAAAGAAGAAAACATCCCTCGTTAGCTAGATATTTTCATGCCTTCTTGTGAAACTGCACAGCTAAGTGTGATGAAATGTGAAAATGGAAAGCAAACTGATGTCAGCACTGAGCTAATGCTGGAGAGGCCTTGCCTCAGGATGGCTTCCTACGTGAGATAATAAATACCCTCCTTCTTGAGGTCACTTCAGTTGGGTTTCCTGTAAATTACAGTTGAAAGCATCCATACTTAAATACATACTGGTTTCTCTCTCTCTCCTGTATACTTCCAGAGAGGATTAGGCTGGTCCTACAATAAATTACACAGGGGAAAATCAAAACAAAGGTAAACAAGTATGACATCCTGGCATACTAAATACTCTTAATAACCTTCCTGTTAAAAAACAGCTGATGTTATTTTAAATACATATATTTAAAATAAGTCAGTTACATTTGTCAGCTTATATTTACATCAAGGGAAACAAAAAATAATAAATAAAACATATAATGTGCCAGCAGGTGATAATGTCCAGAGAAAAGTGATTTGGGGAAGAGGAATTGGGAGTAAGGGGATTACAGTTTTAAACAAGGTGTTCAGGGCAGACTTTCCTGAAGTGGTAACATTTGAGCAAAGACTGAAAGGGATGAGAACAACAGCGTGTGAATACCTAAGAGAAGAAAGGGTCAAGTAGAAGACACGGCCAGTGAGAAAAGACCCTACTTGTGAACGTGTCTGAAATGTACAAGGAATAACAAAGACTTATGACTGGGACAAAACGAGTGAGTGGGAGAGCAGGAGAAGATGGGGTGAGAGTATTAGCAGGTGGAGAATTCTGATTTATAGCATTTTCTTTCAGCAATTTGAGATGATCGTTCACGCCCCTGTCTTCTGGCTTCCGTGATGCCTGCACAGCAGTCCACTGCCAGACCTATTAGGTGTTCATTGAACATAATACCTCTTTTTTCCTCTGGATGCTTTTAGTATTTTCTCTGTCTCTGGTTCTCAGAAGTTTTTGCTACCCTACGTCTGAATGTGGTTTTCTTTGCGTTCATTCTGTCTAGGCCTCATAGTGCTCCATGTTTCCCATGACAATGGCTTTGGTTTTAGAAATTCTCAACCGTCAACTCTTTGAACATTGCACCTGTCCTACTTTCTCTTTCCTTTCCTTCTGAGACTCAATTACACATGGTTTAGATATTTTCCCTGTGTTTCATACATTCTTTTCTGTATGTTTTAACCCTTTAGTTTTTCTTACTTTGGACTGGATGTTTTCTTTTGGCCTGTTTCCAGTCTACTAATTTTCTGTTTGGTTGCATCTAATCTGCTGTAAACCCACCTACTGAGTTCTAATTTCAATTTTTATATTTTTCAGTTGTAGAATTTATTTTTAATAATTTAATAGTTCCCAGTTCTCTGTTGAAATTCCCCGTCTTTTTATTTAATTTGTTGAGCATATGAGTGACTGTATTGAACAGTCTGATAATGCCAATCAATAGCTGGGTCTCCTATAGGTCTCTGTCTATGACGTTTTTCTTTTGATTTTTTTTGGTCAATTCATGTCTTTTTGTATATTTGGTAACTTTTTATTAAATTTTAGAATTGGGTATGAAAAATGTAGAGATAATTTGAAGCTCTGGCTCATGTTCTCTTCCTTAAGAAAGGATGTACCTTTACTTCTGACAGGTAGTAGAGGCAGATCATCCTAATGCAACCAGGGACTGAACTGACCCAAAGCTTGTTTGTCTCTAGTGTTTATTATGGCTAGTCTAATCCTGACTCACTCAGAATTACAAACTGTGAAAAGCTCTATGAAAGAGATAAACAGAGTGATGGAACAGAGAGTAATATGAAGTGGGAGTGACAAGTGGATCTGCTTTAGTTAGGGTGCTCAGGGAAGACCCCTGCAAGAGGTAACTCTTGAGGCCCAACCCAAATGATGAGAAGCAAACAGTCATCTGAAGATGTAGATTCTTCCAGCAAGTGCCAGTGCCCTGAGATAGACATGAGCTTGGCAGCTTTGCAGAATAGAAGGAAGACAGGCCGCCCTGGCTGGTGAAGCTCAGTGGATTGAGCACCAGCCTGTGAACCAAAGGGTCTCGGGTTCAATTCCCAGTCAGGGCAAATGCCTGCATTGCAAGCCAGGTCCCCAGTAGGAGGTGCTCAAGAGACAACCACACATTGACGTTTCTCTCCTTCTTTTTCCTTCCCTTCCTCTCTCTAAAAAATAAATAAATAAAATCTTAAAAAAAAAAAAAAAAGAAGAAGACAGGCTGACATTACAAAATAGATGAGAGTCAGATATTAGAAGTTCTGGCAAAGAGTGTAGATTTCATTCCAAGTGCAGTGGGAAATTATTGAAGACTTTTATGCAAGGGAGTGACATGGTCTTTGATGGCTTTCCAAGATTACTCTGACTGCTCTGTGAAGAAATATTTATTGGGAGGAACAAGAATTGAAGCAGAGAGACCAGGTGAGAGATGATGATGGCCTGGACTAGGGGGCAGTGCAGATGAAGAAAGGTGGACCTGAGGTACCTTTTGGAGGTGGGATTGACAGCGCTTACTGCTGGATTAGATATGCAGCGGGGAGAGAGCGATCGGATGGCTGCCCTCCCCTCCAAGGAAACTATTTAAGCAAGGGAAAAGGCAGTCCTCCCACAGCCGGTGTTCTTCTCACGGCCTCCTACTGCCCCATCAAGCCTGCCGTGTGAGATTATCTATCTGCTGTCCCTCTATGAACACACTGGACAGATCTCATTCCCTCTGAATCCCTAGCTTAGTGAAATGAAAAATCAATCGGCTTTGGGGTCAGAAACCTGTATTCTACTGGACTCTGACATTTAGTAGCTGTGTGGCCTTGGACAAGTCACTGAACTTCTAAAGACTTATTTTTCCTCATCTGGAAATTAGTGATTAGGAATACATAATTGGATAGGTTCTGAGGATTAAATAAGATCTTGAAAAGAAATGCCTGGTATGGTTCAGGTACTCTATGCTTTGATAAATGAGGCTGTGCCAAAGGCTGGGTTTGCTCTGGGAGAAATGGGTGGGGAGGCGTAAAGCAGAAGAGGAGCCTGGCAGACGAGAGGAAAGCGGCTTGGGGCAGGGTGCAGGGTTACCTGACACTCCTTGGATCATTGCGTAGTTTCCTTGGCCAGCCCCACCCCAAGCCTGGCCTCAGCCCAAGCCTGCCTGATGGGGCCCTCTGTAGGGTCCGCACCCACAGCCAGGACGGGCCCTAGCCTGTACCCCACTCCTCTGCCTGCAATAGGGTTTGCTAATGACACATACATTCCTGAGGGATTGATAAGATTCCAGAAGCCACGCCCACCACCCATGGGTCTACCTGGGGCTGGATAGGAGGGGAGCAGCAGACCTTCGACCTCCACACAGCAGGGGTTGACAGCCAGCACCCCCACCCCATATACAAACAGCCCCTGTCCCTTTTTACAGAACCACAGAATGGCACGGCTTTAAGGAACTCCAAAGAGCCCCACACCCTCCTTCAAATGATCCTGGCCCTGCCAGTCTGGTGGGGGCCCCAGCATTTCCCCACTGAGCAAGAACCAGTTTCATTCCTTTCCTGAATGAATGAAGCCCACAATTTTTTAAAAAAAGGGAGTGCTTAGCCTCCCTTGCATGGCTCAGTGGATTGAGGGTCGGCCTGCGAACCAAAAGGTTGCAGGTTCGATTCCCAGTCAGGGCACATGCCTGGGTTGTAGGCTGCGCACGAGAGGCAACTGATCGACATATCTATAACACATCGATGTTTCTCTCCCTCACTTTCTCCCTCCCTTCCCCTCTCTCTGAATATAAATAAATAAAATCCTTATTTAAAAAAGTGCTGAAAATCCTTTGGTGTTAGGGAAACTGTGGCCAGGGTAATCTGAGGGCGAATGAATGAACGCACCCATCATCCTCTGGGCATCTTCACCTTGATCACAGCTCCAAGGACGCTGGGTGCCTGGGACCCCCGGGGGGGGGGGTGGAGAAACCACCGATCTTAATGGGTGTAGGACACGGTCCAGCCACAACCGTGGTGGGTAGTGGGGGACGAGGAGGGGAGTCCTTAGGCTCTGGGGGCAAACAGAAGGCTGTGTCCTGACTCCCTGACTTCTCAGTGTGACCAGAGGCAAGTGGCTTAACCTCTCTGAGCTTCTGTGACCTCATCTATAAGACAGAGATTGATGACAACGTGAGGATTAAATGAAGTGATGCTTGTAAAGAGTTTAGCAGGAGGCCTGGCACAGAGTAAGCAGTCTATACACAGACTTGTTGTTGGCCTCATCATTACTACAAACAAAGGAATAAAAGCCTGTAATCCTGCCTTAGCCCTGGAACCAGGCTAGAGATGGAAGGAAACTCAGAGACACCCACCACACACATTGTGGAGTCCCAGGACCTTACCCCCTTTTATCTGCCCACCTCGCCTTCCCCCAAACCCCACAGCCTGGAACCCAGGCCCAGCCCTCTCCCCTTCCTGCTCCTTGCCCTCTCTGCCTGCTCACTCTGATGATTCATCCAGCTCCCAAGCCATAGGCATGCCTATCAGAAACCAATTTTTCCGGTTTCCCCTTCTGAGCCAGGGGCCTCTTGTACTCTGCCCTGCTCCTGGCATTAAGGGAGTAGAATGGGGCCTGGAGTGGGGAAAAAATGGTCTTCCCCATGTCCCCCTCGCCAGACCTGGGACCTAGGGGATGCTGGAGGAGCAAAGGGGGAGATTGGAGAGGAAACAAGAAAGAATCAAGGAAGCAAAAGGAATCCTCTCTCCTGGCCTGAATTAGGTCTAGAGCAGCTCTGACCCCTGAACAGGGATGCACCCAGGTGTTGCAGGGCTGGCCGAGGGGAGGAAGGGGGAGGGCAGGCTAGGACCGTGATTTCCCACTGCTGGGAGGGCCCAAATGTCCCTCAAACTCAGCACAATGCAGGCAGGACTTGTCTCCTCCACGGCCAAACTACCCTCCCTGGTGGTCCGTGCAGTCCCTCAGCTAGAAAACCTGGGAGCCCCCCACCCCTCTGACCAGTGCATCCCCTGAGTTGCCAGATGCTGGCCCTGTTCGCGTGTCTGTCAGCGGTTCCTCCTGCCCACAAGTCTTTCCCCACGCCCTGCTGTGGGTCTTCATCCGCTCCCTCCCTCTCTCTCTCCTGCAATCTCCCCCCATGCAGCCAGCCCCAAAGGGGTCTTCCTAGACCCAGAACTGATCAAACACAGGGCAGCCTGGGAGGGGCCAAGCTAGCCGTGATAGCAGAAGCCAATGCTTCTCTCTATTCACCAGTGAGCGCTCGGGGTGGGAGTGGGCAGTGGGGGGGAGGGCCCAGTCCAGGGCTCACAATCACTGACCACCTACCCATGCCAGGCTAGGACCTTCCTCAGTTCACTTTCCCTTCACCACACCCTGCGAATGTGGGTTTCACTGGACCCATTTTACAGATGACAAAACCGAGAGGTAGGGAGGTCATGAAGGGTACACCTGACCTATAGCTGGGAGGTCACAGAGTTGGATTTTGAAATCCAGACTGACTTTAGAGCCTGGTTCTCTTCACTGTTCACAGATTATTCTAGAGACGATGGGGAAATAATAGATGTTGGAAACCCTAAGGGTGCTGAGCCAACTGGTTTCCTGAGAGGCTCTCTGGAAGGGTCTTTGTGGGAGGGTGAGGGTGTGTGTGTGTGTGTGTGTGTGTGTCCAGCTCCTGGCAGCCCTAAGAGTGTCCTACCTGAAAGTGAATCTTGCCCACTGCTGCCCTCCACTGACCAGAGGCAGAACTGCTCCAGTCTCTTGGGAATCTGATTTCCAGAGGACCAGTTGCCCAACTCCAGAGACCCTGAGAAACCTGGTGGTCTCAGGTTATATCCCTAATATACAAAGAGCTCTTAAAAAGTAATAAGAAACCAACAAACATGCCCAACATGAAAATAGACAAAGGATATAAACAGTCCATATCATGAAAGAGAACATCTCAATAGCCAATAGGCAGATGATCAGCTTTACTAATAACCAAAGAAACGAAAATAACATGTTTACCTATTAGATTAGAAGTTGCTCATGCTTTCTGTTAGAAACAGGGTTGAGAATAGGCACTCAGATTGTTGATACGAGCAAAGTTTGGTGCTTTTTTGAAGGATGGTTAGCAATATCTATAAAACGTATTAACATTCACGTTTGACCCCAAAACTTCACCTCTGGAATTTTATCCTAAAAATGCAAAAGGATGTATGTTTCAAGATGTCCATTGTGGCAGTGTTTATGGTTTACTTGTTCACAGAGGACAGAAGGGGACCGTTAAAAATGAAGCGGTGCTCAGGGTTCCCCAGGGTTCACGTTGGCCACACTTGTGCCCATGTGGAAACGGTGAGCTTGTGGGCTTGTAACAACACTGTCTTTACATGACACGGTATGTATTTCTACATACATGTCCACGACATGTTATGGAGTGAAAAACCTGGACTGCGACACAATTAAAACACTACAATTTCATTTACACAAGTCGTGAGTGAGGGTTTGAAGTGTGTGTGTGTGTGTGTGTGTGTGTGTGTGTGAGAGAGAGAGAGAGAGAGAGAGAGAGAGACCGTAGGGAGTTGTCTGGAAGACTTGCCAAAATCCTTACAGTGACGACCTTTGTATAAAAGAATGGCACTTGAATTTTACTTTCTTTTACACTTCTCTTATGGTTTAAATTTTCAGCAATGAGCTCATATTATGTTTATAATGAAAACAATAATGCTATTTTCATTTTGAAGAAAGAAAGCAATCAGAGATCTTGTTTCCCCAAGTGGTGGAGCTCAGTGGTGGGGACTATGGGGTGACCCTACCGGGAGGTCAAGCTAGCAGGCTGGGAGTTTAGGGGGGGACAGAGAACTGGGGGCGGATCTGCTAGCCCAGCGATTTTCAACCTTTTTCACCCCACGGCACACACAAACTAATTACTAAAATTCTGCAACACACAAAAAGAGACATTTTTTGCTGATCTGACAAAAATATAGGTATAATTTTTATTCATTCACACCAGACAGCTATTGTTGTGTTGCCTGTTGTCTTTTTTTATTTGACAATCTAAGGGAAAAGAGGTCGGTGCCCCTGACTAAATAATCAGGTATTGCATGTTTTAAAAATTCTTGCGGCACGCTGGTTGAAAATCGCTATGCTAGCCCATGGTGAAGTTGTCGGGTCCTAGGAGCGAGCCCTGGGCTGTCAGAGATGGGAGGGCCTGCTGGTCTAATGAGGCAGGAGTGACAGATGAGGTGGTGGCTCAGAGAGGGTGAGAAACTTGGCTGAAGCTGCACAGGGAGCCAAAGCTGGAGCCAGCCCTGGAACCAGGGCCCCCCGACCCAAGGCCAGGGCTCCTTCTTGCTGCTCTCTTTTCATAACGAGGTGGGCCTGAAGGTCAGGAGGTCGCTCTTAAACAGCATGCTTCCACGGACATGGTGCTGCCACAGATTTGTTGTGAGAACAGTTCTGTCCGACTCAGTCTCCCCTCTCTGAGCCAGAAGTCACAGCTCCCAGAGAACGTCTTTGTACTAACTGGCCCGTCACTGAGGCTGACCAGGAAGCTGAGGTGGAAGCAGTTAAGCGTACACAATGCACACTTCAAATCTAGAGTTCAGTAAAACCCTCACCTCCTTTCCACCAATGAGTCCAAAATCAGATGTTTTCAATCCATCTCGCAATTATCATTATTATCACTGTGAATAACCACTATTTACTTAGATTCACCAACACATTTGCCAGTTTTTGGTTCACTATCACCTCTTGTTTCTCACTCTTTCCTTCTGAGATTTTTTTCCCCCTAACAGCTTTACTGAGGTATAATTGGCATACAAAAAACTGCACGTGCTGAACATGAACACTTTTGATGACTTTTGACATATGAATACACCTGCGAAATCGTCACCGCAGTCAAGACAATGAACATCGCCCCCAAGAGTCTCTCTGTGACTCTGTGATTCCTCCCCCACCCCACTTCTCCCCCACCCCACCCCCAGGAAGCCCCTGATCTGCTATCACTACAAATTACTTTCCATTCTTCTAGAATTTTATGTGAACGGAATCATATGATGTGTCCTCTTTTTAAGTCTGTCTTCATTTATTCACTAAGCAAAATTATTTTGAGACTCAGCCATGTTGCCGCATATATAAATAGTTTACTCATTCTTTTATTGCTAAGTAGCACAACATTATATTTATCCACTTACCTGTTGATTTGGAATGTTTGGGTTATTTCTAGTTTGGGTTATTTCTATTATAAATAAAGCAGCAATGAACATTTGTATATAAATCTCTTTGTATGACATTTCTTTTTAAGATCTTATTTATTTATTTTTAGAGAGAGAGGAAGAGAAGGAGAGAAACATCAATGTGTGGTTGCCTCTCACGTGGTCCCCACTGGGGACCTGGCCTGAAACCCAGGCATGTGCCCTGACTGGGAGTCGAACCCATGACCCTTTAGTTCACAGGCCGGTGCTCAATTCACTGAGCCACACCAGCCAGGGTTAAATGCCTGCATTTCTGTTGGGTCTCTGGGAGTGGAATGGGTGGGTTACATGGTAGGTGTATGTTTAACTTTTTCAGAAACTACTGACTGTTTTCCAACATGGTTGCACATTTGACACTTTCACAGCAACATAAGGAGCTTTGGTGACGCTCCACATCCTTGCACTTGGTATGAGCCTGGACACTGCCACAGGTGCATAGTCATGTCTCATTGCAGTTTAATTTGCATTTTAATGATGACTAATGATGTTGAACATCTTTTATATACTTATTGCCATCCACATATATTCTTCAGTGAAGTGACTATGCAGATCTTTTGCCCATTTTGGAGAGAATTGTGTCTTATCATAGAGTTTTCAGAGTTCTGTATATTTTGGATACAGGTCCTTTATCAGCCATGTGATCTGCAAATGCTTCCTCCCAGCCCCACGGCTTGTCTTGTCGTTTTTGTAACAGTGTCTTTTAAAGAATAGATTTTTCTTAATTTTGATGAAATTCAGTGTATCAGTTTTTGTGTGTGTTGTATCCAGTTTTTAAATTTTACTGTGGAATCCAAGAACCCTTTGCCTCACTCAGTCCCACAAAGAATTTTTTCCCTGTTTTCTTCTACAAGTTTACAGTTTGAGGTCGTACAGTTAAGCCATTTTGAGTCTTGTTCTTGTTTTTCGACTATGGATTCCTAATTGTCCCAGGACCATTTCTTAAAGAGATTATGCTGTCTCCACTGAATTGCCTTCATGTTTTTGTCAGAAACCAATTGACTGTATAAGCGTGGGGGTCTATTCTACTTCACTGACCTATTTGTCTGTCTTGAAGTCAGTACCGCATTCTTTTTTTTTAATTTATTTTTCGCTTACAGTTGACATACAATATTATATTAGTTTCAGGTGTACAACACAGTGATTTATATCTTACAAGTAATTCTCTCATTAGTCTAGTACCCATCTGGCATCATACATAGTTATTACAAAATTATTGACTATATTCCCTGAGCTGTACTTTACATCCCTGTGACTATTTTTATAACTGGTAATTCGTACTTCCTAATCTCTTTCTCCTTTTTTTACCCATCCTCCTAACCCCCTTCCATTTGGTGACCATCAATTTGTTCTCTGTATCTATAGGTTGGTTCCTGTTTTATTTTGTTTGTTCATTCGTTTTGGTTTTAGATTCCATCTACAAGTGAAATTTCTGAATACCACACTGTCTTGATCACTGTAGCTTCGTGTGTCTAGGAGTCAAACAGTATAAGTCCTTCAACTTTCTTCTTTTTCAAAGTTGTTTTTGCTATTTTAGGTTCTCTCCATTTTTATATAAATTTCAAAATTAGCTTGTCAATGTCTACACACACTCACACACAGAAGAGCCTGCTGGGGCTTCCATTAGGACTTTGTTGAATCCGTAGATGAATTTTGGGAGAACTAGTATCTTAACAATATTGCATCTTCTAATCTAAGAACATGGTTTATTTTCCCATTTATTAAGATATTCTTTAATTTCTCTTAGCATTTTCTTGTCCTGTTCAGTGAATAGATCTAACACATCTTTTTGCCAGATTTGTCTCTAAGTACCTCGTGTGTTTCATGTTATTGTAAATGATGTTTTTAATTTCAATTGATGCCTACTTGTTGCTAATATCTAAAAATCCATTTGATTCTTAAATGCTAATCTTGTATTCTGAAACCGTACTAAACTCACTCATCAGTTCCAGTGGCACCGGCACTGCCCAATAAGAGGGATGAGTGCTGAAATCCTGGCGTCAGTTCTGATCTTCTGGGGAGAGCATTCAGTCTCTCACCACGAAGTGGGATGTGAAGTGTAGGGTTTTCATAAGTGCCTTTTACTGAGCGGAGGCAGTGCCCTGCTATCCTCAGTGCATTAGCTTTTGTGAAACTTCTTTCTGTTCTATTAAGGTACCACATGGCTTTTCTTCCTCAGTGTGTTAGTATGAAGAATCATATTGATTGCATTCCTGGGGTGTGTTATCCTTTTGAGCCTTTCCTTTCCTTGCAGGAAATCTGCAAGTATTTCCTCCTCTTCAATTTTATGAAAATTTTTGTGTAGAATTGATATTATTTCCTCCTTATATGTTTAGAAGAATTTCTCAGGAAAGCCATCTGGACCTGGACTTTTCTTTGTGCAAAGGTTTTAAACTACAAATTCAATTTATTTCATATCAATAGGGCTATTCAGGTTATCTATTTCTTCCTAAGTGAACTTTGGTAGTTTGTATCTTTCAAGAAACTTGTCCATTTCATCTAAGTTATTAAAGTTATCAGCGTAAAGTTGTTCGTATTATTCCCTTATTATTCTTTTGATATATTTAGGATCTGTAATATATTTAGAATTAGTGATGTCATCTCGATCATTCCTACTATTGATAATTTGTGACTTCTCTCGTTTTTCCCCTCATCAGTCTGGATAGAAGTTTGTTGGCTTAATTGATCTCAATGAGCTAGCTTTTGGTTTCATTAATCTTCTATATATTTTTTTCTATTTCACTGAATTTTGTTCTCATCTTTATTATTTCCTTTTTTCTGTTTACTTTGGTTTAATTTCCCCTTTTTCTAGTTTCTTAAAGAGAAAACTGAGGCCTTTGACTGATGTGTTTTTTCTTGTCTAGCGTTGGCATTTAGTGCTATAACTTTTCCTCTACGTACTTCTTTAGCAGCATCCTACAGATTTTAATATGTTGTGTCATCCTTTTAATTCCATTGCAAATAGTTTTCAACTTGCCTTTGGATTTCTTCTTTAGCCCATGAGTTGTTTGAAAATGTGTTATTTAGTTTCTAACTATTTGAAGATTTCCCAGAGATCTTTCTATTTTTGACTCCTATTGTTCTATTATTGTCAAAAATATGCTTGATATGAATCAAATCCATTTAAATTTATTTTTTAAAGATTTTATTTACTTATTTTTGGAGAGAGGGGAAGGGAGAGAGAGAGGGAAGAAACATCAGTGTATGGTTGCCTCTCGTGAGCCCCCCACTGGAGCCCTGGCCTGCAACCCAGGCATGTTCCCTGACTGGGAATAGAACCAGAGACCCGTTGGTTCGTGGGCCAGTGCCCAATCCACTGAGCCACACCAGCCAGGGCCCATTTAAATTTATCGACACTTGTTACATAACCCAGACTATGATCTAACTTGGTAAATACTCTATAGAAGCTGAAAAGAGTGTGTACATTCTGCTGATGTTGGATGAAGGGTTACATAAATGTCTATTATATCAAGTTAGTTGATAATATTGTTCAAATCTTCTATACTCTTACTGATGTGTGTTTACTTTTTCTGTCAACTTTTGATTGAAGTATGTTGGAATCTCCTGCTGTAATTCTAGATTCATCTATTTCTGCTTGCAGTTCTAGCCATTCTCACTTTATGAATATATTAGCTTGCTAGGGCTGCCAGAACACAGTACCACAGACTGGATAGCTTACACAGCAGCTACTTGCTTCCATGTCGCTCTGGAGTCTGTAAGTTGAAGGTCAGGGTGTCAGAGGGTCGGATGTTAGGACTTCAACATATGAATTTTGGGCTAACACAATTCAGCACATAAAAATGTATTTCAAAGCAATGTTATTAAGTGCAGAAATGTTTAGGATGGCTATGTCCTCCTGATGTGCTGACCCCTTCATCTTTATGAAATAACTCACTTTATCCCAAGTAGTATTCCTTACTCTGAAACCTACTTTAATTTGGTTGGCTATAATATGGTACAGGCATATCTCGGAAATATTGTGGGTTTAGATCCAGACCACAGCAATAAAGTGACTAGTGCAATAAAATGAGTCACATGAATACTCTGGTTTCCCAGTGCATATAAAAATATGTTTACAGTGTACTCTAGTCTATTAAGTGTGCAACACCAGTATGTCTTTAAAAATGTACATACCTATATTTAAAATAATTTATTGCTAAAAATGCTAATCATCATCTGAGCCTTCAGCGAGTTGTCATCTTTTTGCTGGTGGAGGGTCTGGCCCGATGTGGACAGCTGCCGACTGATCAGGGTGGGGGCTGCTGAAGGCCGGGGTGCCTGTGGCAGCTTCTTAAAATAAGACAATGAAGTTTGCTTTATGAACTGACTCCTCCTTTCATGAATAACTTCTCTGTAGCACGTGGTGCTGTTCAACAGCATTTCACCTACAGAACTTCTTTCAAAATTGGAAATCTCAGGTCCTCTCAAACCCTGCTGCTGCTTTGCCACTCAGTTCATGTCATATTCTAAATCCTTTGTTGTCATGTCAACAGCTTTCACAGCATCTTCACCAGGCCTAGACACACAGGCATGAGGTGAGCAAATGGCACTGACAGGTCTGTTCAATGCAGGGTTGTTGCCACAAATCTTCAACTTATAAAAAAACAAAACAAAACAAAAATGCATTATCTGCGAAGCACAATAAAATGAGGTATGCCTGTATATCTTTTTCTACCTTTTTTACTTTTAATCTGTGTCCTAACATTTAAAATGAGTTTCTTACAGGCAACACATAGTGGTGCCTTGCTTTTTTATTCTACCCAAAGATCTCTGCTTTTTTATTGGGGTCGTTAGACCTTTTACATTTAATGTAACTATGAGTATGATTGGGTTTACGTATGGCTGTTTGATTTCTGTTCGTCCCCCTTGTTATAACAATTTATTGTGCTATTTTAGGAGTCACCATAGCATTCACAGTACACATCTCTGAGTTACTACACTCTGCCTTCAAATGATATCACTCCACTTTGCACCGGGCATAACTGCACTGAGCCCTCTCTGGCCCTTGTGCTGTTGCTGTTGGACATTCTGCTTCTATTTACATTATAATCTCACAAAATTGCATTTCATCAGATTTGGAAATCTTTCTCAACTTTTCTTCTGTTCCTTTGTCTCCTCTCTCCTTCAGGGACTTCAAGCACACCTAGATTAGACTGCATTAAGTTCCCCTATGGCTCCCTGACGCTCTGTTCATTTGATTCAGGCACTTTTCTTCAGTGCTTAATTTTGGATGGTTCCATTGCTCTGTCTTCAAGTTCCCAAACCTTTTCTTCTGCAACGTCAAAAGTGCCATTAATTCCATCCAGTATATATATATATATATATATATATATTTTTTTTTTTTACCTCAAACATTGTAACTTTTTAAAAAGATTTTATTTATTTATTTATATTTTTAGAGAGAGGGGAAGAGAGGGAGAGGAACATCAATCTGAGAGAGAAACATCCGTCAGTTGCACCTCTTCTGCACCCTGTCCGGGAATGGAACTGGCAACCCTGTCATGTGCCCCAACCAGGAATTGAACCGGTGATCTTTCACTCTGCAGGACGATGCCCAACCAACTGAGCCACACTGGTCAGGGCTCAAACATTGTAACTTTTATCTCTAGACGTTTTATTTGGGTCGTTTTTAATGTCTTCCATGACCATACTTAACATGTTTAACTTTTCTACTAGCTCCTTGAACATATGGAATTTAGTTACGATAGGTATTTTAAGATGTCTCCTGATTCCATTATGTATCATTTCTGAATTAGTTTCGATTGATTAGTTTTTCTCTTCCTTGTGAGTAGTATTTTCCTGCTTCTTTACTTACATGCCATTTTTTTTATTGGATGCCAGACATCGTGAATGTTACCTTGTTGGGTGCTGGATAATTTTTGTATTCCTGTAAATATTCTTTAGTTTTGTTGTGGATATGGTTAAGTTACTTGAAAATAAGTTGATCCTTTCAGGTCTTGCTTTTAAAATATTTTGGCAGGGCCAGAATAACATTTAGTCTAAAAATAATTTTCCCCATTACAGAGACAAAACCCCTTTGAGTACTCAATGCCCCAAGAATTCTATTTTTCATTCTAGCTGGTTGGAATGGCACTATTACTGGCTCGATGTGAACTCTGAGAATTTTTTCTTTTAATACTATTGAGAAGTTCTTCCCCCAGCCTTGGGCCATTTCCTCACATGCATGCATTGATCGGCACTCAGCACTGTGTAGCTGTCCCCTTGTTGGTGTTCCACCCTGCAAGCTCTAGCTTCTTTCGTCTGCTTGGACTCCGAGCATCGTCTTGTTATCTTAGAAAGATTTCTAGTGTCTGCCTGGGTTCCCCTTGCCTTCCCCGCAACCTGGAAACCTTCTCTGGGTGGTAAGCTGGGACTCACCTTGTTCATTTCCCATCACTCAGAGATCACTGCCCTTTGTTGCCTGATGACCAGGGCCTTAGGAACCACTGCTTTATGTATTTTGTCCCATTTTTCAGTTGTTCCAGGTAGGAAAGTAAATCTGGTTCTTGTTGTTTCATCCTTCATAAATTCTTTGAGCAAAAAATCTGAGACAAGATTGCCTTATCTCTGAGTGCAAGTATCTGAAAATTCCTTTATTTTACATTTACCCTTAAATGTTGGTTAGCTCATTGTAGGATTCTAATTGTTTTTCTCATCAGCTATTATTCCTTTGGCATCTGTTGTTGCTGCTGAGAAATTGGCTTCAGGCAAAATGTCATTCATTTGTGCATAATCTGTTTCCTCTCTGATAGCTTTTCAAATTTTTTTATTTATCTTTATTGTTTTTTAATTTCTCTACGACATGTCAAGGGATGGGAATTTTTTATCCTACTCAGAACTTGGTGTGCTTTTTCATTTTAGGGGCTCATTTTTCTTTGTAAGAAATTCTCTACCATTACTTCTTCAAATGCTACTTCCCAATTTTCTCCTTCTGGAACCACTATTAATGTTGGAACTTCTCATTTTCTCCTTAATAATTTTTAATTTATCTTTGATATTTTCCATTCCACTATAATACTGCCTAATATTTACTGAGCTCTTCCTGTGTGCTGTAAGAACTATAACTCGCTGATGAGAGCCATGAACTCATTTGACCCTAATGGCAACATCACAAGGTAGGTACTAGCAGATCTCTATTTTGTAGATGAGGAAACTGAGGCACAGAGAAGTTTAAACACATGCTTGAGGCCTTATACCTAGTAAGAAGCAGAGTTGGAATTCAGTCCCAGGTGTGTGGCTGCAGAACCCATGCATTCCACAAGCGTTCTACACGGTCCATATCAGAGTTTCATCTCTGTGCGCCTTTATGTTTTGCATTCTGGGTGGTTTCTTCAGATCAATTTGAGTGTAATGATTCCCTCTCCTGTCTGTGTCTAGTCTACTTTTCAAAACATCTACTGGGTTTTTAATAGTTCATTTCTACTCTTTCTATTTGGTTCTTTCTTCATAAATGCTTCTCCTTGACTTATGCCTTCTCTTCCTAATTGTATCTCCTTTTAAAAGAGTTACATTAAAATCTTTGATATCATTCTATTCTAATTTTTGGCATACGTGATCTCCCTTTAATTTAAAAAAAAAAAGTTGTCATTCAGCCACAGGGAGTGCAGTTAGCCGACAACCACCAACTGTTTTAGTGCCTTCGGGACCCGCTCCAGCTTTTGAGGGGAGGCCGTGCTCTTGCTTGTCAATCCGTAAACAATGATGCGTTATGAATGGGTACTAGAGTCCTGCAATTGCGGCTCAACATGAGACTCCTCTAAGGGACAATATTTGCTATACTTCCCCTGTGGGTTCGCCAAGACTTTGTCCCATCTGCATTGTACCCCAGGCTCTCCTGCCCCATCTTGTTACCCTCACTAACCACCCTGCGCTCCTACTCCATCCCCACACTTCCTTTCTGGAGGACCGAACTAACACAGCATTTGAAGTAAGCAAGTTGTTTCTGACTTTATCTCTTAGAAGTCTTTCTCTTCCCATACTTTCTCATGTTTTTTCTCGTGGGAGTTGTTTTCTACAGAAGGCCCATGTGCCCTAGACTGTGGAGGAGAGCCACGGGGAGTTTCACAGAAAGCCCTATTACTTTAACAAGTTCCAAGACCAATTCTACTTCAGTTTCTCAGCTAAGACCCCCCCCAACCACCACCATTACCACGGTATTGTTAATGCCAACTTCATCCTCACACCCACGCGAATTCCAGCGGTGGTCACCACTGCTGCCGGGTGACTCTTTTCTACCTACAGTTTTGGAGCTCAGCTACATATTAAAAATACATTTGTTATATTTTATCCTTATTTATATTTGCTTAGAGTAGGAGATGAAAGGAGCTACTGTCCTCACTGTAGTACCCCATACTTACTGAAAGTAAACCCAAGAACCTACATTGTGTGTGTGTGTGTGTGCGCGTGTGTGTACACAGGTGTTAATCGCATCTTCATACATTTGGTTTCCTATTTGTTAAACTTTAATTAAAAAATAATTATGGATTCTCAGGAAGTTGCAGTTTTCCTCAATGAGAAATCTGCCTTTTAAGCAGGTAATCGGGTGACTCAGATACAGACGGAGCGTGTTGCAGGTGCTCTCAGTTCTTCACCCATATCCCTGGGACCTGCCTGCCAACCGCTGGCATCACCCCTGACCAGCGACTCTCAGTTGTTACATAAACACCCAGCCCCTCACCTTTCACATGGTTGTTTCTGGGACATGTGTTGTGCACCCATTCTGACAGTTTCCCTTCTGGAATAAGCTTTGCTGGCTTAATAGTTCACTGGTCTTGGCTGCCTTTCTTTCTTCTGTCATTTCCCACTTCTCTACCAGTGTCACTAATACTTCCCAGACAAGCTAACTGCACTCAAGCCCTCGTCTCAGAGTCTGCTTCTAAGACAGCCTGTCCAGAAGTGCTGTTAGGAAGCAGATCCTGAGGACGGAATTCCAGGACTGGACCGCTTGCTAGTCAATGGCAAGACCCCGTTGTTGGAGTCCTTAACATGTTGTAGCGGCTCCACTGTGAGGACCCTCTCATGCGGTGAATTGGGAACTAGGATACCAGTGTAAGAGGATGTCATGGTTCACACAGTGTCTCTAACACTCGGGAGAGGTGTAGACAATGGTAATTAAAAGAACTTGTGGGATTTGTTGGTCGTTCAGGATTATTGATGTGAGGAAAGAAGACAAAGACATGCTCAAACTAGCCAACTCCTAATCCAGGGCGTGGCATGAAAACAGAAAACCTCTATGACAGCATTTGAAACTCTCCTGATCTCCTGCAGCTGGAGAGAAGATAGGCCTGAAAACCTCATCCAGGACCCAGTGGTGAGGGTGGCAGAAGTGCCCCACCCCACTTTGCTAGCGCACAGTAGGTTCCCCCTCCTTGCCCAGAGATCACAGAGTCTTCCCCTTGGGCAGACACCTTGCAAGAGGATACTTGCCCTCTTTAAGGTCTGCTCCTGCTTCCTCTTGAGACTTCTAGGCCAATCACTACAGTCAAGTCTCAGCATGGCCCCACTGAGGAACTACTATTTCTGCTGAGAGAAATGGGACTTTTACAGAAAGAACTGCAGGATCTGGCCAGTAGCTACCAACAGAAAGCTGGACAGCATCCCCAGGAATGGATAAGAGGGAGGTGAGTTGGGACGGGAAATGGGCCATGAGGCTGGATAAGAGAGGAGTTTGTTGATAGGAAGGCACTCTCCTGGTGTGGCTCTCTGGATTTTACCTCCTGGCAAGAGAACTTGGAGCTCTGATGACTCCTTGAAACTTGAAGAAAAATTAATGGTCAGGGTTCAGTCAGGAGACAGAAACCATAGCACTAATTTAAATAAGATCTAATGTCATATATTGTTAAGTAGGTACAACATTATTAACTAGGTCATTAAAAAGGTTTTAAAAAAAGCACTAAGTTGTCACAAAGGTAACAATTACAGGAGCAGGTGCTACGTCCAGGGCTGGTGAAATAAGATAAAAGGGTGGAATGACCAAAATTGAAAAGCTTAGAGGAGGGATTCCAAGAAACTAAAACTCAGATCTCTGAGGAAGAGCACCAAAGTTTTGGAAAACCTGCAAACCAGATTCAGCTGCTGCTCAGGGTGAAGAAGCTTTGCCAGGGTGATGCTGGCAGGAATGGGAAGCTGAAAGGAAGCCAGTAGGAAGAAGCAAATCCCTCCCTCCTGCTTCAGCCTGTCAGCCTGCTTCCCCTGCACTCCTTATTGGCAGGGCAAAACAGAAGCAATGATAACAGGTAATTTTCCAAGTCCTGGCTCTAGCATTAGACAACAGCGTACGGAGGGGTGGCTTTGGCACTAAGAAAAACAACGAATAGAAAGAATGACTACAATGAACGATATAGAAATGCATGAACTGCTAGCCCTGCAGGAAACAACCAACAGGTTCAGAGAGGTGGACCCACTAGAAGGAATGTCTAAAACTAGAGGAGTCTCCAACCGAGCGTGATCCCCCGATGCTCCCTTCACTGGAGCAATAACAAATGAGCTTGTGAAGGGGGCACTGGCATCATGGAGCAGCTCAGCACTGGCTGTCCTTTCCTTTCCTCAACAGGGGATTTAAAACCTTAAGAAGCAGTTATTTTTTAAACCATTTTTTAAAATTTGAAGACCTAATTGGCTTTATTAAGCTAGTCATTGAATCAGGCAGCATTCCATCTAGGAACGAGAAGGGAGCTCACCTTTTTTAACTATTTTTATTAACTGAGAATATGAATAAAAAGCATGCAATAAATTAAATCTCATCCTAAATTTCTATTATGAAATAGAAAATTAATTCTCCCTGTCTAGAGAAGCAAGGCTTACAGTTGAATTTACATTTCATAGGGAACCTATAGGTTATTCTTCATTGTCAAAGTGAAACATAAATCTGAAAAAAAAATCTTTGAGTGAAATACTTATGAAATACTTGCTTCAATTTCATTTATTTACTTTTTGGGTTCCCCCCCTCAAGTTTTATTGAGATATAGTTGACATACCGCACTACAAATTTCAGGCGTACAGCATAGTGACCTGATTTACGTAGATTGTGAAATGGTTGACACGGCAAGTTTAGTGGCTGTCCTTGATACTAGGGGAGGTTGCTTTGGGACTGAACTGCCTGCTGTGTGTTAATGGTGACAATAGAATTCCAGAACAGCAGAGACCAGGTGGCAGCACTTAACCATCAGAGGAAGATGGATGGGAAGTCAACCAAATGGCCCTAACCCACAGGGACCTGAGGCATAGCTAGCAGACCTTGGAGTTCCTAAGGGCGAAATCAATAGGCAGCCAACAAAGGTATTATCGACCAATATAATCAAAGCAAATCAAGAGCACGTGGTCTGAAGGCTGACCTGAGCCATCACAATGGAAAGTCACTATCCCTCACCTATTTTCCATGCTTAAGCTAGTCCTTCGACCCAGAGCTCACTGTGTGAAGGAAAGCCTGGGTTCCTTTGGGAAAGGACTGTGCTATGCCACAGTAAGTATATGCAGAATCGATTCCGCTGTTCTTTCCCCAAAGGAACTGCACCCTGGGTAGTGAAGAATATACAAATGTTTCTATGTTGTTTTGGATTCAGGGTCTGGGCTGACATTAATATCACAGCATCCAAGGTGCCACTATAGTCCTGGTTGCTGTGGCTCAGTGGATTGAGCGCTGGCCTGCAAACCAACACGTCACAGGTGTGATCCCCTGGTGCACGTACCTGGGCACATGCCTGGGTTGCGAGCCAGGTCCCCAACTGGGAGCGTGCAAGAGGCGACCAATTGATGTATCTCTTACACATCAGTGTTTCTCTCCCTCTCTTTTCTCCCTCTCTTTCCATCTCTCTAAAGCAAATAAATAAAATCTTTTTTTAAAAAAATGCCACTATGCTCCCTCCTGTAAAAGTAGGAACATGATGAGACAAGATGAGAGTCTTGACCAAAGCCCATCTCACAGTGGATCCATTGCATCTTCAGACCCTCTTGTGACCCTCTCTCCATCTCTAAATACTTAATTGGAATGAATAACCTTGGCAGCTGGTAGAAACCTCACATTGGTTTCTTCATCTACACAGAAAGATCCATAAAGGCAGGAAGGCCACGTGGAAGCATCTGAAATTGTGCACCCCCCACCAAGAGAGTACACTAGAAGGAATACTGCACTCTGCAGTGGTGCCAAAGGTCATCACCGCCCTTAAAGACTCAAAGAATGCAGGAGTGGTGGTCCCCATGCTATGCTCATTTAATTCACCAGACTGGCCACCACAAACTTAGAATTTATTTTAAAAAGATAGGTCATTGTAGGTGATGATGTACTACCATAAAGAACCAAGGAGAGGCCTCAATCACAGTTTCTGTGCCGGAGGTGGTTTCTTTACTAAAACAGACCAAGAGAACCTCTGGAACTTGTTATGTAGCCATTGTTCTAGCAAATGTATTTGCCATCCCCTACCACCACCCCTCCCCCAGTCCCTTTCCGGAAGAATGATCAAAAGCAATTTGCATTCACCTGTAACCAACAGCAGTATTTGTTCTTGGGCTATCCCCAGAGCTGTGTTGATTTCCTACATATCTGCCATCCCCCAGAACCTCATATGGGTTTGGAAGTATACTCTCTTGGTGATAACATGTTAACCAGACCTGGGGAAGAGGAAGTGGCAAGTACTCTGGATGCTCTTTCAGACACATGCACAAGGGGGTGGGAGATAGAAAGATTCTGGAGTCTAACGCAACAGTTAACGTTTTAAGGACATGGCCTAAGAAATAAGACACCTCCCTCCAAAGTAATGGGCAAGTAATTGCACCTTGTGTCTCTTACCGCCAAGAAAGAAGCACTCAGGAGACCTCTGGATTTTGGAGACAGCATGTATCTCATGGGCGAATCTGCTCCAGTCCAATGATCAGATGCCATGGTGATAGAAGCATTCATAGCAGGTAAGGACGCACATGGAACCTTTGGCAAGCCCCAAAAGGAGGGGTTTGGTGCAGACCTCTAGAATGCTGTAGCCAGGGCATGCTTTCTCCAACAGGAAAGCATTTAATGTTTGAAAGCCAACACCTGGTGAGCTACTGGATTCTAATAGAGATTGGGTAATTGACCACGGGAAATCAACTGACCACGGACAAGCTTCCCATTATAAGCTGTGTACTATCAGATCCACCAAGCCATAAAGTGAGACAGATGCGACAGGATGGAAATGAGACCTTCAAGATCAGGCCTGACTAGATCCAGAGGTCACAAATAAATTACACAATCAGGCCAGCACCATGTTATCACCCAGTTTGCACTGGATCCTCTCCCTCAGCTCACACCTGTGAACTCATGGGGGCTTCCTTATGACCAGCTGCCAAAGAGGAAAAAGCCTGGGCTTGGTTTATGGACAGATTAGCACAATAGGAGTGTCCTGCATGATAGTGGAAAGGGGAAATTCTCCCAGGAGGTGGAGCTGCAGTCAGTGCTTTAAGTCCTCAACTTGGTTCAAAAGTGGCCTAGGAAAGGCTCCTAGGCAATGGCGAATGGTTTGGCTGGTTAATCAGGAGCTTGCAAAGGGCAGGACTGACAAATCAGAGTTAAGGAAGTCTGGAGAAGAAGCTTGTTGACTGACCTCAGAGAGAAGATATAAAATAGGTGGATCTCTTTCTCATTTCTATGGCTACCAGAGAGTTTCCATTGCAGAGAAGGCACTGAGTAACCAGGTAGATAGGATGATTCATTCCATCAAAATGGGACATCCTCTTACCTCAACCTACTCAAAGCATGCACAAAGGAACCAAGTAGCCATGGATGCAAGGATGGAAGCCATGCATGGTCCAACAGCAGGGCTCCCTCTCATCCAAGGTGATCTAGGTATTACTACAACTAAATGCCCAGCCTATCAGAGCAAAGACTAATGCTGAGCAATTGACATGGTACCATCCCTCAAGGAGAGCACCCAGGTACATGGTGACAGGTTGGTTACAATGAACACAACCATCCTAGAGGGACCATGATTCCTTCATGAGATCATGGGATTGATACAGGATTGCCTTCTCAGTCTACACTGTCTCAGCTAGCATTGCTGTCTGAGGACTCCCAGAGTACCTAATTTATTATCATGGGATTCTCCCATGACATGACCATGGCGAAAACGGGTACATAACCATATTGTCCACTGGTCCTACTATAAATCACATCAACCGAAAGCTGCCACCCTGAGAAAATGTTGTAATAATCACTTGGAGGTATAACTAGGGCATCAGCTTGAAGATAAGGTTGGGGTGCTGTCCTTAAGGCATATTTATATTTATATTTTATTTTATATGTATATTATATTTATATTATTATTTGTATTACAATATATAATTTTATATAATATGTTACATATATTATATAATATATATGATATAATATGTTATGTTTATATTATATTAATATACCTTAAGCAAATAGTCATTATATACATACTGTATCCATCATTAGGGAAGAACACAGGTCTGGGAACCAGGGAAGTAGTTCCTCTCACTTTCATTCCCAATGACTCACTTGGTAAATTTATGTTCTTTATCCCCAGAGCCTTAGGCTCTGCCGGACTGGAGAGACTTGTTCTCAGAGGGTAGGGGGAAAACACTTCTACTACAGGACACAGTAGTAGTTTTACTAAAGTTAAAATTATGTATGCCCCGACAGTTTTGAGCTCTTCATGCGAGTTGACCAGGAGGCGAGGGAAGGAGTCCTTGAACTGGCGGGGGCCAGTGACACCAGCTGGCCAGGTGAGGGGCATCTAGAATGGGTGTAGAGAAGAGAGGGTGAGCATCACTTAGCCTCGGGACCACCTACAGCAGTGGGGTCTGTAGCTTGTTCCACTGTCCCTCCCATTGTCTTCTTCTTCTTCTCTTAAAATAAACTGACTGGCCACCACCTCAAGGAAGCAGTAGCAGGATACGAAACTTCTGGTGGTGTGCAAATTGGTCCAAGCAGCGGCCAGGGAGGCACTGTAACTCACACTGCCAGGTACTGGAGGTACTCCCAGTACTTCCAGCTGCCAGCATCTGCATCGTGGCTGAGGGGGCTTTCCCCCGGAAGTGCAGAAACACGACTGCACACGTCACAGGTCACAAGGGCTGTGGAACAGCCTCAACACTCAGAGATGGTGTATGAACGCTCAGCTCCCTTGCCCTTTGGGTGGGTTCATTCTGAGGCATGTGTTTGGCCCCATTTTAGAGTTTCCCGGCAGGAGAAATCTCCAGGTGCCCTCTGTGCTAGCTGGCTTAATAGTTCAGCCTTATGGGGATGCCGCCCCTTCCCTGTGTCACTTTCCCACTACCCTAGTAGTGTTACTTACACTTCCCAAATAAACTATGTTCACTCCAGTCCTTATCTCAAGGTCAGCCCTTGGAAGAACCTATGCTAAGACACATGTGGTTCAAGGACTGTGCTTTGAGAAGCAATGATTTAGAGAGTGAACTCATTTCTATTTTAAGAAAACATTCCCCTCTCCCTCTCCCCTTCCTCCTTCCCCTCTTCCCCTGTGTGTGTCTGTGTGTGCACGCATGCGAGCATGTATAATATGTAAAAAAGGTCTGCAAGAATATAAACCAAGTATTAACAATAGTTCTCTCTAGGTGGTGGAATCATGAATATTTCAAATTTCCTTTTAATGTTTCTCCGTATTTTGTTTTTCTGCAGCAGCAACTGAGTATTAGCAGTATCTTTAATTGGCAATTAGGAGATTATTAGAGAGTGCAGTGGGGTGGTGGGCAGCAGAGCCAGATTGCTGTGGTTGATGAAAGGCAGGGGAGGGTGTGCAGACGATTCTTTCAAGAGGCCAGGCTAGAGAAAAGCAAGGAACGAGGTGGCAGCTAAAGATGGGGGAACCGGAGGGAGTGCTGTTTTCAGAGAAACTTGAGCATGTTTATAGGCTGAAGGAAAGTAACTATTGCTGAGGAAGGAGACAAAAATACAGAGGAGAGACGGGGGATAAGAGTCGGGTCCCAGAGGGGGCCTGAGGGGATTAGACCAGGACCCAGGTGGAGGAATTAGTTTGGAACAGAAGGCACACTTCACCTTCAGACAAGAGGAAAGGGAGTGAGGATGAATGCAGTTATAAATGCACTGACTTCATGCATTTGTTTATTTAACACTGCCTCATTTCACAAAGGACTTGAGGCATTCCTGTGGATAAGTTGATAGGTTGAAGGGGACTGGAATCTGAGAACTCCCCCTGGAGGAGCCCTGCTTTCTCCAGGAGTGGGAGGCAAGGTCCCCCACTGAGAAAGGAGGAGGGTATGTTTCTGGTGCTTGAAGAGAGAAGCAAAGGTCTGCAAATGAGAGGGAGCCCAACTGGACTGTTTATAAAGACCATTGGATGAAACGGGGGCCCAGATATGGCCCTCCCACAACTGTGGAATCTTCTCCAGCAGCCTGGGGTGGAGAAGCCTTGCTCTGGCTGGCAAGTCACATCATTGCTCTGAGCTGCAGTTTCCTCACCTGCAAACGGGGAGGGTAAAAACAGTCTGGAGGGCTGTCCTGAGGATTAAATAAAAGAACTGGCATGAAGCACCTAGCACAGTGCCTGGCACACAGCAGTGGCTCCATATTCATGTTCTTGCCCCACCCACTTTGAGCAGACCTGAGTCCATGTGACCTGGATGGAAAGGGATGTGGGTGTTGATACCATTTATCTGTGGATGCTGTGGGACACAATCGGCCCTCATTATTACTCACAGTAGTTCTATTCTGCAAAGTTGCCCCAAAGACTGAAATAGCAAATACTGAATCACTGCCCCTTAAGGAAATACAGTGTTCCTTGGAGCCTCTGGCCACGTTTTCATCAGCCAATCAATACACAACCTTGTTTTATGTGCACTTCTGTTTTAGAAACATCTTATTTAATATATACTGTTGATTCATTAACATTGGATTCGTGGCCAACAGCACTATAATTCATGCCTGAATGAAGGTTAACCAACACACATCTTTTCTCCCCAAGGCTCCGCACAGCCTTCTTGTGCTTAGAAACACTAGGCAGCGCTTCGGCACTACCATTGGGGGCCATTTTAAATGGCAAAATCACCAACAAAAAAAGCGCAAAAATGAGAAAAACATGACACTGAATAGACCACAAAAAGGACACTTGTTTACAGCCCGAGAGCTGAGACAAGAGGGCAGAGGCCGCCTGGTTCAACCTCAGCCAGGAACGTGGGTTTGGCAACCCCACATTTTCACCACTCTGTGCATGTGCACGTCCCCGGATGACCGCAAAAACACCTCAAATATTGATGTGGGGGTTGCAAGTAAATTTTCGGAGTAGGGGAATTTGCAAATGCAAAATCCATGAATAGTAAGAATCTCCTATCTTTTTTTCTGAATACAAAATTACACAATAAACAGAGATATACAATGTAAACGCTGAAGCGCCCCTACATAATCCTAGCCGATATATAAACACATTTAAAATTGCTAGAGTTCTACAGATTTCTGCTATGCATATAGTGCACATGTGTATGTCTGGCTATGTTCATGTGTGAGTATGTGTCTGTGTGTGTGTTTGGGTCTTCCCTTTTTTTTTTTGACTCAACAATCTCTTGAATTGTTTTTCAAAAAAAGACCTTCCTGATGTTACCCATGTAAGCGTGTGACTGGAAGCAGAGGCATTTACAGCAGGCAGAGAAACCTTTTCTCTTTATTTCACTTCAAATAATTCAATACTTTAGACCCTGCCCTCCTTACAAAAACAAAACAAAACAGGGGTACATATCAGTATATCATTTGGGATTCTTGGGGTTGCTAAGTGACAGCATACAGTTATTGAACTTGTTAAGCAGTAAGATGGACCATCTCACAGATCCAAAAGTCTAGGCTCTGCGTCAGGGCACCAGCTCCTCTTCCTTAGGACTCTCTTGGACTCAGTCACGTGTTGGCTGCATCCTCAGACTGGGAACAAGATGGCTGTTGCAATTCCAAGCATCACCACCAACCACATCCATGTGCAGCAAAGGGGGTAGACTGATTTTTTTAAGTGAAGGGATCCTTTCCAGAAGCTCCCTCCCCACCACAGGCTTCCCCTCTGGTTTTTCAGGCCAGACCTGTCTCACATGTCTAAGCCCAAAGCATCACTGACAAGAGGCATGTGGACTTGGACCAAATGGGACTCACTCCTGGAATGGGCTGGGGTCAGCCTTCCCTTACATGGGAAAGGGAACCACCGGAATAAAATCAGGGCTTTGACTGCAAGGAAAAGACGAGGCATCACTGCTGCATGAGCAACTGAATGTTTCTGGCAATGACGGAGACATGGGACCAGGTGATGGTGTGCTGAAGGACACAGTAGAGATGTAAACTTCCAGCTGTTTGTTAAATTGTAACTTAACAAAGTTGCATTCCAGTGAAGGCCTTGCTGGAGAAGTCAGAAGCTGGGGAGCGACACTCAATGTCTCCCTCTCTCTCAACCCCATACCCAATCTATTCCAGAGTCTATACTTTAGGCACCCTAGCCTTCTCTCCTTACCCACTGCCATGGCCCCAGTTCAGGTCTCGTGACGCAGGCACTATGACGACAGTGACCTAACACAGAGCCTGATGCCCAGGCTCTCTTCCTGCAACCCACACCTTTGCTGCTTTTATTCAGCCACACGCCTGTGCTGTGTAAGGAGCGCTGTGCACAGGCAGACACATCAGAAAGGGTCTCTGCTTTCACCTTTCTGATGAGCATCTCCTTGACTTTCTGGAACCCACATCAAACCAGGTCATTCCCCTGCTGGAAGGCCCAGGCTTTCAGGAAATCTGTTACCATGACCCTCAATACCCTCCACCTCACCCAAGCCCTTCCCCACCCACCCCAATAGTTACAGAACTTCTTGCACTTCCGCCTGATGTGCCCTCCCCCTTCATGCCTCTATGCGTCTGCACATGCTGTCCCTTCTGCCTAGAACCCCCTCTCCATCTGGCATGCAAGACAAGGTCTCCTATTACTCTCTCTCCTGCTCTCCTGCTCCACCTCCCACCCCACCCCCGCCCCACACTTACACAAATATGGCACCCAGCAATGTTTGCTGAATGGAGGCAATTTCTTGGGTCAGACATTAGCCAAGGCCAGGGCTTTCCAAACCTCTGCCCCTACCACTCTTTAAGAAAGGGAAAAGGAAATGGGACCCCAGGGCTTAGGAACGTGAGGGTCTTGAACTTGCTCTAAGCAAGTAGGGTATTTCTCGAGTTTTATCTTTATGTTATGCAAAAGTTGTATTCTATGCAGATTACACACATATTCTTGTTTGTATTAATACAAAATATTATTTTTCCCAAATCCTCAAATTGATGATCCAAAAAGATGTTCCTCCTTTACTCGTTGGGCTCTCAAATTAGCTGTTCCCCGCCCCGACCCGCCTCAGGGATCCTAAGCAAGACCTGGATGTTGTTCCAAGTGCAAACACCGAAGGAACAGCTGGGTTTCGCTCCCCCGGGAGCTGGAGAATGGATGGGGCGGGGAGGGGGTCCGCCAGCTAGAGGCTGGGCCCCGCCCCTTCCATCCCCCGCCTGCCGTGAGGGCGGAGTCGCTTGGGTCCCGCCCGCGGGGGCGGGGACGGAGTCTCAGCTGCCTGGCGCTCCCGCTTGGCTGGTTCCGGGTTGAGAGGCTGCGCTGGGACCAGAGCGGTGACTGCTGAGCCGGCGGGGGTAAGGATACGCGCCGGGCCGGGTCTTGAGCCCGGGATCGGGCTGCTGAGCGTGCTTGCACCCCTTCTTTCCTCTGCCCCGCACAGCCGCGGTGCGGTTCCGCTTGGCTTCTCCCTCCCCCAGAATTCCGTATCCCCAGTTTCTCCCCTCCCCCCATCGCACCCATCCCGGGATTTCAACCCCCCTCAAGGCCTCCGTCCCCCTCCTGGACTCCCTTCCCCAGCACCCATTCCTTCGGACTGTCCCTTCCCCTAGAACCTTCTTGCCAGGAGACCCCTCCCTCAGACCCCCTCCCTCCAGCGCCCGTCGCTCCAGGTCACCCACTGCCTTGAGACCACCTTCCTAAGCTCTCATCTCGGGTATTCTACTCCTTACCCCTTCCTCGCGTTACCCGCCTCCCGGACCGCTCTCCTTCCTTCTGTAGCGCCTACTCCTTTCTCCCCCTGCCTGCTCCCGCACGCATCCCTCCGTGCTGCCCCCAACAACGCTGCGCTCGCTCGGCAGGCCCCCCGCATCTCAGGCCCCCATCTCCGCCGCCCCCGGAGCCATGGCCTGCAGCCTCAAGGACGAGTTGCTCTGCTCCATCTGTCTGAGCATCTACCAGGACCCTGTGAGCCTGGGCTGCGAGCACTACTTCTGCCGCCGCTGCATCACGGAGCATTGGGTGCGGCAGGAGGCGCAGGGCGCCCGCGACTGCCCCGAGTGCCGGCGGACGTTCGCCGAGCCCGCGTTCGCCCCCAGCCTCAAGCTGGCCAACATCGTGGAGCGCTACAGCGCCTTCCCGCTGGACGCCATCCTCAATGCGCGCCGCGCGGCACGACCCTGCCAGGCGCATGACAAGGTCAAGCTCTTCTGCCTCACGGATCGCGCGCTGCTCTGCTTCTTCTGCGATGAGCCCGCGCTGCACGAGCAGCACCAAGTCACCGGCATAGATGATGCCTTCGAGGAGTTGCAGGTGGGCAGCACCTCAGGCCCGGAGCCCGGGGGCGGGGCCGGCCTGGGGGCGGGGTCAGGGCTGGACCGCAGGCGGGGCCCAGTCAGAATTGTCACGGGGCGGGGTCGCTGGCAGGGTTCTGGCCCTATCAGAATTAGTACGTAGTGGGGCCGGGGCGGGGCTGCAGTGAGGGGCGGGGCTTGAGGCGGGGCCTGAGATAGACCTGAAGTTAGGGTAGGTCCATGGTTGGGGAGAGGTCAGCAATGCAGTGGGGGAAGGACAGATGAGATCAGAACTGTACCAGGTACAGGTTGGGACAGGGTTGGGGATGGGCTGAATCAGAGCTGGGCAAGGATAAGGCCACTGTCAAGTGTCATTAGAGGCTGGATCTGGAGACCAAGCCCACAGAGGAATGGTTCAGGACAGTTCGGGACAGATACAGATTGGGATGGGAACACAGTCAGGGTTAGACATGAGGTGGAACTGCCTCCCAGGATGGGCCAGGACTATATGGAGTACCTGAGCAGCAGGTGCAGGAGCCCAAAGGGGCAGGGCTCAGTCACTGTGCATCAGGACCAAGAGACAGTGCCTGAAGGATTAAACCTGAGAGAGAGTCCAAGTTAGAGTCAGCACACTGTTGAGAGGACAGGTTTGGGTGCCCATGGCTTGGCAGAGGTGTGGGAGGGGTTAAGGCTGGGATTTAGTCCAGATACTATAAGAACCATTTTGGGTTTAAGGTCAGGACTTGAGGGCTCAAGGTTTGGAGAATGAGGCTCTGAAGTAAGGTGATTTGAGAAGGCAGGGTGTGGACCTGTAGGAGTCTCCAGGGGCTTTTGATGACCTCCTTGGCTCTGTCACCCACATCAGGACCTTTGAGGACTAAACGAAACAGTACATGCACCGTAACCTGAGCATAGTCAGCCTAGGACTGTAAGCATTCTCCCTTAACCCTCCCCATCCTCACTAACCAGCTCCTACTGAATTCTGAAAGCCCTGCTCACACATTCTCTCCGTGTAAGCCTCCCTAAGATCCTCTGGCCAAAAAAAATAGCATTAGAGCTGCATTTCCCCTAACATTCTCTGTTAATAAGTATGATGTTTTAAAAAAGTGGTGTTCCAGAAAGCTATATTTGGGAAATATAGTATATTCTCTATCCACCCCTTGGAGGATTCTCAGTGTACATTTGCATATTAAAGGCTTGGAAAAATCTTATACCAAGAAACTCATTTTACTATATTTAATAAAATGATTCCCAAGCTTATTGGAACCTGGAATCTTTTTCTCAAGCAAAATCATTTAACTCCAGCAGCCCCATGTCTCTGGCCTTGACATACCAACCCAGCACACAGTTCCCCAAGACCAGGGCCAGTCTGTTGTTCATCTCAGCTATAGCCCCAAAGCCTGGCACAGAGCCTGGCCGACAGCACATATCAGTCAGTAAAGGATGAATGAATGAATGACCGACCTTGGCCAGAGCTGGCCCAGATTTGTGGAAACTTTGGAAGCAGAAGGGTTTTGACTCAAACATTTTATGCAAATGCAGTGGACTAACTTGGGAGAGAGTGAGCTCTCTGAACCTCAAGATGCTTATGCAGGAGATAAATAACTATTTTGTCGCATGTTGTAGGGAGATCCCCTCCTTCTACATGACTTCCTACAAGTCAGCCTGTACCTAGCAGATGCTCATGGAGATGAGCGTTGGCCCCAGGAGAAATGGCCTCATGTTCACCATTACCCACTCTCTGTCCCTTTCACCCCCAAACTATGACTGGCTGTCTTCCAGTCTGGCTCTTTAGGGATAGAGAGCAAGGGTTGAAGGCTCTGAGAGCTTGTAAAAGGCTAGTATTGGCCCTCCACCTTACTTGTCCCAGGTACTGGGGTCCCCATCTCCCTGTCTGTGAAGGCACACAAACTGGGAAGAGGAAAGAACCTTTGACAGAATTGGGCACGGGCAGTAAGAGTTTAAAGGGACTCTGTCTGAAATCATTGGTCCATCCTCTTCATTATATAGCTGTGGAGGCCGAGGTCCAGACAGGTGATGTGACATACCCAAAGCCACACGCCAGACAATGAGAGATCTGGGCTAGAAAGCACAGCCAGACCCGGGCCAGATCGCTCTCCAGCTGCTCATCCCCTCCTCTCCCTGTGTGACTTTCTAGTTGGAACATCTTCTCCCTGAACCTTGGTTCCCCTTTCGGTAAACCAGAAAATCAGAATTACTGTGTTTTGGTATTTTTGTAGTCCGTTCTGTGTCCTGGGGAATACAGGAGAGATTGAACATACATTCTGTCCAGACGTTATTGAAACCCTTCTCATTCTTAGGTGAAAACACAGACAGGACTACCACTCACTACCTTGTGGTTACCATCCTGGGGTCAGACACACTTGCTTTCCAAACCTTCCTTCGACGCTATCTGTGTAACTCAGCCAAGTCGCTGCTCATAAGCCTTGATGTTCCCATCTATAAAGTGGGGTCAAGATGATTCTTTCCTACAAGGATATTCATGAGGCTGACCTGAGATGGACCTGCTTTTAGAGACACCAGGGTGGGTCAGCATGCTCTCCCATTCTTTCTCCTTCTACCTGTGAGAACTCATGTGCCCAGCTGGTGGAATGCCCAGACCTGCCACTCTTGCCTGAGAAGGCCTGGCTTTGGTGCCTCTTTGGGCTTGGCAAGAAGGTGACAGAAACATGCCTCCCTAGTGGAGAGGTAAGCTCCTGAGTGAGGTTCAAGCCACTCCCAGCCTCTACCTGCATCTGTCTCCTGGTGGGGAGCAGGGCTCATTAGCTATTTAGGCACTGGGAATGAGGCCGAGTCTGTCCATCATACCTCCTCCCCTCCCAGCTGCAGGCTCCTGGAGCCTGGGATTGGGCTCTTCTCCTAAAGATAACAGACTTAGAGTTGCCAGGGCCTTGAAGATCGTCTGGTGCAACCTTCACTTGACAGATGGGGAATGGCAGAAGGGGGTGGGGGACTTTGCCCAAGGCCTCAAGGCCAGAGGAAGCTGGACATAGGTTCAGCCGGAGACCGCCCCCCTCACTCCACCTGGCAGTTGGTCTGGAGCTTTTACATTTATTACAAATCCTGGAGGCAGCAGAGCAGAAAGGGTAAGAGCTCTCTGGCTGTATATTCAGACAGCTCCAACTCTGGCGCTGCTATTTTCTGACTGTGACCTTAGAAAATGTACTTATCCTCTGTGAGCCTTACATTCCCCATTGGCAACATGGAGTGATGGGGTTGGATTAAATTAGAGGACATTTGCAAGAACTTAGTACTGTTCTTGGCACACAGTAAGCACTCAATAAATAATAACGGCTCTAGGATATCACACCATACTCTGCACTGTTGACATTTTGGGTCAGAGAAAGCTTTGTTTTGGGCAAGGCAATCCAGTGCACTGTATATTTAGCAGCATCCCCAGCCTCTGTCTACCCACCAGATGCCAGTAGCACCCCTCTCCCCAAGCTGTGACAACCAAAAATGTCTCTAGACTTCATCACATGTGCCCCAGGGTCAAAATCACCCCTGGTTGAAAACCCAGGCCTGAAGAAGTCCTACTCAGCTTTCCAGGCTCAGCTCAAATGTCACCTGCTCCGTGAAGCTTTCCCTGACCTGCCAAGCAGAATTGCTTGGTACTCTCCAGATTCTAATACTGGGGTCAGATCCTGGCATCAGCATTGAGAAGTTGTGTGTCCTTCGTCAGGTTACTCACCTCTCTAGGCTTCCACCTGCTCGTCTATAACAGGGGTGAAAGATATTGTCAAGGTAAAGGGATGCTACCTCAAAAGTGCCTGATACTTCCCTGACCGGTGTGGCTCAATCGGTTGGGTGTTGTCCCGCAAAGCGAAAGGTCACCAGTTCAATCCCTGGTCAGGGGACATGCCTGGGTTGCAGGTTTGGTTCCTGGGTGGGGTGCTTAAAAGAGGCCACCAACTGATGTTTCTCTCTTACATCAATGTTTCTCTCCCTCTCTTTCTCCCTCCCTTCCTCGTTCTCTAAAATAAATAAGTAAATAAAATCTGGTTTAAAAAAGTGCCCGATACTGTGCCTGGCACACAACAATTTTTAAATATCTTTATTTTTTTCAGATTATAGGATTAGCATAATAAACAGAGCCATGTAATGTAACAATTAAAGCCTCCCAGGAGTCTCACCCCATAGAAAAACTTGGTTAGAATTGCTTTCTAGTTCTACAGGATTTTTGTTGTGTAAATAGCATGTGAGTGTGTGTAGGAGGGATGCACTCCTTTTTTCTTTTTCTTTTTTTACTGCTGAGCCCTGGACCACAGAGCAAAGGGGAGGGAGGAAACCCCATCTCAGCAGGGGTGGGGACTTCTCAGGCAATACTTAGGGAGCTCTAGCCTAATGTCTGGGGCTGTACTAGGCGCATTTATGGTATTACCTCATTTAATCTTCATAACGCCCTATCCAGTGGGTACTGTAATTTGATTCTTTTACAGATAAGTAAACAGAGGCTCAGGGACGCAGTGACTTGTTTGGTCGCCCGGCTAGTAAATGGTACAGGCAGGATTTGAAGCCAGTCTGACAGGGCCACTCATAGCCTCAGAGCTGCCTCCGAGCTGCCTCTGAAGGCCGGGTAGTTGTCTTCCACCTCCCCACCCCTTTCCTGCCTGTCTTTGTATTTCAAGTACTCAGCACAGGGTCAGGCTAAGGACATCGTCTGTACCAGCGGATGCACCAAGGGCAGGTGGCTGGATGTCGTCTTGGTCAGGCATGGTATCCGGCTCTCTGGCCATCTCAGCTTCCTGACCTCCAGGGAAAGGATCGGATTCAGCCCCAGCCACCCCCTCCAGGCCTCATGTGACCACTGGAGCCTTTCCCAAGGCCTCCTTCATGCCACAGGAGACAGCAGTATGTCAGCCTTGGATGGGAGCCTTGAAAGACTTGGTGTAGGGATCCAGAGATGCCAAGGGGGCCATAGAGAGAAAGAACAGGGCTAGGGGACTGTGTTCGATCCTGCCTCTGGCTTCCCCCACCTGAATGGAAGGTAATGCCTTCTCTTCACCCTTTCCCAATCTGGGAAATGGAAGTAGGAACAAGACGGTCCACTTAATGTATAAAGAGGGAGAGAGAGTTTCTGCCTATTCAAAGAAATGACAGATACAAAGGACAGGGAGGCAGCCAGGTTGCCGGTGTCCTGAGAAGCAGCTTCTGCTGTGACTTTTCCCAAGAGAGGGCAGGATTTATGTGCAAGCAGCAGCCTCCATGGGGGCGAGGCGGGCGGTGAGTCAAAGCCCGGGCTAGCTATTGGCATCTTACTTCCGTCATCACAGGTGTCCTGCTCATCCAGGATGCCCTGGCTAAACACAGGCTACCGTGTAGAAACCTCGAGTTGAAGTTTATTTCATAGAGAGAAGGACCTGGTAGAGAGTGACAACAACAGAAGTAGTAACAACCCTAAAAAAGACACTGGCCGAAGCTTACTGGCTACGTGCCACATGCTGGGTGCTGTTACGGGCATGGAATCCTCACAGCAGCCCCGCCTCCCTTCCCTACTCCGAATGGGACTAGGATCAGCACCATTGCACAGACGAAGACACTGAGGCCAAGAGGCCCAGTAACTTGCCCAAGATCGCACTACAAGTGCGAGGCAGAGCTGGGATGCAGGCTAGGGTCTGTCTGGCCTACAACTCAGGCCCCCCCTCTCCCCCCACCCACCAATATTCTAACCACCTCAGGGAGCATCCGAATGGGGAGGGAGCTCGGAAGCATCCAGTTCCATCCTCTCCCCACTTTCCTTGTGGGAGTTGGGCATACCCACAGTTAGACGGAAACCCAGCTCTGCAGACTCTCATCCACTGCTGTTTTCACAATATTGTTTGCCTTCGGGACCTTGAGATCTGCTTGGACACTGTGGGTGGGCACAGAGGACTTGGGGGTGGGTTCCGTTTTGTATTCAGAGATTCATTCAGTAAATTTCTTCAGTTGACACCCCTGCTGTAGATACCGAGGCCAAGGCCTGTGAGGGGCTCAGAAGAGAATGAATGAGCCCTGGCCCTGCCATGGTTCTTTGTCCCTCTCTCTTGATTAATCTTCACAGCAGCCCTATGAATTGGGTCTCATCACTCCATTTTCAAATGAGGAAACTGAGGCTCAGAAACTGTGCCTAAGTACAACCACTAAGGGTCACCAAAGCTGGAACCTGGACTCAGGTTATCTGAGTCTGATCAGGGACAGGAGGTGAGCGCCTGTCCAGGTGGTTTGTTGTGGCTGGAGGGGAAGGTATATGGGAGGAGGGGAGAAGGGGAGAGTGAGGCTTGACCAGCTCAAGAAGGACCTTGAATACACCCTCCCCCAGCCCAAGGAGCTTGGACTTGATCCTGGGGATGCTGGGGAGTCAGGAATGGGTTTGAGCAGGTGTGCGTGGCCTGGTCCGATCTGCTCAGGATGGTCTGGTGGGAGAGCCTGGAGGCTGAGGGAGCAGCCAGGATGTGTAGCCAGAGATGGCAAAGCTCAGAGATAGACAAGATGTACAAGAGTTCAAATCTGTCGGCAGGAGCAGGAGCATCAGGAGTGCTGAGCATCGAGGGGGGATTGGGAGGAAAGGAAAAAGGAGAGACAAGTTCAGTTTGCCCTGTTAAGATTTCCAGCATCCTTGGGTCAGAGAAGGGAAGAGAGCAGTACCAGGGCACAGAGAAGGGGAGAGGGCCTTGAGCACCTCTAACGTGCCAGTACCACACTGGGCCCTTCCATAGGTGCTGTCTCGTTTAACCCTCATCACAGCTTTCACAGCCTCGTGGTGGCCCTTGTCCCCATTTGATGATAAGGCTCCGAGAGGTGGGCCCTGAGAAAGGAAAAAAGTGCCACTGGGATTTGAACCCAGACTTTTCTGATGCCAGAGTTCATGTTGTCTCCACTGGGCTGTGCTGATCAGTGACAGGGCAGAGAAGAGTCCCTCAAGTCAAGGAGAGGTGGCTTCCTGAGGCAGCTTTGTCCTCTGGGCTGGGAGAGGGTGGCCTCTCAGGAGGGGAGGTCTGGCTGTCTGTCCACCCCACAGCTGCTGTCCCAGTCCTGGACTCTCCAGAGCTGTGGGAGCCCCAGAGCCTCTCAGCCGACATATTTGCATAGTTGTGTGCTCAGGTCTGCACCAGCCCTGACTCTGTCCCCTCTCTGGAGGAAGGGGTGGAGAGCTATGGCTCAGCCCTCTGTGGGTGCCCCCTCCTCTCCCCTCCTCCTGCTCTGCCTCAGCTCTGATGGGCCCCTGCGGAGGCCAGCTCCCCCAGGCTGACCTTCAAGGCCTTCCCCACCCCCACAACACTCACTGAACCAGCCTCATGGCCTTTCAGCTTGTTACTGGCCCTTGCCATATACTTGGCTCCAGCCATCCCTTACTGCCCCCCACTTCTTGCACACGCCAGGTATGCCCCTACCTGACTAGTTCTGTCCCCCAAAATTCTTGGGCCCCACCCTGGAGACTAGAAGGAACCCTGCCCACCTCTTTCTCTGATCCTTCCATCAAAAACAAACTCTCCTGGAAGCTCCCCAGGTCTGAGTCCCTCCTTCACATATAATTGAAATTAGTAGGATGATAATGACAACAGCCAAGAGCGACAGCACATCCCAGGCAGCGTGGCAGGTCATGAATCAGGTCGTCGTGTAATCCACACAGCCCTGTGGAGCCTGCACTGTTATTGGCTGTGCCTCACAGATTTGGGAACTGAGGTGGAGGGAGGATGTCACAACACAGTGGGGTGGCGGCAGCCAGCTGGGGTGGTTCCTAGGTGGTCCCGCCGTGTTTATTCTGTCCTCCCATGGAGTCTTCACATTTCTGCCTCCCCAACCAACTGCAGCCTCCTTCAGGGCATGGACTGTGTCTGTAGCCCCCGGAGTGGCTGGCCCAAAGCCTGACCATTGGTGACCGGACATGATGGTGTCTTGAATTGAGTGGGAGACAGGGCAGCCATGGATTTGGAGTCACGCAGAGCCCCTCATGAGCTGTGTGACCTTAGGCCAGCTACATGACCTCTCTGAGCCTCCATTTCTCCCCCTGAGAGATGGAGGTGATAAGGCACTAACCTCGTGAGCCTGTGAGAATTAGATACCATGACGCCTGTGAAATTCAAACCCAAATCACGCCACCTCCAGCCCTTCTGGTCCCGAGCTCTGGCAGTGCCAGCATCTTTCCCCCCAGTTAGCCCTATCACTTAGGAGTTTATCGATAGCTTCATGTTTCCTGTCTGACCTCTGCTCGGAGTAAATTACCTGGTGGTTCTCCTGTGTCAGTCCATGTGGCTGCGGGCCACCCAGTCCCTTTTCTTGGACTTTAATTTCCTGTTTTAGAAATCCAGGGGGTTGGACCAGATGGCTCCAGGAGCTCCTTCCTGCTCTGGCTGCCTGAGGATGCAGGGAGGCACCTGGACACAGCAAGGGGTGAGGACATGGAGAAGTGACTCAAAGCCTCACGTGGGACATGGTGACCACTCCATCTCCTGAGCACTCAGTGTATGCCAAGCTCCGGCCGCTGAGGCTACACACTCCCTACTGTTACCTCATTTCACCCTCCCAACCCTAGGAGGCACTGCTATCCCCACTTCGCAGGTGAGGGACTGGGGCACAGAGAGTTAGGGTACAAGCCCAGGGTCACACAGCGAGCCTGTGGCAGAGCCGGCCTTCTGACCAGATCTGATGCCAGGCCTGGAAGGAGACGAGGAAAAGGGGCAGGGAGGGGGTGGAGGCAGAGCTCAGGCTGCCTCCTAGTCCTGCCCTGTGAGTTTCAGGGTTTGGTTTTCCTAAGTTAGCTGTTCCCTCAGTCTGGGTAGCCCTCCTGGGGTGAGCTGCCTGCTTGGGGCCCTCTCTCCCCTCCCACCCTTCCGGAGGTAGGCTCAGACCTGCGCAGCCTCTTCCCTGGACAGATTCATACCGGTCACTCTGCGCCTGGCCCTGTCCTAGGTACTGAGAGTGAAAATCTATCAGATGCAGTCCCTACCCTCGAGAACCCACAATCTCGTGGGGGAGATTGACAGGTAACTCTGTAATGGATATGCTACGTGTGCCACCATGGTGCGAGCGAAGGAGTGTCTGAGGACAGTGTGGACAGTTTGAGATGCTTCTCAGTGGAGGTGACGTTTGCTCTAGGTCTTAAGAGATGAGCATGAGTCTGGTAAGAAGCACAATGTGGGCAAACATCCCAGACAGGGGGAGTAACAAGTGCAGAGGCCTGGAGGACAGCATGCGCGACGCGTAGTGCATCTAAAGCGGCTCTGTCCAGGAGAGTTTCTAGAAGATGAGAGTGTTGTGCATCTTTGCTGTTGGAGACAGAAGCCACGAGCTACATGTGGCTTTTGAGCACTTGAAATGTGCACTCCAGCGCAGCTGAGGAACATGAGTTTTCATTCTATTTGGTTTTGATTTTGTTTTCATTTAAATAGACACATGTGGCTAGTGGCTACCATATGGCACAGCGCAGGTCTAGACCAAGACATAAGGCTGGAACAGAAATCTGGGGCCAGTGGTGAAGGGCCTTGAATACCTTGTTCTGATTTGTGCCATTCTTCCCAGACAATGTGGAAATCTCGCAGAAGACGTGGGGGGAGAAACATGGACACATCTGCCCTTTACAGCAATCACTCCAGCTGCTGGGACGGGGCAGGGGTGGGGGGCACCTGGAGAGTGCAGGGGCAGGGAGGAGCCTGGGGCCACAGCCCAGGAGTCTGGAGCGGGGGCTGAGGCGAGGTGATGGCAGAAGGCATAGAGAGGAGGGAACAAATTTCAGGGCAAAGTGAAGACTAGATTGGTAGGTGAACAGTGTCAAAGATGAGTCCCTGATTTCTGGCTCCACTGGCAATGAGGGGTGGGGTGCCCTTCACTGAGATGGGGAACATGGGGGGCAAGTAGGTTGGAAGTCCCCTAATATTGTAGCTCCAGCATTCACTGTGATGTTAATGTCTGTGTCCCTGTCTTCCCCCCAACTCATCTGCATTCCTCCTGAAGCATCATGGTTGGAACTCGTCCCTCATCACTCTCCCTGTCGCTGCCACAGCACCACGTGGGGCCCGGTTCGATTGCTGCTGCGGTTCAAGAGGAAGGGGCAGGCCTGCTGTCCCTATTCCCCGGCCATGAAAGCAGGAAGGAATTTGTCCAAGTCCCTCAGGGGCCCTGAGCAATGTTGAGAACACAGCCTCCAGGGCAGTTTTCTCAGAGACTCTGAAGAGCGGCCTGGGTAGCTGGATCCTTTGTGGACCCATGAGGACCACCAATGCGGGGGATTGTGGCACTAGGCCCGCCTCCTCAAATGTGTCTCTGCCAGACCTTGTCCCGAGCTGGACAGGCCCAAGGCCGCAGGGAGGGCCTTGGAGCAGTTACTCTGCACTCTTATGAGATCCTTCTGCCCCAAGGACTCAGATGCACAGGAATCAATTAGGAATGACTTTCAGCTGTTAGTAATCCAGGCCTGACAAAAAGGAGCTGAAATTAGATGGGGGTGTATTTCTCCTCCATGTAAAAAAACAAGTCTAAAGGAAAGGACCCCAGGCAGTGGTGTGCTGGAGCCAGTTTGCACCGGTTCCTGAGAGCTGACCGTGCAAACCTCTTCGCAGCCCCGTGGTGCCCTGTGACCTCGCACTGATAGCTTGAAACGGGCTGGGGTGGGAGCGTTTGCATCACAGAAACTGGCAAACCCTGTAAACTGCCCCCCGCCCCCCATCCCTTCCCCCAGAGGGAGCTGAAGGAGCAGCTTCAGGCCCTTCAGGACAGCGAGCGGGAGCACACAGAGGCGCTGCAGCTACTCAAGCGACAGCTGGCGGAGACCAAGGTGAGCCAGGCCTGGGCACGGAGGCGGAGCTGGCCGGATGGGGCGGGGCTCTGTGGGGGCGGAGCCAGCAGGGAATAAGAGGGGCAGACGCTCGGGCCTTCTGTGGGGGCGGGGTTTCGAGGGGCCAAACTCCAGGTGGAAGGGCCGGGGCTGTGCGGGTGGAACCGAGGTTGAGGTTTCAGTGAAGATGGGTGGAATTCACGCCAGGGTAACTGAGGGCAAGGATTTAGTTTAGTGCCTGGGTTAAGGGTTGGTCCTCTCCTTCCTGCTTTGGCTGGAAGTTGAGGCAGGACCAGGGACCCCTGGGAAAATCCTGGCTCCCTGCAGGGATCTTTTTCCTTCTTGCAATTATTAAACACATCTTCCCTTGAAGCTCTGGCCATGGGGTGATGGACTCTGAAAATTAGAGTCAAACCCTGCAGTCTCTGGCTACCATGGTTCAAAAAGAAAAGCCTTTCTTCGTGACCTAAGAGGAGGGCTGTGAATTCTGACGCAGCCACTCACTCACTGTATGACTTGCAGTAAACTGCATACTTTTTTGGAGTTCCTATCTGTACAGTGGGGACTCGGCCAGGCTCCTCGCAGCTCGCTTCTGGATTCTCGCACACGTCTGAGGCGCTCCCTCTAAGCTCCCCTCACAGATAGCTCACTAACTGGGCAAGGCTTGCTTTGATTTCTGCCCCATCTTTCTGGGACCGAGAACTGGGGACCCAGGCCCAGCTGCTAAGCTCTCAGGTGATTTCACTCACCTGAGAGCGTTAGGAATGCTCTGGGCCTGGGGAGGCCACACTGGAGCACCAAGAGGCCATTGGAGACCCAGACATATGCCCCAGCTTGGCATCCTGCTGTGGGGTCTCACACATTTCTTCAGAGAACATTCCAGAGGGACCCTCTGGGCAGGACCCTCTGCAGGCAACAGATGAGAAACAGTGCCAGGACTTTGGCCTATCTGCTGCTCACTCAGTTTCCCCATCTGCCTGGTGAGTCTCCACCTTCCTCATAAAGAGAAGCACATGGAAGCCTCTGTCTGGGTGAGGTGGGAATATTATGGTCTGTTTCTTCTCCCCAGCATTCTCCTTTCTCCACACCCTCCCCCATTGTTTTTCTCCACTGACCTCTTCCTCCTCTGATTTCCTGTCCATCTGTCTACCTCTGGGGGGTCCTGTGGGGCCACCTTCCCCTCCAGATCCCCCCCCCTGCTTCCTGTCTGGACTAGGGTGTTTATACAAGAAATGCCTATGGATGCTTTGGAGGTCATATTTCACCTGGTGCCTGACTCGGCTTTCCTGCAGCGCCTGCTCACACAGTGGCCCAGCCCCAGGATCTGTCTGACCCCCCCAGGACCAGCGTTTTCCTTGGTCAGCTCTGACTGAGCAATGCATTCTTGGCAGGGTGTTTTTCTCAAATGGCCCCAGCTCCTCCAAGCCCCAGTGTGTTCCCAGGCAGGTGGTGGGCTGGAGTGGGGGCTTCTTTCCCAGCCACAGCACCAAAGGGACTGGGGGTGAGGTGGGGGTGGTTCTGCCATAGAAAGAACTAGAGTAACTGGGACACACCCATTAGGACAAATCTTTCTCTGCTAGAAACTGTTTCCCATTCATTGTCTCGCCAACCCCCACAGCATGCCACTTCCACGAGAGGACTCCCCAGGCCTAGCACAGGGCTGCCCACACAGTAAACAGTTGTCAAACAAATGAGTGGGGTGGGCAGGAACACCCTTTGAGGTAAAAACTATTATTGCCATTTTATTAGCAAGGAGACTGAGACACAGAGAGGTTGACAGGCTGGTCTGAGGCCCCAGAGCTAATAAGTGGCCAGGTGGGAGCTTATTTTCCAATTCTGTCAGAACCTAGTGCCTATCCCAGCCTCATGCTGGGCTAGCCTCAGCCAGATCCCTGGCTTTGTGATCAGCAAACCAGGTAGGTCAGGAAACATGGTTGGGTCTCCTGGGTGGCTGTCACCCAGATGTTCAACTTCTGAGCTGCCTCTCCCACTTTCCTGACCCATCCTCTCTTGTCCTAGGGAACCCTGGACCCCCACCCTAGAAATAAGATGGAGTTTGCACCCATCTTTGTAGAGTAATCTTGGGCAAGACCCTTCACTCCTTCATCTCTCAGGCAGGTACTGACCTTGTGCCAGGCCCTGGGATGGACGGCGGGTATAGAGGGTTGAGGGGTAGAGCTGAGGGAGACATCATTACCATAGGGCAGGGGGGTTGATCTAGCTGGGAGCCACATGAACTGTGGGACAGTACATTAAGTATTTATAAAATGCCCTGGGAACCTTTAACTAACTGCTTGAAAAAGTAAAGGAAGGTGTCGTAGAGGAGATAGCTCTGGAATAAATGATTGTTGGGGTGTCCATTTTAGGCAGGTAGAATTGAAATGCAATAGCACTAGAGAGGCAAGCTAGGATTAATTAAGGACTTTGAATGCCAGGCTAAGGAATTCGGAATTTAACTGCTCATCGAGGAGCCAAGAAAGGTTCCCAAATGCAGAATTGGCTGTGACAGTTTACGAAGTAGAAGGGTCACTCTGGCAGTGGGCTTGTTGGCCGAGACACAGAGTTAACTTTGGACCAAGTGAGTTGGAGGGCCCATGGGATCCCAGGTGATGTGTGGGAGAGGCAGGTAAAAAGATGAATGTGTGTTCAGGAGATGTGGAAGGCCAACGATAAGGATGTGGGAGCCATCCTCAAAGCAAGGAGAGCCAGAGGTGAGAGAGGACATGTAGGATGAGAATGGGAGGAGCTGGCCCGGGCACACCCTGAGAAACGTGGGTGGCAGAGAGGGAGCAGCCACAGAGGTGGGAGGCAAACCAGAACTTTCATTTAGTAGAGGGGGCCCAGTGGGCCAAACGCTGCTGCAGAGGAGGAGGTTGAGGAGGAAGTAGAAGGGGCAGCCATGGGATTGGGTGACCTTTGGAGGGCAGCAGCAGATGATACAGGAAGGGCAGGCCCTGTCTCCTCTGTCTGCGACCTGCCACTGCAGAAGCCTCTACCCTCCCTGGAAGAGGGGCTCAGGAAGGCCACAGGCAGCCTGGTTGTTCTTCCCCACCCTCCCTTCCACCCCTTTGTCTGCCTGGCGCTCTGGGTGGGCATGCGCAGGGAGGCTGGCCCACTGCCAGCAGTTCTTCCTGCAGGCCGGCAGCCCAGACAGGGAGGGAACTGGCCCTAATTGAGCCTTTGTGGAGCCTCCCACAGAGCCCTGGACACTGCACACCGCAGGATGCCTGACTCTGTGAACTCCCAGCCAGAATCCCACAAAGTGAAATTGCAGAGGCAGGCCCCACACACTGCTGTGGCTGGGCTGCACGCCTGTGCCCTGTGTGTGTCATCCTGACTCGTGCTGGCCCCTCTTCCTGTTTCCCTTGCCCGCGGTTGACATCCCGCTCATCCTTCAAGCTGCAGCGCAGAAGCCAGCTCTCAGTGAAGACTTCTATGATGTGTTAGAACTGATGCCTTTTAATAAGCAGGCCCTTTCTCTGAACCTCGAACAATGCCACACATGTGGTGAATGTTCCCTCATTGAACCCCACCGTAACCCTGCACTGTGGCTATGTTCCCTTTTTCACAGATAAGAAAACTAAGGTTCATAGACATTAGGCAGCTGAGGCCGCCATGCTCCAGACCCAGAGCCAGCGTGCCTCCCCAGCCTGTTGAGCACAGAAGCCTGTGCCCTGCTCTGCTCTTCCTTGGCCCATGGGTCTCAGGGGTGGTGGGACAGATGGGGCAAGTGACCACCAAGGTTTGCCCAGCGTATTGCAGTTTCTAAAGCTTCTGATATCTGTCATCTATTTGTCATCTTTGTTTGAGTCCATGAGTGATTTTGTTAAAAAATAAAGACTGAACCTATATCCCAGGTTGAAGTCTAAATCTTCTCCCCGCCCCCCACCCCAGCTTCAGTTCCCCATCCCTCTGACCCCCAGGCCGGAAATCTGGGCATCATCCTCACACCCTTCTCACTGCAACCTGCCGGTTGGTCACCAGGGCCAAAGATGTCTTTGACAACCTAAATTGTCTTTCAAGACATGTCCCTTTGCTGATCCTGTTGTTCATGCCTCATTATCTGACCTGGACCGCCTCATTAGTTTCCCAACGGGGCGCACAGAATCACTGGCTGTGCCTGGCCGCGTCGGTCATTCCATACCACCGTGCATTCCCCCCACCAAGGTGTGCTCTCTCCCCTTTTCTCTCTACATGCCAGGGCTCTCATTGTCCTCCTGTCACCCAGGGAGCACCCCATATGCTCTCCCTAACACAACCCTGATGACTGTCCCCACAGTCTTCCACCAAAAGCCTGCGGACCACCATCGGCGAGGCCTTCGAGCGGCTGCACCGGCTGCTGCGGGAGCGGCAGAAGGCCATGCTGGAGGAGCTGGAGGCCGACACGGCGCGCACACTGACCGACATCGAGCAGAAGGTCCAGCGCTACAGCCAGCAGCTGCGCAAGGTGCAGGAGGGGGCCCAGATCCTGCAGGAGCGGCTGGCCGAAACTGACCGACACACTTTCCTGGCCGGGGTGGCCTCACTGTCAGAGAGGTAAGTGCCCACCTGTTGGGGACCTTCCTCAGATGGGTATCCCCTACCCAGCCCATGTTGGGTGGTGGGAATGGGGCGAATGGGGCAGATGGGGTGGTTAGCAGGGAATTCAGTCCTTCAAATCTTTATCAAATATATTGGACACCTGTCGTGTGCCAGAGCCTATGCTGAAAGCTTATGTATTTGTACATACATAATACAGTATATTACTTGTGTTATAATATGTTACAGTATACATTTATGTATTATTTACTACATCGATATTATATCTAAGCCCCACCATTACCCCCATCACACATGTAGACACTGAGGCACAGAGAAGCTAGATTAGTGGGCCAAGGCTCCTCATGTGGCATGCTGGGAGAGCCAGGACTCAACCCCCGGTCTCTCTGGTCCCGTAGCCACCTTCAGTGACAGTGACACTCAATCATGGGTTTGTCGATGGTCCATACTGATAACTACCATCGTGGATTTGGTGTTGACCATGGCTAAGCACTGTGTTAAACGTTTTGTGTATGTTATGCCATGTACTCCGTACAGCCCAGAAGGCAGGTGCTCTCCCAGCGCTCATTTTAAGGATGAGGAAACTGAGGCTGATAGCTAAGAGGGAGAAAGTGGTACAAGCAGGCACTTGAACCTGGGTCCAGCAGACTTCGTACACATGACCTCACCCTATGTTAGCTACCGTGAAAGTGGCTGGCTGTAGGGCCCCCCGTGTTGGAACAGGAATCCAGCCCCCCATGCAACCTGCTCTCCTGCTCTCCTTCCAGGCTCAAAGGCAAAGTCCATGAGACCAATCTGACATACGAAGACTTTCCAACCTCCAAGTACACAGGCCCCCTGCAGTACACCATCTGGAAGTCCCTGTTTCAAGACATCCATCCAGGTAAGGCCCTTCCTGCCTCACAGCAAGAGCGCCCAGGAAGAAGCAAGGATTATCATGGGCTGAGGCTAGATGGGGCACATCCCAGCCCAGCCCCCTTCTCCAAACACAGCAAGGGGGCAGGGCAAAGGGATGGAAAGAGTGCTTTGCTGAGCACCTGCTACGTTCTGGAGCCTGTGCTGAGCACACATACAATCACTTAGCTCAAGAAACCCTCATACAACCCAGGAGGTAAGTTCTATGAGTACACGCATTTTCCAGATGAAGAGGCTGAGGCCCTGGGCAGTTCACAATATAAAGCACCTACCTCACACCAGGCACTGCTCTAGGTGCTAGAGATTCAGGGGTGAGCAAAACAGGCAAAAATCTCGGCCTTTGTGGATCTTATATCCTAGGTTTGAGAGAGAAAGAAAGAGAGAAAGAAGGAGGGGGGGGGAGGAAGAAAGGAAGAAAGAAAAGTGAATAAGGAAAATGCAGAGTTTATGAGGTAATGATAAAGGATAAGGAACAGGGCTCAAGGATGCTGAGGTGGGATAAAGGTTTTGGATCGGGCATCCAGTTAGAAGACCGCACTGAGAAGGAGGCATGGGAGTAAAGACCTAAAGGAAGGAGAGTGACCTGTGTAGGCATCCAAGGAAACAGTGTTCCTGGCAACAGGAATAGCAAGCGCAAAGGCCCTGAGGCGGGAGCAAGCCTGGAGTGTTCAAAGAACTGTAAAGAGGCGGGTGTGGCACAAGTGAGAAGGGAAGCTGATGTGAGGAGGTGAGGGATGGATTAGTGGCCAGACCACGAGGGCCTGTAGGCCAGTGTGAGAACTTTAAATTTTATGCCAACTGAGAGGGGATCTATCAGAGAGTTTGGGGCAGTGAAGTGACTGGAGCTGGCTGGAGTTTTTAAAGGATTTTTCTGGCTGTGGGGTTGAGAACAGACTGAAGAGGGTAAAGGATGGAGTCTGGGGAAAGGGTTAGGAGACTGCTACTGTAATCCAGATGAGAGATGTCCACAGCTTGGAGCAGGGCAGTGACAGTGCAGGTGGTGAGGAATGATCAGATTTAGGACCTACTTCGAAGGGAGAGCCGACAGGATTTGCTAACGGTTTGGATCTCGTGTGTGAGAGAAGGAAGACAAGGAAGACGGCAACAGTTTTGGCAGAGGTGACTGAAGGGTGGGATTGAGGTGCGCAGTGCCAATTAGGTGCCTCGGTGCTGATGTGGAGGAGGCGGCTGTCATGGCAAGTCTGCAGTACAGAGGAAGGTCAGGGCCAGCATCCTCAGCGTGGGGACCGTGTTGGCTGTGCCTGGGTGAGATCACCTAGGACTGAGGGTCGGTGGAAGAGAGAGGAGGCCACTCCAATATTTGGAACCCCGAGACATTCAGGGCCAGGAGGGAGACCCAGCCAAGGAGACAGAGAAGGAGCTGCCGGAGAAGTAGGAGGGAACCCTGGGTTGTCCTGGAGGCTGAGCGGAGAAAGTGGTTCCAGCAGCATAGTGGCTGGCGGTGGCAAAGGCTGCTAGGCCAAAGGTGGGAGAACCCGAAACTGACTGTTCTCCAGGTCGAGTGACGTGGAGGTCTTTGCTGACTTTCACAAGAGCTATTTCGGTTGAGCAGCAGGGGCAGAGAGCCTGATGGGAGGTCGTCCAAGAGAGAATGGAGGAGAGGAAGTGGAGACTGTGTGGAGACAGTGCTTTCAAGGAGTTTTATTTAAGGGAAGGGGAGGGAGTATGGCAGCAGCTGTTTGTTTAAGACGGAAGAAATGACGGCGTGTGTGTGGGATGACAGGACAGACCCAGGAGGAGAAGGCAGGACTGAAGGTGAAGGAGAGAGTTGCTGGAGGAGCGGGATCTGCTGGGAGCCCAGCGAAGGCAGAATAATGGGCACAGAGCAGAGGGGCCGTGTGGGGCTCGTGGGAGTCCTCTGCTGAAGGCTTCACCTCCTACAGTGGGGCAGGGAGCAAGGCCACCACCCGAGGTAAGGATGGGCATGAGGAGGTGACAGGTTTGCCGAGCAAGGAGAAGGTCTGAACGGTTTCCCAGCAGAGTTGGTAGACCCTGGGGCTCAGTGCCTTCCCAAAATCACACAACCCACGGGGGCCACAGATTCCAGCCTTTTGACAGCAGAGAACCTTGTGAGTCTGGCACAATGTCCTTTACAGGCAAGACACGGATATAGAGGGGAATTCTCCCTGAGAGGCAGGCGTGATTATTATCCTCACTTTTTCAGGTGAGGAAACTGAGGCACAGAGCTATTAAGAACTTGTCCATGGTCACAACCTTGTCCAGCAAGGCAAGGACTATGTATGAAAGGGACTTACACAGCACTGTGGGAACCCAGAGGGGGCAATGGGGGGGGCTCTGGATGGAGCAGGTAGGGAGCCAGGGGATGTTGAACATCACTGAATAGATAATGTTTGAACTGAGCACCAAAAGCTGAGGGCTTTGCCACTCAGGGAAGGACAGGGCCTGGAAGTATCTCCAGACAGTCCCTGGTGGAGAGGGCATGGGCACAGGCATGAATGATCCCAGGGTGTTCACAGCTGGGCCTCCTGGGTAGGGATGGAGAGGGGCTGAGGCCACCCACCCAGCATATAAATGTCAGAGGTAGGGCTTCCCTGTAGGTGACGGAAGGCCTCATTTGATGCACCATTACCAATTTTATAGAAGTGAAGAGACACCTCCTAGTGCTCTATGCCCTTGTTCAGAAAGGGGGCAGTAGCTGGGGAAAGGCCTGTTTTCCAGCAGATGGGTGGGACTCTGGGTTATCCTCCTGGGCCTGAGGTCTCTGTGTGCTCCACCCTTGGAGGGACCACCACAGGCACTCCACAGTGGGACCCAGCAGGGTGAGGGCCACTCATGGCTGAAGCAGCGTAATGCAAGGAGGCAAGAAGCACGTCCAAGGGTCCTAGTCCGTCCCCAGCCACTGACCCAGGGAGGCCCCTCAGGTTGAGGGTCTCAGAGCTCTCTTTGTTTCAGGTGCCACCTGTTGCACCCCTGTCACAGTGCACAGAGGCAGTCCAGGCATCTCAGCCTGACGAGGCCCTGTGAGCTACCTTCTCCCTCCTCCATACTTTCACACATGCTGCTCCCTTTGCCTGGAACCCTCTACACAAACCTCAGTCATTGCTGCCTAACTCCTACCTTCTTTACATCTAGTTTATAAACACCCCTCTGGGGAAGCCTTCCTGCATTTCTCCAGGTGGCCGTAGGCTTTCCTAGTCTCACTGCCTTGTCAGTGTCTCCAGGGCTGTCTCCTTCACTAGACTGTGAGCTCCGAGGTGTCAGGAGCTGGGTCTGATTCATCACTACATGTCCCCAGCAGCCAACACAGTAAAAGTCTATTGATGAATGAGTAAAAAAATGAGCCCTCATCTCAGTTCTGCAATTAGAATAGTAACTGGCATAAAGTAGGTAACTTAATAAATATTTGTTAACTGAAGGAACTTGCCACACCTTCTTAAACAAGTTGCTTCCTTCCTTTGAGCCTCTGCCCTGCTCTGTGAAACAGGGATGCTAGTGTTCCCGTCTCGACTCCCTTACAAGAGAGCTCGTGGGTGTGGGAACTCACTGCCTGCCCCAGAGCGGATTTCTCAGCGTCAGCACTACTGCCATTTGGGGCTGGATAACTCGTTGTTGTGGGGGGCTGTTCTATGCACAGTAGGACATTTGGCAGTGTTCCTGATATCCACACTACTAGATGCCGCACCCTCCCTCTCCCCAGACTGCCCAAGGTGCCCTGCGAGGCAGATTGCCCCAGTTGAGAGCCACGGCCCCAGAGAAAGCTCCCCGTGGGCACGGGGCTGAGGCAGCAGGGTAATGTGTGCCCTGAACATCCTGCCAGAACAGAGGCCCCTGGGGAGTTCAGAGAACAGTGATCTGGTTAGCCAGGCTCCTTCTTTTGTCCATAGGGCCTGTGAAGTCATTCTGGCTCCTCTGCCAGCACCAAGGCCCTTTATGTCCAGATGGGAGGGGCAGGAGCCCCCAGGGACCGAGCCCATGAATTCTAGGAGCTTCCTGCATGCCCCCTTTGCAGCTCAGGCTTCCCGTTGGCTCATCTGAGAGCTCTGTCTAGCACCTGTCACTCCCCCCAAACCCTCACCCCCTGCTCTGGAACCTCTCCTACTACCCACCCCTCATCCCAGCTCTCAGCTGACATTGGAAACCCTCCTCCAACTGCCTGGCCTGATTGTCCCAGCTCTCAGGCATCAAATTCTTCCCTAGCCAGGCCAGGTGGCCTTTGTCCCAAGGACACCAGACACTTCTCCTTTTTTTCCTACCACCTCCCTCTCCTGGCCTGTTCTCAAGTACCCCTGCTTATCTGAATCCAGTCATTTTGGGTTCCATCATGGTCACTGCCTACCTAGCTGTGTGACATGGGCAAATCGCTGCCCTCTCTGAGCCTATTTCTTCATTGTGAAACAGAGATTGGGAAAGTGTGATTTACCTCCCAGGGTAGGCGTGAGAGTTGAATAAAATAATTTATTTGTCATAATCACCTGGAACTTAGTAAGTGCTTGATACCTGAATGTCATTGTTACCATGAATGTCGGATGGGTCGTCAGTCTTGCTGAACAGGCTTTCTGGGGCCACAGAAAGGACAGAGCATGTGAGAAAAGACCTTAACTCAGATTCCAGTGCTACTTCCACCCACTGACAACTTGAGCAAGCCACTGAACTTAGAGACTTTTCCTTGGAGCCTCAGTTTCCTCTTCTGAAAAATGGGTATAGTAATTTGTGCTCCTGGGGCTTCTGGGGTATTCCCGCCAGCTAGTGGGCAGGAAAATGTTTTTCAAATGCCAGCACTATGCAGCTGAGGGCCTGAGCAGTTGCGAGGCCTGAGGGACCAGGGTTGTTAAAGGGCTGGCCAGAGGAAAGGGCTGATGGTGTCTCCTATCCTGTCAGGCCTGAGCAGCTCAAAGCCACAGTCCTTGAGGTCAAAGAGGCACAAGATACTCACTGCCAGGTGCTGGACTGTGGGGCTCTGTGCTGCTTGGACTGCTCTAGATTCCTTGCTGTGTGCGTAATGACATTTCCTGGGACCTCCAAGGTCCATGCTCCTTCCCCAACGCCTTTGACCTCAAGTTCTCAGAGAGGCTTAAATGGACCAAGAACCTGCTTGGAGAGCAGAGGGGCTGCTTGCTTTTTGTTTTTTATAAAACAATGTCTTGGAACCTAGGAAAGAGCTCAGACCTGTAAAGTAGTAAGCCCCAGGGCACTGGATTTGTTTCCCTAGGTCTGTCACCTCTCCTGAGGATAGGGATGAGAGGAGGGGTTGCCTGACATCTAGAAGGGAGAAAAGGTGTCACATGTCCTCTTCTGGGTCTCTCTCTGTTCTGAAGGCTGTTAACTCCTGTCAGCCCTAGCCTCAGAGAAGGTAAGAGAGCAGACCAGAAGACAGGACCCTCTGTTTATGATGAGGTGGGAGGCCCTAGAGGTGGCCCTCAGCCCACCTTTTGGGATATAAAAGCCTCCCAAGATTCAAGCCACACCTTCTGCCTAGTAAGAACACCAGGCCCCGCTCTAGCCCCACCCCCAAGATCTCGGGTCCTGCCTGTTATCAGGACTCCCTCCCCCACCCCTAGTGCCACCTCCACTGCCAGCAATACCCAATGAACAGCAGACCCAGCCCCAGGCCCACATAATGAATGGTGGGCCCTGCCCTCATCCGGTCCCCTGGGTTTCTGTGCCCAGGACCTGGAACCCACTGCAGGATTCCCTCCTTCTTGTCGGTTCACCACTGTCGGCCCAATCTCAGAACCACTGGCAGCCCACTTGGCTGCCTCCTGGAGCGGCCCCGCCACTGGAGCAGCACCAGAAGTGGCCTGCACTGTTCTACATCGGCTTAAGAGTCTGGGGCTGAGCCCTGCTGTCCATGTGCTAGTCTCCCCCCTGGTCCTACTGCCCCGAGTCGCAATTTTGCTGATCTCCTCAAATCATCCTGGGCACCTCAGATAAAAGGCCCAGGTACCTGCGGGGCACTCAACTGCTGCTGCTCACCCCTGAGCATTGTGCCTGCTCTGACCCTATGCTGCAGACACCTGAGTGTGGCCCACATTCCACAGCCAGTCTGAGTGGCCCCATCTGTGTCTGGTTAGATTCTTCTTCCCTATCGCCTCCCCTCAACACACACACACTTTCTACACCCCTCTCCACCTCTTACCTCCTGACCCCACTGTGGGAATTCCCACATTCCATGTGACAGGAGCCTTCTAGTTCTGACAGGCCGCAGACAGGTTAACACATTCATACTCGGATTCAGTGTCTTCCTTCCATGGCTCCCCCTCTTCAATACCCCTGGATAGAGAACGGTGTTTCCATTGACCCCTCTGTTCACAGGGCTCATTGTTTCCGTGTAGCCCTCTGAATTCTAAGAACAGGAAAGGACAGTGGAAAACGCAAAACTAAATTTATTCCTGACAGCCCTGACCGGTGTGGCTCAGTTGGCTGGGCATCGTTCCTCAAAGTGAAAGGTTGCTGGATGGATTCTTGGTCGGGGCACATGGCTGGGTTGCAGGTTCCATCCCTGGTCAGGGACTGTGTGAGAGGCAGCCCATCAATGTTTCTCTCCCCTGCTTTCTACCTCCCCTCTCCTCTCTCTAAAAACAAATAACATCTTTAAGAAAAATTTACTCCTGACAGAGCTCATGGAAGGAGCTTGCTGTGTCAAACAGTCAGCTTTCTTAGTGGGTGCATGGACAGAGGCAGAGTTCAGGGCTGTCTGTCGCTCCCTGTTGGGGACGGGTGCCATCACTGAGGCATTTTGTTTCTGTGCATGTACACAGCCATCGGGAGTGACTGAGGGAAGGGTAACGCTCCAGCCAAGTGTAACCATGCCCTGTTCCCTGTTAAGGAAAGTGCCAGAAAGCCAGATGAAGTTCTTTCTTCGCTCCCAGGAAGTGGTGACAGGTTTTCTTCTTCCTGCCTTTCCCCTCTGTCTTGCTCTGTCCTGGAAACGGTCATCTGCACTAAGGAGGGCCGCTTCCATGTTCCCCCTTCTTCCAACCGGGCATCAGCTCCCTCGAGGAGGAAAGAGTAAACAGACAAGAGTCCGTGGTACTTTGAGAGCAAATCTGCTAAGCCAGTGTGACCAGCCCGGAGCCAGGTGACCCAGCCCGTACTGCCTGCCGCAAGAACAACGTAAATTGGGTCAGTTTAGTTTGGTGAGCCTTTCCAGAAATCTGCCATGTGCACTGGGCACACAAGGGAGAGGCGGGTTGGATAGTACACAGTCCTTCCCTCCTGGGAAGATGTGGGCACAGAAGACTGTACCCTATACTGGGAGAGACACAAACAAAGTTAAAGCATCTCAGAGGAAAGAGTGAGCACACCTGCTGGGTAACCAGGAAGGCTTCCCAGAGGACCAGCCTTGGGATTGAGCCTTGAGGGGGGTGATTACAATAAGCAGAGAGGAGGTGGTAGGGGAACAGTCTGAGTGAAGGCCTTGGGCCTGAGCAGAATGGAGACAGCAAGTGAGAGGGAGACTGGAAGAGAGGGCAGGGCTGGGCTGCGCCTGGCCGTGATTGGTCCTGGCTCTGCCAGTGTTTGCTGAGTTACCTGAGACTAATCTTGTCTCCTCTCTGGGTTTTGGTCTCCCCATCTGTCAAATGGGAGAATTAGCCTAGAATCAGTGGTTTTCAGACCCATTATCTACCTTCATAACAAATAACTTGTTATGTCTCAAAGATAGAATGACCTTTTATTTTATTATTATTATTTTTTCCATGTCCCCCCCATTCACAATACAGACCAGGCAAAGGGCCTGGGCTGAGGTGTTTATGGGGTGGGTTTACTCTGCCTCCTCTTTCTGTACAGACAATGTAAGAACACAGCCTGTGGTAAGCACCGGGAGGCCTAGAATGACCTTTTAGCAATTTCAAGTATATATATAACCACATATACATACATATGTACTCATATGTATTCTGACTATAATATAAAGGAAAAGCAGAAAGAAATAGTTTGTAATAAAATGTTCACTCGCAACCACACTAGAAAACATAATGAGGCAGTCAGGTAATACACCGTTCTGCCTCAAATGCAGCCCGAAACTGGTAGATCGTATCAGTCAATTGCATTGTTCTTACAGATGTAGTTTCCGAAGATGTGAACAATTCTCAGTGAAGTTTCAAACAAAACAAATTTAGTCTTTCCTCAGTTGCATTCCAGAATACTCGGTATATATTAAAACTGTATAAAAAGTTGTCTGGTGGGACATTTGAAAGTTATCGGTGGGGTGGCCTGCGTTTCATTGGGGCATTTAACACCCCTGTGTCCCGTCTTTGAGACAATCCAAACACCCCCCACAAATTCCCAAAGCACCCCCTAGGGGGATTATCCAGCCCTTGAATAGTCTTTAAGCTCCCTCCCTGCTCTGAAATCTTCTAATTCTGGCCCTCATTTTTGGCATATTCAACAAACTTTTGTGAAGTGCCCACTATGTGCCGTGCCCCAGGCATCAGCAATGAATAAGCAGCCAGAGCCCCTGCTCCCTGAGCCAAGCTGAAACCTGGGAGGACCTTAGCCTTCACCCTGCCACTTCACAGAAGAGGAAGCCGGGGCCCAGAGAGGCTTGTATTCAGCATCACACATCACCCTGGGGCCCGACCAGAGCCCGACCCTCAGGGAGGTACCACAGAATGGGTCCACAGCCTTCTCTCCACTCACATCTCCTTCCTCCATCTCCTGCAGTGCCAGCAGCCCTGACCCTGGACCCGGGCACCGCCCACCAGCGCCTGATTCTGTCAGACGACTGCACCATCGTGGCCTACGGCAACCTGCACCCACAGCCACTGCAGGACTCACCAAAGCGCTTCGACGTGGAGGTGTCAGTGCTGGGCTCCGAGGCCTTCAGTGGCGGCGTCCACTACTGGGAGGTGGTGGTGGCGGAGAAGACCCAGTGGGTGATTGGGCTGGCACACGAGGCCGCAAGCCGCAAGGGGAGCATCCAGATCCAGCCCAGCCGCGGCTTCTACTGCATCGTCATGCACGACGGCAACCAGTACAGTGCCTGCACGGAGCCCTGGACGCGGCTCAATGTCCGAGATAAGCTTGACAAGGTGGGCGTCTTCCTGGACTACGACCAAGGCCTGCTCATCTTCTACAACGCTGACGACATGTCCTGGCTCTACACCTTCCGCGAGAAGTTCCCTGGCAAGCTCTGCTCCTACTTCAGCCCCGGGCAGAGCCACGCCAATGGCAAGAATGTGCAGCCCTTGAGGATCAACACTGTCCGCATCTAATGCAACAGGAAGAAACCACAAGCATCGGGGCCATGGCCGCCAGCAAGAGCCCTGCCCAGGAGACAGGAGGCCTGACTCTGGCCCGGCTCGGCCAGCCTGAGATCTCAGGCCAGTCGTTTACCCTTCAGCCTCCCTCATCTGTAAACTGGAGGTTGTGCTCCACGATTCCTAAGCCCTCTTCCAGCATTGATGTTCTGTAGCTCTGACCTTGATGGGGATGTACCGTTGGTCCAAGAATGTGACATGGCTTCTCCTCAGGGCAGCCCCTGCCCACCCCTCATCCCCATCCTCCAAGGGGCAGGGGACTGTCTCCCTCCTGCCCACATGCCCTAACCTCAGGATATGTCAGAGTGTTGTTGCGAGCAGTTGGCAGCTTGAAAGATCCTCAGAACCATCTTAGGCTCCCAGGCCTAAGACTGCCCCTGACCATGCTAGTGATGGGCCAGTTTACCCTGGACCCTAGCCCACAGTGAGCACAGGCAGTATCTGGACCTAGTATGGCCCGAGAACCGCCCTCTCCTTCCACCTCCGGACCAAGAACTTTATTGTTCCTGCTTTCCCCCCTTGTCTTCAGGTAGAGATGGTGCTGTGACCTGTGGAAGGCACCCAGTAATTGAGCCCATATGTTAGTTACTATACCACCACCTTCCTGCCCACGGGTCTAATGGCAGGACAAGGGCACACCTCAAGGCTGATTTAGAGCCCAGTAGCCCAAAGGCAGCTACAGGACAAGCATCATTAGATGATGAAGCTTGGATACAGGTCCAGCCAGACCTCTGTGACCAGGCAAGGGTGTGGGGGAGGCTGCGGGGAGCAGCTGTTTTCATCAGAACCTGAGAACTGGAAAGGGCTGTTGGGAGAATCTCATCAGGCTTCTATCTCCGTTAAGATCCCATTGTAGAAAACAAGAGCTGCTTTAGCTTGTTTAATTAGACAGGATTTATTACTGGGTCCCTGACGGCTTTGCAAAATCATTGGAATGGCTGGAGGCGCAGCCTCTTCGCTGAATCTCCAGGAATGGCTCCCAGCTGCCAGACTCATCATGTCTCTACTGACCAGGAACACTGCTTCCGTGTGCAGGAAGCCACGGCTTCTGGAAGCCGCTGACTGCAGAACTGTGCTCCCTCTGCTACTCCTCATGCCAGCAAATGGATGTCCTGAGGCCTGCCTCTCTCACTCAATTCAGTTCCCAAATCCAGGTCTCTCTGAAGGATTCTGTTTGGGGGATTGTAAATCAGATCCAGCACCTTGGCTGCAAGGGAGTCTGGGAAATGTAGTTTTCTTTTTTCCAGCCTCAGCCATTTAAAAAACCCACTAGGAGGCAGTTCAAATGGATGTTGAACAAACCCATCCATGGTTTTTATCACTGGAGTCTACCTCCAGGCCTTGGCTTTGAAGCAGCAGAGCCTCCAGGTTTCCTGCTCCAAGGCTCTGTCCCTGCCCATGGGCAGGAGCCCAAAGGATGGGCCTGCAGGACCAAGCTGAAGTATCTCTCTAGCCTTGGCTTTTCTTTCTAGTCCTGGGTCCTAGATTCTGAACTTGGAGTGTCTGATCAAATCCATCCCAAAGGAGCCAGACCAGCTGAACTTGGGAGTCTCTCACCTCATAATGCTGCCCACTGGGGCCCACCTTGGGCAGGAGAAATCCTCAGTTTTACCCCACCCCTTCATCTACTGGAATCTGGGCCATCCCCAGCAATATTTTAAATGTTGCCCATTTTGTGAGTTATGATAAATTTGTATTAAATTAAAGTTACAGGTTATCAGTGGTCAGTTTCATTCATTTTTGACAAAAGGCCTACCCATTGTGTCTCAGGCAGTTTACATACATTAGCATAGGTAATCCACAAAGCACCCTATTGTATTATGCCCATTTTACAGAAGTGGAAAAATTAGGTTAAGAAAGAAGACATGAGTTACCTACACAAAGAGAAGAGGCAAAGGCAGCCTGACCTTGGGGAAGAAGGAGGGATTGGCAAAGATCTTACCCAGGCAACGGCTAAGGGTACAATAACCCCATTCAGATGCCTGTTTGTGGTCAGCAGGCAAAACGCTAGTACTTTTTGCCCTTGCTGGGGTGGCTCAGTGGATTGAGCACCGGCCTGTGAACTGGAAGGCTCAGTTTTATTCGCATTCAGGGCACATGCCTGGGTTGTGGGCCAGGTTCCTGATTGTTGGGGCCGTGCTGATCAACGTTTCTCTCCTTCTCTTTCTCCCTCTCTTCCCCTCTATCTAAAAATGAATAAATCTTTTTTTTTGAAGTGCTGGTACTTTTTAAGGCAAACCCATGAAGCTGGTATCATCTCAGTGTTTGAGTGGAGAAACGTTACTTCCCAGGGGACCCACAGCCAGTATCAGGAGAACTAGAAAGCAGACCCAGGCCCATCCAAAGCTAAAGCAGACTCTTCACTGGACATACTTCTCAACTTCGAGGACTGCTTCAGGGACAGGAAGCAGCCCCCGGAACTGTGATTGCCCTGGGGGTCAAAGTGGAAGCTTAACCCAGGCTGCATACCACTGTGGACTGTGTGACTGTGAATCATGACTCAACTGCAGGCCAAGCCTTGAGTGTCTCCTGGGGTCAGGGGTAGACTTAGGAAAACACCATGTGAAGCTGAGCAGTTCCCGTCTCTCCCTGGACCTCAGGTTTCCCATCTCTACCGGCGGCGGGGGCCGAGATCTAGTCAACTGATAGCTGAAGCCTGGCTCAGATGGTTCAGGATTCTGTAAGTCCAATGTTCGTCTCAGGGCTTGGCCTGCTCAGCACCTAACAAGGCCATTAACTCTGAATCCATCTCTCTGGGGTGGAGCAGGAACAGAAAACAACAGAGATAAGGTCTCTTGGCAGCACAGAGCTTGGCTCAGGGGCTCTGGGGATGAGCCTTCCCTCTTGCCAGAGAGATCATCCCAGGAGGGTGACTGCTCACACCTGAGCAGCATTCCCAGCTTCCTTCCATCCTATCCGGGTCCAGGCTCTGTTCACTGTCCCCAAAAGCTCTACCAGGAGATCAGTTGCAAAGGACCATGTCACAAGCCTGAACACAAGGGACTTGGGGCGGGGAGGGGGGGGGTGCTGGCCAAGGTGCTGAATCATCATTGCCCACCAGGGCATATGGTTATTTCTCCTTACCCATGATTCCCCCCAGTTCTTCCCTGGGAATCCTGAACCACATAAGGAAAGAGGGAGTGATGGGAAGAGGGAGTGATGGGAAGTAGAGCAGAAACAGGGTGGGGTGGGGGTGGGGGACAGGTGTGGAGGATGTGGTCAGGAGGCACAACCTCCAAAATCATAGCAGAAGAGAAAATATTTTTATTTTGAAATGTGCTCTTTTTCTTTATTTTTCCTTTTACCTGGATGAACTTCAGTGGGATTTTTACCCTGAATACAGTACAGTCTTCTGTCTTATTTCAAAATTTTGACAGTTCTCTCATATTTCTTACTACTAAAAAATGCTTTCCACTCACCCTAGGAATTAGATGAAGTAGAGGAAGAAGTGACACTTGGGACCAGAGGCCCAGGGGCTTCCTACTCCAATGTGATGACAATGGAGAGCCTTTCAAAGCTGGAACCAGAGACACAGAGCCCAGGTTCTTATGAGCTCCCCCAAACTGTGGACCTGGATGTGATCACATCTGAATGCTGGAGAAGCCTGGTGGACCTTCCAGCCCAATTCTGAGGCCAAGAGAGGGTTGATTTGTAGCTCAAGGTCATACAGCACTTGGCAGAGCTGAGGGCAAAGCCCAGGTTTCCTGGTTCCCAGTTAGCACACAGGGGAGAGAGAATGGCCAGTGAAGATAACCCTGCCCAGGCAAGGAAAAGGAGCACAGAGGGGCAGCTGCAAGTAGGCAAGGGCCGGGCTGAGGAGGGAGGTGCTCAGAGGAGAAGGACTCCATGTCTAAGAAGCTCTGCAAGGGCTGCCGCTCAAAGGTCATAGAGCCTTTGAGACTCTCATAGAGAGGGAAGTTCTCTCTAAGGTGGAGACAGACCAGCTGAGCATGCGGGTCAGCATCACAGCCTCCAGGAGGGCTGCTGAGAGACCACGGATCTCACCTCTGTCATTTCACAGATGAGAAAACGAAGACCCAAATGGGAGGACACCAGCCTGTGGGGCAGAGCCAGGTCCAACCCAGGTCTCCCAACTCCCAGCCATCCGCTCTTTTCACACAACCTTTAATCTCCCCCCTGTGGATTCTGGTGCCTCCTCCTACCCCCTGGGAACCTGAATCGTGAGCAGGAGAAAGGGTGTGGCCAGGGCCCCCACAGCCCCAGGCACCAAGAGCTGGGTGCCTTCCTCCATCCTCACCCCCAAGGAGAAGGGAGAATTGGCCGGGACCCCACCGGTCCCTCCTCCAGGTCAGAGCCAGTTGGTGCCTGCCCACACCTGGTACTTCTGTTGCCGACAGCAGAGTCCAGAGCCAGCACCAGCCACAGCAGGGGCAAAGCAACCAGGGCAGCTGCTGGAGCCACAGAGAGTCACAGGTAAGTGAGGGTATAGGGAATGGCGGCCCCAGGGGGTCCCCTGATTCCATGGCACCTGATTCCAGCCCTGGGACCTGGAGTGGTTTGGGGGTTTTGAAATCTTTTTTCCCCAGAGAAGGGGCTTTTGCCCACTCACTCCCTGGGCCCAATTCCTCACCCCCACCCCTTGCAAACCTGAGGCTGGAGCCCTTCCCTGACCGAACTGCTAGATTACAAGCAGGAACAGGGAAGTGGGTCCAGTGGCTCTGTTTCTACCCCTGGAAGTAGATGCAGATCAGAGCCCTGGGAGGTCCCAGAAACAGCAGAGATTGGCTGAAGGTGTGTGCCTCTCACAGGTGTGGGACTGTGAGTCTAGGCCTGGCAAACCCTGCTAAACCTGGCTGGGTCCCAGCTCCATCCCCGACTCTCTAGTGACCTTGGATGTCTCCGTTATGGGTGTCCACTCCTTACAGGTTCAGCAAGAAGGATGGTGACCCTGGGCTATGGGCAACCACCAGTTCTAAGGTTCTAGCTTGAGGAGGCCTCGCAGAGTTTGCACAACGATACCGCCCCATCCCCCTTCCTGTCACACTTCTGAAATGCCCTCCTCTGTCCCTTCCATTCCTCCATCCAAACTTACCCTCCAGTGTCCCTCAGTGTAACTGGCTTACAGTTCGAGGTGCTGCCCCCTTCCTGACCTATGAGCACATGTAATAGGAACCACTCCAAAAGAGTGGCTAGTGGTGGGATTTCAGGCACCACACCAAGCAGGTGCAGGAAAGATTATAGCGGGGACAGGAAGGGAGATGAGACTTCTTATGACTCCACACACGCAGCACCACAGCAGCCATTCCTGTGTGGGCACAGACCCAGCTAGAAATGACAGTGGCTCTGTGGACCAAGCCTATCCAAGCCTTACCCTTGGCTCAGCCTTCAGCCCTCACTCCCCTCACCAACACCCCAGCACAGGCCAGTGGCAACACAACACAGCCTTTCTGTTTCCAGGGGCTTCCTGTGGAGGCAGAAAAGACTGCACATCATGTTAGGATCAGAGCACCCAAGAATATGAGGATCCTGCCCTGGCTGGTGTGGGTCAGTGGGTTGGAGCGTCATCCTGTAGACTGAAAAGTCACAGGTTTGATTCCCGGTCAGGGCACTTGCCTAGGTTACAAGTTCAGTCCCCTTTTGGGCGAGTCTAGAGGCAACCGACTGATGCTTCTCTCTCACACTGATGTTTCTCTCCCTCTCTCTCCCTCCCTTCCTCCCCTTTAAAATCAATGAGCATGTCCTCAGGTGAGGATTAAAAAGAAGAACATTAGGATCCCAAACAGAGAGTGTTAAGCCTATTTTGATCCTCAACACCCCCACTTTTGTAATATTCACCCCCCAGAATGCCCTGGCCCTCCTTTTTCTTCTGTTGAAATTGTACTCATCCTTCACATCCCACTCAAGGCGAAGCTGTCCCTGTCATTCTGGTCCAGCAGAACGCGATGCTCTGGGCCCTGGCAGCATGTAGGGACGGCCCCTACCACTAGAACGTGAGCTGAGGCAGGGATCATGCCCTGGCTCTGCCTACTGGGTGCACAAAGGGCCCCAGAAAATGTTTACTGGCTGGTGTCAAAGCTGGAATCGCGAAAGCCCCCCATCTCCAAGTTGGGAGGATTCTTAGAGACGGGAGAGCGCTGCCCCCTAAAGACGCCGGGGTGGCTGCTGAGTGCCCAGGGTAAGCCCACTGGTCACCCCTAGCCAGACTTTGCACAGGGAGAACCAGGGAGCTGGCAAAGGCTAAGAAAGTTGTTCAGCCATTTGCCTTGTTTTAAGTCATAAAATAACTTATGCTCATTGTTTTAAAAATTCAAATAAATACAAGACTGTCAAGCTCAGAGTCCCCGCCTCCGGCTCCTAGAAGTCAACAGCTGTTAACGGTCCGGTGCAGGTCCTTCTGGGCCCGTCTGCTTATGCACAAACATGAACAGAATCTCCTTTTACAAAAATATGGTCACTTATCACTTTCTACGTGCTTTGTGGAATAAACTTCTACAAAGGGGATTGTTGGTGGGAAGCTCTGTCCACTTAAAAACATGTTGCTTTCCTAAGTAAATTTCTTTTCTTACAACATTGCTCCTCGTAGAGACTTTGGAAAATACAGTCAAGTCACACAAAGGATAATTGACCACCAGCACTGCCCAGAGATAACCACTGCTAGAGATTTCTTTGGTGGAAAGTTTTACAGCCTTTTTTCCCACGTGAGTGTGTTTAGCTACGAATATCGGAACACACTCTGCTATTGTCCCATGGCTTGCTTTTTGTTATCATTGTTTTGCCACTTAATAACACATTGTGAGCCTTTTTCATGTTGTTAAATGTCTTCTATGACACCAATTTAGTATGATAAGGGATGTTTGACCTCAGGGCCCCCTAGAAGCCATTCTGAGTAGGGAGACTGCTACAACAGCTGGCTGGAAGCCATTGCTCCAGGGTGTGACCTGGCTCTGCCCTCTTCCTTTCAGAAAGGGAGCGCCCTCAGAAGGCCTTGAGCACCTGCCACCTTGACCCCTCCTGAGCTGAGGCCCAAACACCCCACTGATGGGCCCCCAGCACCCCTGCAACTTCTCCACTGCTGCCCACCAGAACAGTAAGTAGATGCCTGGTCCTTCCTTTTGCCAGCCCCTGCTGCCAACCCAAGGCCCAGGATGCGAGAGGTGTGGGTGCTTAGGTGGTCTTCACTGTGAGGCAAGGAAGCGCTTAGTGATTTGAGTTGGGGGTGGAGAACACCACTTGCCTTGTACTTCAGCCAGCTCTCCCGCCAGCTCTCCCTCATGCTGATGGCTCTGAGGAAGGAACTGGGGCAGGTAGGAACCAGGGGTGGCTGGGAGGGGGCTGAGCTACTTGAAAGTTTTCTGGCCCCCAAAGCAAATACCCAACTTCTTAGTCTAAGCCAGTGCTCTATACCAGGAATTTACTAGTCAAATAGTGTGGAATTAAGTGTGATCTCGGGCAGGACCTTTCTCTTCTCTGAGTCAGGGGGTGGGGGTCGGGGAGGGGGACAGGGTCTCAATACCATGAGGTTCCTAAGGCACCTTCCCAAGCTCTGGATTTCTATAGCCCAATTTGGACCCATGTTTTCAAATGTTCTCTTTTCTCTCCTGCACACCTTAGGATTTGTCGAATTCAATTGTACACCAGGCCTTGTTTGGGGCATTATTAACATAATTACTCTTATGAGCTATCATCTCCTTCAATCCTCACAAGTCTGAGAGGAGGTACTTTTATCCCCGTTTTACAGATGAAAACATTAAATCTGGAGAGTTAAGATGATTTTCCAGTTAAATGGTAGAGCACAAATTTTAACCCAGGGCTGTGACTTCCAAAGCCCTGCTCCTTTCCACCCATGCCCATGCCACTCTGTGATGTGTATAGGGACATTCTTCCCTTGCTACCATTGAAGAAACAGAGGGCAGAGGAGAGAGGCAAATTCCTCAAGGTCACACAGCAAGTTCATGGCAGAGCTGCACTGGCTAGTTTTCAAAGACAGAAGCTTGTGAACCAAAAGCAGCCTTTGAACTGTATTCCAGAGCCCAGAACTGAACAGGAGTGGGGTGGTCAAGTGGGAAAGGCTGTGTTTATTCAGCCCAGCCTGGGTCCACCCTCCCCCAGCTCGGTTCAGAGAAATGTTGACATTGGGCAAGTCCTATAGGAAGAAAAGGTGACATGATCTATAAGGTGGGAAAGGGCTGGGCCAAAGGAACAACATTCCCCCCTTTTTTGACCATGACCTGAATTTTTTTTAACTTTATTTTTTATTGTTGACACTATTATAGATGTCCCAATTCCTCCCCCTTGTCCACTTCCACCCAACCCCCACCCTCTCTTTCCTCTGGTCATCATCACACTGTTGTCTGTGTCTATGGGTCATGCATATGTGTTCTTTGGCTAATCCCTTCACCTTCTTTCACCCTGTCCCCCTCACCCTCTCCTCTGACAGCTGTCGGTCTGTTCCATGCAGCCATGCCGTTGTTTTTATTTTAAGGAACCCCCTTCTTCTCCAATCTCCTCCAAGACAGCCCCACTGTGCTTACTCTCTCATTTAATCACTTACCCAATAAGTCACTCAGATAAGCAACAACAGATGCACCCCAGGTCTCTATCAAGGAGTTGACAGTAACCAGGCAGCCATAGCACATGTGCTGTGGGCTGGGCTAGGACAAGAGGGGAGTCACAGGGACTCAGAGAAGACAGGCCATCTGGGGGAGATATGGCTGAAGCTGAGACCTGCAAGGTGAGTAAGAGTTGGGCAAAGTGTTTCAGGAAGAGGGAACAGCACGTGCAAGGGATAGAGGCTAGGAATGAGGTCATGGGGCTGAGGGCTGAATGTGAGGCAGGGGGGCAGAGTGATGAAGCTGGAGAGGAAAGCAGGAGCAGGTCGTGCCATACGGTGGGCTCTCAGAGGGTGATGGGGACCCATGACAAGGATTTAAGCAGGGAATAGGGTATGATCATATTTATACGGGGCAGGGTAAGGCTGGAGGCAAGGAGTCCAGAGAGAAGGCTGAAAGGCTGGTAAGGCTGAAGCATGGGGAGGAGTGAGAGATGGAAAAAGTAAAAGAGGGCAGCAGTGAGGACCCAGTGCATTCTCCTAGGAACACTGGGGGCTGTTTCAGAGCTGGGTTACTCAGCCTCATTTCCCTTCTTCAGCAAGGACAGGCATAGCAAGCTGGTGATTCTATAGAACAAGACCCAGAGGCCCCACATCGTTCTGAGCAGCAGCAGAACCTTAGAATTTGATTCTTGCAGTCTCCCACAGTATCCCTGGGTAAACATGTGTGGTGACAGGGAGCCCATCCCATCCCACTACTGGACAATAATGATTAGGAGTTCTTCCTTCACATGGGTCCCCTTGCATCCCTGCTGGTCCTAGCTCTGTCTTCCTCCCCTCCTGCCCCCAGACAAGACCAGCCTACTTTCCATTGGACAGTCCTTTACAGGTCTCTCTGTTTATTCCTTTACCAAGGACTCACTGAGGAACTATCATGTGCCAGGTGTTGTCTTACTGGTCTGGGCAACCTGCCTGGCCAATGGTGAGTGTTCAGGACATGCTTGTTGGGAAGCACGTGGACAGCATGAATCCTGGCCGCATGCAGACTTTGGGTTTAAATCCTGTCCATATCCCTTACTTTTTAACCTCAGACAAACCAGCCTCTGTCCTGCAGCTTCTCCATCTTATAAATAGTAATAGCAATGGCAGCTTGCCAGATTGGATAAGACAAGGCCTGTAAAGCACCTGGCGTTACTAATATCACTTCTCTCCCATGTACCAAGCATCTTCTAAGTGCCAAACACTGTGGGGAAAGGACTATTGGCCACTTGCCCAAGGTCACTCAATCTTTGCCTCTAAGCATGGTCTTGCCCTGCACCATGCCACCTCCAGACCTGGGACCTCAATGTTGTGTGAGCCATGTCTGCGGAGGACAGGGACAGCCTGCTCCAGGGAAGCAGTCCTCTGCCCCTGCCCTGATGCCTCCATCCTTTTCCCAGACATGGGCAGCTTGCAGGCTCCAGTGATCATCATTCCAACCCTGCTCTCCTCGTCCACCCTGCTGGTCGTCAGCTGCATCCTATGGAAGATATGCCGCCGGTGGTCTCGGGTCACCAGTCCCAGCCCTCAATCCTAAGGAGGGACCCAGGTAAGCCACTCAAGGACCACATGGAGAGTTTCATTTCTGTTTTACTTTTAGTGTCCTTGTGCACAGCACTTGAGAAAAGCCCTGTTCCATCTGTATTGCCCAAAGGTGTGACACGTAACCCCTCAGTCAAAAGGAGAAACTCTCCTTACTCTCTTGAAGCAAGAAAAGATGATGTGCTGACCTGAATAAAGCCTCACAGTGGCCACAACCACATTGTGTGACCTCAGAGTCCCCTGTGCCTTTGTCCAGGGTCTGATGGATGGTAACTCAACAGTCCCTCGGGTCAAGGAAGCCCACTCTGCACCCCTGTAATTGTGACCGTGAGTGACTGTGGGTCAAGGCTGTGCTTGGTCACACACTGCCCCCGCCCACCTCCCTAGGTCCACCACCCCCAGCCTGACGAGGCCTCCGCAGGGAACCTTACTAAGAAGCAAGATATCCTCCTCCAGGAACTGGATGAGAGCACTTCTGGTTTTACCCCAGCTCAGGAGGGCTTATCACATTATCCAGGACTTACGGTCCTTAGAATTTCCCACTTCTCATATCTTAAAACACTCATATTACCCGTGCATTCCTGAGGTCGTGGAGTTTCAGCTAAGTACATGTTCTTGTGGGGAACATAGCCCTAAAGCCCCTGGCAGGCAAAGCCTGGCTAGTACGGAAACTGCCAGGGCCCTGGACCCCTGTCCAGCTTGGAACCTCCCTTCTCCCTTATCTACTAGTAGCCTGAGCTCTGGGATTCAGAGTGAGAAAGTGGGTCTCACACAGCTATTACAAAAGCCCAGAATCCTCACCACTGCCCTAAGATCTCAGGTCATCTGCTCTGACAGTCACAGCTTCTTCCACTCATCCAATGACACCCAAATATGTACCATGAGCCAGACATGCCAGGTTCTGGGTTTATAACAAATGAGACCCAGATTAGTAATCTAATGGTTGAAACAGAATGATGACAGTCAAGGATAAGAAGTACTTGGATGGGGTACAGAAGTCTATACAGCATAGAGGCCACTAAACAGCCAGGGGAGGAGGGTCGAGGCAAGCTTTCAAGAAGTGGCATCTAAACCAAGACCTGAAAGTTGAATAGGAGCTTGCTCGAAGGAAGGTGGGAAAGATAGTCCAGTCAGAGAGAACAAAAAGTACAGGATAGGGGTGGGAAAACTCTGGTCCAATTTCTGGCTTTATAAATAAAGTTTTATTGAAACATAGGCATGTCAATACGTAAGTCACTACATTCACTTATATATTGTATCTGGCAGCTCTTGCTCTGCACAGCAGAGTGGAATGGTTTTGACAGAAATGCTGTGGCTTGCGAAGTATAAAGGATTTACTATCTGGCCCTTGACAGAAAAAGTTTGCTGACTCCTAGAGGTTAGAGAGCTTATGCTGCCTTTTAGGATCACAGCGGCTGGAGGAACAGTGGGAAATATGCTGTAGGCAGCTCACAATGAGCTCTTCTTCCCATAGCCATAGTGGATTCATCCAGGAGTAGACATACCTGATTTAATGGTTTCATTTATTTACTTTAGGAGGGGAAGAGAAGGAGACAGAGAGGGAGAGAAACATTGGTAGGTTGCCTATCACAGGCCCCCAGTTGGGGACCTGGCCCACAATCTAGGCATGTGCCCTGACTGGGAATTGAACTAGTGACCTTTTGGTTCACAGGCCAGCACTCAATCCACTGAGCCACACCAGCCAGGGCTAGACATACCTGATTTAAACAGACCTGATAGATTCCCTCTTCCTAGGAATTTGAAATATTGAATAGAAGGCTCAGAAATGGAGCCAAGTCACATTAGTATGTGTGAACCTCTGCTGCTTAGGCCCCAGTCTGGCTAATCAACAATTCCTTTGATTCAGAAGGCCCTTGCAATCAATCCCCCAAACTTTTAATGTTCATTTTCCTTCAAAGTCAGTTTCTGTTACTGTTAATGAAAGCAACTTTAAAGAAATGGAGGTGAAGCTGGCGGAGTATCCAGGTTTAGTCAGCATGGTCCAATTTAAGTATAAGGTGAACCATACATAATGTTACATTTTCTAGTAGCCAAATAGTAGCCACATTTTAAACAGTTAAAAGAAATGAGTGAAATTAATTTAATAATACATTTTATTTCACCCCACAAATACAAAATATTATCAGTTCAATATGTAAATCAATACTTTAAAATTGTTAATGTGATATTTATATTCTTCTCTCTGGGCTATACCCTTGAGATCTAGAGTGTGTTTTACACTCACAGCACATCCCACATCAGGCCACATTTCACGTGCTCCAGAGCCAAGTGAGCTTGCGGCAAACACCAGGGACAGCACAGGTCTAGGCGCTCAGGCCCTGGCTGAAAAGTCATGGCTTCACTCTGAAAACAGTGGGCATCCTCTGAAGAGACTCACTCCAGGAAGTAACATGGTAAAAACTTCACTGCAGTTGGGTCACTCGGACTTCCACTGAAAGAATGGGCTGGACAAGAGCTGAGACCAGAGATGGGGAGATCAGTTAGGGGTTGAAACAATCCAAATAGAAGATGAGAGACGATGATGATGGGGTTTGCCAGTGGCAGCAGGGATAGAGAGAAGCACGTGAAGTCAAGAGATGCTTAGGAGGCAGAAAAACATCCCTCATCATCATTGTTTCTCCCCCACACCTCACTAAAGCCATTTCTCACCTACATCTCCTTCCCACCACTCTCTTTCAAATACCTTCACCTCCCTCTCTGGCAACCAAAAAAGCAACCTGCCTCCACTGTTTACTGCCTGTTCTAGGTTAAGATACTTCATATTTAAGCCTGTTTCCTGATTTCTAAATGGAAATAATTTAAGTGGTTACTATGGTTAGCATGGGTCAGGTGCTGTTCTAACTTCTCTAAATATGTTAACTTATTTAATCCTTAGAACAACAGTATGAGGTAGGCACTATAACTCCATTTTACAAATGCAGAAACTGTAGCACAGTCTTGCAGCAGGAAACACAGGATTCCACTACAGGCAGGGAGGGGTCGGAATGTGTGTGATTATATCCCCTTCACAGAGTCGTGTGAATCAAGTGAAATAATGCGAGCGAAGGGCGATGGCAGGGCATGACACACAGCCAGTACTCTATTTTAAAATGGGACACATCTTGGCCTCCAGGTAAAGAATTCGTTCAAAGACCCTGATTTTCTGCATGAAATCAGGTATCTCCTCTCGGGTATGACATGGATGGGTGAGAGGGACCCCGGAGACGAGACACCCTAGAAACGCACAGCTGTGCTTTTAATCTGGGATCCCCCAACTATGTTAAATTGAAGCGGAAGTACCTGGTGAGCAAGGGGCCGACTTCCGGCGTTACATTGGTCCTTTCTGGCCGCGGGAAGCCTCTCCCCTTCCCACGCTACCTCGTTGTGAGCTGACCCCATTCCCGTGGGAGTTCCACCCTCGGCGAAAGTTCGGTTTCCCGCTGGTGGAGGCTGAAAGCTGCATCTCCGTCTTTCAACCAATGGATTCTGCTGCCTTTTTTCACTGTTTGGTAGAGTCAGACCCTCCTCCTGGCCGGCAGAGGGCGCGAGAGCTTGTGGCTCGAAACCCAGGAAACACTCGGACACGGAAGTGACGTCACACCACCGGAAATCCTCCGCCACGGAGTCTGAGGGAGGGTTCCGGCGTCTGGACGTTGAGTGATCTAGGCTCCGGGAGGCAGTAGTTAAGAATACCGTTTCCAGCCTTCACCTTCTCAAATGGTCAAATGAGAAAAGTGAGGTCCTAGAGAGAGGGGCTTGCTCATATTCATTCAGACCAGCGCACCTGCAAACGCCTCCTCGGAGCAGAGGGATGGCCCCTTGTGGGGGTTTGAAGTCAGAAATACTCATAGTGCACAGATGGGGAAACCGAAACCTGGAGAGAGACAGGGACTTACAGGGCAGGCAGGGCTGCCGCATTTAACAAATACAGGATGCACAGTTGAAGTTGAGTTTCAGCTAAACAACAATGACTTACTATAAGAATATCCCAAATATTGTGTGACCCATATATGCATGCGTCCTTTATTTTACATGGCATTCTTAGGTCAAGGTCACCCAGCTGAGTGGAAGAGCAGAAGCAGCTAGTGAGACACCCTCGATACCTCCCCACCTAAGGCTCGCTGGTCTGTAGACCGGTGCTCTTCCTAGGTGTAATCCTGAGGTGGCCTCGAGGGACCACAGCCCCTTCTGGTCAGTGGTCTTCCCCCCACAGGATCTATCTAAGCTGCTCTTCAGGAGCTGAGAGGGGGCCAGATAGCCACCCCCGAGGATTCAGGGGTACCCCTTCTCCTCACCCTCCAAGACCAGTTTATTCAAGACAATAAATGCTTAAGTTTGTGCAAAGCACAAACCCAGGCAAGTAGGAGAAACTCCCTGTCTTTTTTTAAATTAACAGATTGGCAGGAAAACAAGTATAGAGGAGAATTATAATACATTGTAGTCAACAGTTCTTTTACGTGGGTAAATGCAGAATGCTATGAAAACTCAGAGAAGTAATAAACACCTCAGCAAGAGAAAAGGGAGAGATACGCCAGCCGAGACCTGAAAGATTCAGTCAGCAGTTATTTATCGAGTGTCTCTGTGTAGGGCAGTGTTCTTGGCATGGGGGACACAGAGCAAAACAAACTTCTGCCCTGAAGAGCTTAATTCTAAATAAAATGTATGTGAAGTGGTGATCTGTGCGGAGGGGGGAGTGAGGCTGCTAGGGGGTTATGGAGTGCTGGGTTGGGAGTGGGACAGTTCCAGTTGTAAAGAGGCTGGTCGGGAAAGCCTCACCGAGGTGACATTTGAGCAAAGACTTGAAGGGGTGAGAGGAAGAGGTATTTGGGGTTATAAGGAAATGTATCTGGCTTGTTAGAGGAACAGAAAGAGTAATGTGCTACCTCCAGTATGATAGCTTTCTAAGGGATGTTTAGCAATGGCACTGACAACGTGTTTCCTGCCTTAAGTATTGTCTTCAGAATCCGATTCCTGTTCAGTGTAACTCCACAAAACTAGGTGGGGAACCGCTTTGAACGGGGTTTTCAGAAAAGGCCTTCCTTGTGACGAGAACGAACCAACCCTGGAGAAGCTGGAAGAAGAGCTACTTAGGCAGAGGGAACTGCAGGGCAAAGGTCTGGAGGCAGGAAAGAGCCAGTTAAGTTGAGCAGCTGAAAAGAGGTCATAGGCTGGGGCACGGAGAGAAAAAAAGGCAGCAATGAGATAAGACAGGAGAGGCGGGCAAGGTCTCATGCAGTTCAGCCTTTGTTGGCATCACAGTAGGAATCCACTGAAGGGTTTTTAGAAGACTGATGAGATAGGATTCATGTGTTATGAAAAGATTCCTCTGACTGCTAGGAGGCTGCACTGGATAATTTTGCTGGTTGAATTTTTTCAGGCTTAGCTGCTCATCCCAGAGGTGCCAGGAAGAGGGTTTAAAATGGAGCAAAGTGTTGAATGGGAACGGCCATCCTTTTGCCTCCCCCATGGTCCCTTTACAGCCAGAATGAGCTGACTTGGGCAGCTGGGTTTCCAAGGGGAGGCATGACACTGATCCACAGAGCCACCATCCTCCTCCTGAGTAGGGGTAGATAGAGATCACAACTGTGTCCCTCGGACCCCTGGACCCCCGTCAGGCTCCCTAGCCAGCCCCTCCTTAACCAGGAGGGGGGTGAAGGGGGTGCATGCTACCACCAGCCCCCCAGGTCTCCTCCCTCTGCCTGTTTGAATACACTTTCATTTATCTTCTCAAAGGTTCTGTCGTGCTTCTGCTCCTGAAGCAACAGGGCTCCCTACTGTGTGCAGGATTCCGTCCAAATTCCTGACTCTGTTATTTAAGGCCCTTTGCGCGTGCACTGCAGCATGAGTTCCTTGAGAACTCAACTCGTGTCTGCATCACCTTGCCTACCACAGAGCACGGCTGCAGTAAGGGGTCAACAGGTGCTCAAGGAATTACCTTTTGAGATCCATAGATTAGTAGAAAGTAGATTAGTGGTTGCCAGGGGCTTAGGGGAGTCAATATTGATGGGTTTCTTTTTTAGGACACATCTAGAATTAAATAATGGTAAGGGTCGTACAAACTCCATACTAAAAACCGCCCAGTTTTATACTTTGAAAGGTGAATTGTAAGGTATGTGAGTTACATCTCAATTTTTTTAATTGCAGAAGAAAAATCTTTTAGGTCACCTGTTGCAGTTGGAGAAACACTAAAATCGAACTCCTTTGCTTAGCCCGTGACCCTGGCAGCGTGAAGGAGCCTTCATCCTGACAAAAAACTTCTAATGTGAGGAGACATCAGCATCAGGGCCCTTGCACTGGACATGGCAGTGTCCGTGGCCCGCCTTGCTCTAACAGTGACCCTCAGTTACCAGAACCAGCCACCCGTGTTGGCTTTACTCTCATTGCCTTGCGGGCCTGCAAGGAGGGTGAGGGTGCAAGGTCTCCTCAAAATCCATCTCTTTGCTCTTTATCTGTGGTGTGAACTTCCAAAGTTGTGTCAAACACTCCGTTGTCCCCACTTAGGGTCAGGTCATAGGCTGGGTGCCAGGTTCACCCAGAGGCCCCTCTCAGCCATGAGCTGAGCCCTAGGGCTGAAGGAAAGCAACTCTGACCCCCTACTTCAGCCCCTGACAGCCCACCCTTCCTCATGCCGCCAGGCACAGAAGCCTGTAGAGAGGAGAGAGATGAGTCCAAGAAGCCAGTGCCATCAGGAGATGCCCACACTACAGCCAGGTCAGGACAGAGGCACAGGCCAGGGGTTCTCAGTACAGGGTGGGAAATCTCGCTGCTGGCCTACCCCAGGCTGAATTGAACTGCCAGATTCCACTGGAGTATTAAAAAACCTAAATATTTATTTGTTTCATATTTACAAAGGTGGGAAGGAGACCAAGGGAGACCCCAAGAACACCCCTCACCTGGCTGACCAGGCCCTTTGCGCTGCAGAGGAAGCAGACACAGCTGGAAGGAACAGGATTTATGTTGCATACTTGAACTACAGCGAGTGTAAGACTGGTCCTATGTACAGGGCAGAAACACTGCAGGTGGAGTGTGGGGGGGCAGCAGAGCGAGCACCAGAGTCCCGGCCAGAGGTTGCCCTGCTTGCCACCTTCCCCACCACTCCCAGAGGCATCTTTGTGGCCCCGCTGGAGTTCTCCCAGGGGAATGGGGCCCGCTCACATGATGCTTGCCGGGGTGAAGACAGGGGCCACGCACAAGGTGTCTGTGATCTCCCAGCCGCAGGACAGAGGCTTGCACACACCCTCAGCGTCCCCGTCCTGTTCTGCAGGTGGCAGCTGCTCTCGTAGTGTTTCCCTGTGGGTGAGAGACAGGCGCCGAAGGCCACCAGCATGGGACCCACAGGCTGGGACTCCTGATGGCCCTGCACTAGAAGACCTGGTCCCATCAGATATAAGGGTCGCACGTGGGCCCTAGAGCCCAGCCTCAGGCAGGGGAAGGCCTGCTGACCCCTCTTCCCCAACCCTTGTAGTCCAACCCCCAACAAGGAAAGGAACCCATGTTTATTGAGCGCTTACTATGTGCCAGGCACTTTACTTACACTACCTAATTTTATCCCCCCCCAAACCCTGTAAGGGCAGCATTATCATCCCCATTTTACTGATGAGGAGGAAGTTGAGACAGAGAAGAGACCTACTCAAAGTAGTAGAACTAGGACTCCACCCAACTCTCCCATTTTAAGCTTGGAACTTAAAAAAAATCATCTCCTTCCTCATTCAAAAAATCCCACAAACTCTTTCTCCTCCTACCTACCCATGTTGACACACAGCTCCACCATCTGATCAGCCACAAGTGGGGAGTCTTGTCTCCACACCCAAATGATCCCTGTGGAGCCCAGCTCCTGAACATCCTCACGGGTACACACCTCTCTCCATACCCGCTGCCACCACCATCTCTAGCCAGGAACGCACAGTCTCCCTGATCTGCTCCTGCCTCCTCCAGACATTTCTGGTCTGGGGCCATCTTGCCAAACAGCAAATCCCTGCTCTTGAGTTGCCAGCAGCTTCCCTCCACTCAGGCCTCATGCAATCTGGTCCCAGCTGGCCCCTCCAACCATGCCCATCCTCACCTCCTGGGTGCCACCACAGCACTGCCTTTCAGGCCCGCACACATCCCAGGCCTGTGCACACAGCTGTGCCTCCGCCTGCATCATCAGCCTGCACTAACTCCCCTCAGTCTTCGTCCCAGCTTCAGTGACTGATGAACCTCAGGAAAGACTTTGCTGAATCCCACAGCACAATGTACTTCTCCTTGATAACAACAGGGTTCAAGGTCTGCTTCTGTGACATTCCTTTCAACTACAGCAGGGCAGGGAGTTAGTGCCTGGGGTCCCAGCAGTAACGCTGGCACATAGTGACCACTTACTTGGTGGAGAGGGCAGATGCTCCTGCCTCCACAGCCATCTCCCCAGCCCCAGAAGGTGGGGGTGCTCTTCACTGCTGACCACCTGTGTGACCTCAATCAAGTGACCTGTTTGTATAACACTGATCCCACAGAGTTTTGTGTGGCTAGAAGGACATGATCATAAACCCTGATGGAACTGTTTAACAAACTCGGCTTTCCTCCCGTCTCGTTCACCTTCTTGCCTCACTAGATCCCAGCCCTGGCCTGGTGAGGCAAGCAGGGCCAGAGGTAGGCTCATTTTCTAGGTGGGAAGACGGAGGCTGAGCAAGCACACATCTTTTCGGGGTCACAGAGCAGCCACTCGACTGGTCAGCTCCATGCGCATTCACCCTTGTCCCGCCTCAATCCACACGGTAGCTAGAGCAGTCTCTAAAATCCAAGTCAGACCACGTCACTCCCCTGCTTCAAGGCAGTCCATGCTTCCCTGTTGCTGCTCAAAGCCCTTCATCAGTCTCCAAGGCCCTTCTGAGACCCAGCCCTGCCCCTTCCCCAGCCACGACCACCTCACACAGTTTCAAGAGGGCAGAATGCTTGCTCCCGGTTCCCTCTTCCTGGAACCCCTTTCTGCCTCCTGCTGCCTAACTCCCCCATCTCCCAGGCTTTACTTCCTCGGAGACGTGGATCTGGGCCCCAGGGAGGAATCTAAGCTTCTACAGCCTGCGCTCTCCACCCAGCACAGAAGTAGCAGGAGTCCCGTCTGTTTCTCTGTGTCTCTCACAGGCTCTGAGCTCCTCAAGGGAAGCTCAGCCTCAGTCATGGCCACAGCCCAGTGCCAAGCACAGGCCTCACTTGGCATCAGCAGCCAAGAGCTACTTGTCAAGCTGGATGTCACAGAAGCAGGGTCTCAAATCTCAGGTTTCCCTCATGGCTTCTGTCCAGCCTGCTCCTTCTCCTCCCCGCACTCCATTTCACAGCAGGGCCCCCTTACCAGGCCACTTGGGACATGGCATAGGTGATGCGGCAGGTCCGGGTCCCTCCAAAGAGGGAATCCATGCCCACGGTGTAGGCGCCCATGTTCTCAAAGACTAGCCAGTCCCCTACGTGTAGCTGCGGCAGCCACAGGCCCTCAGCTACGCAGTCACAGCCATCAAGCACTGGGCCCCACAGGCTGCTGCTGTGCAGGGGCTGCTCTGTGGAGGGTTTCTGCAAGAAAGAGGGGTGACCGCACTCACTTTCCTGGGCATACTGTTCACAGCTTATCACTCCCTCCCTCCCAAGCCTTCCACGATTCCCACAGCCAATAGGATAAGGACTGGATGGGCCTCTTAGCCTAGCATTTAAGGCCCTCCCACTTCTCTGCTGTTGTTGCCTCTTAGACTCTGAAGCCACAATGCCTCTTAAATCCAGGCTCCAGCACTTGCTAGCTGTGTGACCTTCGGCGAGATTCTTTATCCCTCTGGGCCTCAGTTTGCTCATTTGTAACATGGGAATGTTAATGGTGTCTACTAATAGGTTACTGAAGGGATATGTCAGTATACATAGGCATTTAGAACAGTACCTGATCAGGGCAAGGACTAGTAAGATAGCGCTATCGTTGCGACCACCCGTCTGCTTCAGTCTCCCCTGGCAAATCTGCCACTTTCCAGACCCTAGGTGTGTCCGCACCTCTGCAGCCTTTCCTCATTCCTCAAATCCAGCTTGTCCCCTGGGCCCCACCCTGGGGCATCCTGTTCCGTGAAGGCCTCCCAGAACCCCTCATTCCATACCAGGCCCGGTCACAAGAACCAGACGTGCACTGAAGAGTGAGACCCACCCTGCCTTGGTCCCTTGGTCTGGTGAGGAACACCTCCAACTGTCATAGAGTGACCTGGCAGAGGTCACAGAGGTCCCCGTGGGGTGAACATGATTATTCCCACTTCAAGGAAACTGAGGCTCTGAGTGGTTAAGTGACTTGCCCAAAGACACAACTACCAATTACATTAAATTTTAATACTTTTCTTAAATTAATTCCAAATCCAAAAAAGAAATGTGGTGCACAGACCATCTGCAGACAACCAGGATGCCAATGCAGTTTGTCTCAGTGTGGGGGACGTTGCCAGGCAGGTCCCAGGGGAGTAGTCATGACTGAAAGATGGACTTGAGGGAACCCTGACCATGCCTTTCAAGGCCCCTCACTCCACTTTCCATTGCATTCACTGTTCTAGTCATTCTGGTTGCTCTGGACTCCCCAAGCGAACCCTGCTCCCCTTCCCCAACTCCAGCCTTCCCCTCACTATTCCCCAAGGCCCCAAACCTGCCAATATCCAATTTCCCTTTGGATGGGCAGTCCTCAACATTTTTGGTACCGGGAACAAGTTTCAGTTTTTTGGAAGACAATTTTTCCACTGTTGGTGAGGGGTGGGGGGCGTGGAGGGTGGGGGAAGGAGGCACAGCTCCTGCCTGGGATTGGGGTGGGAGGCAGGAGGCAGAGCTTAGGTGGTGATGCAAGCAGCGTCCACAGACAGACAGGGAGAAGGGAGGTTAGGGACCCCTGCTTTAGATCTGATTTAACACAGCCTCATGGAAGCCTTTCCTAAAATTTTATGCACCCCCAAGCTTTGTCCCCATAGCATTAACTTTAATTTATAATTAGGCATTTGTGAAATGTGTCTCCTCAGCCTGCAGACTATAAATTCCATGAGCCCAGAGACCCTGACAGTCCCGTTCCCCCATCTTCTCCATGCCCTGCAGTCTGGCATACAGTAATGGCTTTTTGAATAACACCTTTTAAATGAAAGAATGGGGAATACATGAGTGAAAAAAAGACAAAGAGCAAGAAAGAAAGAAGAAGAAGACATGAATAGAAGCCATCCAAAGAGCCTAGAAGGAAGCAGTGGAGACCAACAGAGGAAACAGGAAAGGCATTTTGATACCTTAGCCAGCAGTAGGAATGAGTAAAACTGAGAAAGAAAAGCCACAGGTTCCATAAGCAAGTATCATATATTTGACAAAAAAAAATTAATAAGCCATTAGTCTCATTAATTTTTTAAAAATGTACATCTTATAAACATCAAGAATGAGACCCTGCCCAGCATGGCTCAGTTGGTCCATCATCATTCCACAAAGCCAAAGGTCAGCGATTTGATTCCCAGTCAGGGCGCATGCCTGGGTTGCAGGCATGGTCCCAGGTTGGGGCACATGAGAGAAGCAACCGATCAATATTTCTCTTCCTCTCTTTCTCGCTCCCTTTCCCTCTCCCTAAAAATAATTTTTTTAGAAAGGATGAGAGTTATCCTATATTCATTCATTCATCCATTCACCCATTCAACAAATACTTTTTGAGCAACTACTATGTGCCAGGCTCTGCTATAGGAGCTGGGGATGCAGCAGTGAACACAAAAAATCAAAGTTCCTGTGCTCAGGAAGCTCGCATGCTAGAAAAGAAGACAAACATGTAGCCTTGTTCATATGACTTAACATTCTTGTTTATAAGCTTTCTGTTAATAAGTAAAATGAATCTCATTTGCTCGGAATGATTTCCCTTAGCTCTAATCAGTAAAAAAATGTTAAGCTAGCTTTTAAAGATGGTATTGGGGACTGAGAGGAATGCTACATAAATGTACCAACAAAAATCCCTGAAAAAAAGAGATTTCAAAGGTTCTTCTACAGTAAAGTAAAAAAAAAAAAACAAAAAAACCCAAACTTGGAGTTATGTTAGAGCTCTCTCACTTCTTATTAGTGGCATAAATTTTTTAAAGTAAGTGGGAAAAAGATTTTACAACTTCACAGGAAATAATGCAAAGCTACTCTCTTGCTGTTTAAAGCCCTTTTTTTTAATCTGCAAAATATAGGTTGGTGAAAAAGTAGGTTTACAGTTGCAAGTACATGAAAGACAGAGTGGCAATGAGCTCAAAAGCCTCAGCTCCCTTTATGAGTCCAAAAACTGAATGGAAACAGACAAACACCTGTGAAAATGCAAGACACCTAATCTGCTACTGGGGCCCTCTCTGTTAGAGAGGGCAGGGGGGTTCTAGTTTACAAAGCACGCCCACCGCTACTTCACATTTCATCCGGAAGCCTTTTGTAACTACCATTTTACAGATGAGACAAGTCAGAGGGAGGAAGGGGCCTACTCTAGGTTCTGGAGGGAGTTAGTAGCAGAACACTGAGTGGTCTCAGACAAGGGGCCTCCTAGCTGCACCCCACTGGCTGCCAATATCTGAGTGGATCCATGGAAGCAACAAGGTCAACCATTTAAAACACCCCGTGGCCCTGATGTAATTTCCCAACTTTTAAAGAATAAATTGATAATTCCTATACTACGTAAAGTGTACAAAAATATTTAAGATGGAAAAATGAGATGAACAAGAGCAGCACACAAAAAGGAAAGAAAACAGTGAGCAGCTAGTAAGTCTGAAGTCTGCTTTTTCTCTAGAGCACCCTGTACTGAGGCAGCTTTGGGCAAGTTTCTGTCCTGGCTGGCTGATATGTGTCATACCTCCAGGGGCTTCTTAGCACTTAAAAACTAAATGCCCCATGACCCTTTATCGGCTGAAAGTCTTTGGCCGCCAAATAAATGCTGGTTGGTAGATACAACTGAGTGATAGCATTGTGAGATTTCCTTGCTTGTTCTAAAACAGTGCCAGAGAATTAGATGGACTTTTAAAACATCTTGTATTTCACCTGACTGAGGACTGGTGGGTCTCAGGTCACTTCTGTCTCCGGTTACTGTTTCTTTTTATAAAATTCCTCAACAGAGTTCTCTCTACAAGCTTTCCTACTTTTCACACTTAAAGCCCTCCAATCGGCACTTGCTGCTACTCCACTGAAACTGCCTGGCGAGCCAGCCATGATGACCTGAGTGAGAGGTCCGATCCTCTTCCGACTTGACCTTCAGTGCTGTTTGGCAGGGTTGACTTTTCCTTCTTGAACCACTTTCTTAGCTTCTGCAGTGAGTCTTGCTTCTCAGTCTTTGCTGGTTCCTCCTCTTCTTCTCCCAAAGAGTTGTTTGTGGACTTCTCCACGCTCTACATTCTATGGCTTTAAATATCATCTCTAAAGAAGACACAGATTTATATCTCCAACTTATCTCTCCTAAACACTAGAGTTCTCAAATTACTTATTTGATATTTTGATTTGGATATGTCAAAAACATCTCCATCTCAAAAAAAAAAAAAAACCTGTAGTCAAAATTTCACTTGTGAACATAGAGGCAAAAGTCCAAAATGAATCCTTGGCTATATCCATACTCATACTCGTATTCCTCACGTGGACAGCAGGGACAATATGAACAAGTCCATCACTGGCTTCATTATAACATGGAAAATAAAGACCCACAATTCAAATGTAATTTTCTCTGTACATATCAACATGGCATTCCTTGGTTTGTAACATCTATTCTTGATGAAAACTACACATAAAACACAATCCTACAATGAAGAGTATTTAAAATAAGGAGATAACGCTAACTTAATGGAGATACACCAGAATGGCCTCATTTCAGAACCGGAAGCAACCTTAGTAATTAAAGTTCGACCCCCTCGTTTTCCAGATGAAGAAACAAGAGAAACAAGGCTCGGAGAGATTAAGTAACTGGCCTAATGTTACTCAGCTAGTATGTGGCAGAGCCAGGACTCAAACCCGTGTCTTCTGACTCCAAGTCTGAGGCTTTCTGTCATCATTCCTATTTTATAAATCATGGGAAATTCTGGCAATTGCTATTAGGGGGAAAAAGAAACAAAAAAGGTATAATATATAGCAAATGAAGAAATACAGTATCACATTGCAGAAAACATGTTTGCCCCTTTGGCAAGTTCAAAGGGGAGAGGTGTGGTTATCAGAGGAAATCAGTGAGTGCCCACGCACTTGCAGTGTCTCAGCTCAAAACACAGGGCAGTGTTTCCACTCACAACAGTAATGAAAGCATTAAGTTATCAAGTTCTTGGATGTACTTGGGCCATGATAATAGTTATGCAAAGGAAATAATAAAACTTTAATGGGAGAAGTAAAATACAAGACCTCTTACCTCTCCTAGCTGGAGAAACTTAGTAAAATAAAAAGGAGAATTCTTTCCAAGTTAATAAGTAGATTAAATAAACTACTACTAATTAAAATCCTCAAGATATTTTTCTAAATGTTAGAAACAGTGTGATAAAAGAAAAATGGGACTATCAAAGAATATGAATAAGAAATAATGACAGATTCAAGTTTTTGTTAAATGTTTAATCCATACAAAAGAACGTTTGCATCATGGGTAAGATATAGGAAATAATAAAATGAATATCAATGCACTCATTACCCAGCTAAAGAAATATAAAATTTCCAGTATCTCTGAAACCCCTGTGTGGCCCACCCAGTGACATGCCTCTTCCCTGACCCCTCCTGAGGTAGCCAGTATCCCGAATTTTGTTTTCATTGTTCTCTTGCTTTACTTTGTTTTCCGAGAGCATAGCTAACCTTGAACAATACAGTATAACTATGTCACGAGGGCCCATCAAGTTTGGGTGCCTGGAGGAGGGAGAGAGGGTCCCTCTACCTGCTGCAGATTAGGGGCAGGAAGTGCTGCTACAAAGAGAAGCTAACCTCTGACTGGGCCTTGAAAAACCAGACAGACCAGAGAGGAAAGGAAAACACATACATATTGAAAGCTCACAATGGTCAAGGTGCTGGTTAGGCATTTCAGTTTCCTTCCGGAAGAGGGACCACACAAAGTCCTGGGGATGTGAAAATACAAGGGCGTGTCTGACTTTCCTTCCCCTGAGAGATGCCCACTGGAGCTGTGGGAGGCCCTGGGCTGGATCTGCAGGCAAGGAAGAACGTTGGTCAACGCCTGTTCCCTCATTAACATGGGAAACCCCGTTAAAGAGGAACCATTTCTCCTACTTCTAGGAATTTCCCTCAGAGCAATGATCAGAAATGGATGCCAAGATGCACTGCCAGTGCTCGCAAACAGGAAACTAATGGCCAACCACTACAGTTTGATCAGTTAAACTGTTCTGCAGTCATCAAAAGCATGTTGTCAGAGGTTGGTTAACGGCATGGAAAGAGCTATGCCCCATATCAAGTGAGGAAGAGCAGGTTACAAAACAATATGACCCCAGCCTTATGGGAAAAAAGCGTAACACATGTTTTAAAGACTGAAAAAGAAATCTAATGTTCAAAAAATCTGTATGGAGTAGGATGATGGGTGATAACCTTTGTCCTTGTTGTCTATTTTCTGCAGAGAATATGCTTTACTCTTTAAAAATTGGATAGCAGCCCTGCATGATGTGGCTCAGTTGGCTGGAGCATTGTCCTGTTAACCAAAAGGTCTCGGGTTCAATTTCTGGTTGGGGCACAGGCCTAGGCTGTGGGTTCCGTCCCCAGTTGGGGCACAAACAAGAGGCAACCAATCAATGTTTCTCTCTCACATTGCTGTTTCTCTCCCTCTTTCTCACCCTCCCTTCTTCTCTCTCTAAAATCAATAAGCATGTCCTTGGGTAAGAATTAATAATAAATAAACAAACAAACAAATAAACAAATAAACATTAGATTGCAGCACACCAAAAAGTGTTATTTAAAACACCCACACTATGGAAAACAGGCCCCAGTGGCTCACCTTCGGCAGGGTGGGGGTAGGGCAGGTGTTCTCAAACAGCACCGAGTTGAAGATTCCATAGATGCCCTCATCCAGGTGGTACATGATGGTCTTGGGGACAGAACCGGTCTCATCTGCAGGGAGGGAGGGGCTCGTGGCAGGGCAAGCAGCGAGACGAAGGGGTGGGAGTGAGGAGCTGTCTCTACCCGGACAATGGGCTACTGAAGTGAAAGGGCTGCTTCTGCCTCAGCTATGGGCCGGCGCCTGTGCCCTCCTGTGACGCAAGGGTCACTGCCTTCTTGGAAACACTCACGCTTGTAGCCGAGCAACCCTGCCCAAGACACGCCTGGCCTGCAACTGGGCCTCTTGAGGCCCCAGCAAAGGCAGAAGAGCAGTCCACCCAAACTCAGGCCCTCAAGAGGTTAAGCCACTTGCTCAGAGGCACATGACTGGGGCAGCACATGAACTGGAATGAGAAGCCAGGTCTGCTGCTGGGACTAGAGAGGACAATTGCCCAGATCTACAAAGGAGGCCAGGAGAGCGCTATTCACACACTCACACACACACAGACATTCTACCTGAAGCCCACCACCCTCCACATGGATTCCCTTGCGGGACTGCTGAGAGGACTGATCTAGCCAGAAGGGCAGGCAGGGAACAGTGATGATGTTAGCAGTATGGACAGAGACACCTGAGTCAGACCAACCTGAACTTGAATCCTAGCACTGCCCCTCATCAGCTGTGTGACCTTGGGTGAGTGGCTCAACCTCTCCATGCCTACACTTGTCATCTCTAAAGTGGGTTCAGACAAATATACGTCATCATTATTTTCATTATGTTGTGAGATGCAGTAGGGTAAGCAAGAGGTTGTATATAGGAGAGGGGACAAGCATGGGATCACAAGCAGGCTTTGCCTCCTACTAGCTATTAGGCAATTCACTTGTATTTGCTTTGGTTCTCAGTTTCCTCATCCATATAATACATTTAATAAAGTATCTATTCTACCTAAGGTTGTTTTTGTCTTAATCTTCAGAAAATATGAACATGTATAGGAAAAAAGATGTTAAATAAGGGTCTTGGGGGTGAGGCAACTTGATTGTAAGTTTCCGTAAAGCAAGGATGCAGTTTCTAGATTCCCCACTCCCTAAAAACAGACCCTGCTCAGCCAGCCAGTCTCTACCTTCAGGGAAGAATGGGGCTCTGCTGCCCACCCGGTACCTACCCTCCCTGCCAGGCTGGTCCAGAAGAACCTCCTTCTTGGCGATGATGCTGACTGCCAAGGTGAAGGCCGAGGTCACGTAGTAGCGACCCAGCTGGGCAAGGATGTCCACACCACAGCCCTCCGGGAAGTACAGGTCCAAGGCTGAGTTGATAACAGAAGCAATCTGGTGGTAGAAAGACAGGGGGTAGACAATTACATGTTTGAAATGTGGGATTTATGTTGAAGACTTGCTACAGCTCCAAGTCTATTTCTTGAGAGCTTCTTCGATTTCAGAAAGAAGGACTTGGTAGCTAGGTGCTAAAGGCCCCAGCTGGTAACCAAGGACAGCTGGCCAAGAAGGTGGGTGGGAGGCAGAGTAGGGTCAGGCCCCTCATCCTGTGTAACTCACCCTTCTCAATGCCCCCCAGGAAGAAGAGGTACTCTTAAAATAACTCTTGGTACTCAGATTCCAGAAGCCCTAGTGTGGATTTTTCTTTCATAAATAACTAATCTGTTAAATGACATATTTTTTACAGAAAACACCAACAAGAAAAAAGATCAAAATCGCCCCTAATTTGAGCACGGATGGACCTAGAGGGTATTAAGCTAAGTGAAATAAATTAGAGAAAGACAAATACCATATGGTTTCACTTAGGTGTGGAATCTAAAGAACAAAATAAACAAACGAACAAACTTGAAACAGACTCATAAACACAGAAAACAGACTGATGGTTGCCAGAGGGGAAGGGGTTGGGGGCCTGAGGAAAGAGGAGAAGGGATTAAGAAGGACAGATTGGTAGTTACAAACTAGTCACAGGGATGTAAAGTACAGCATGGGGAATGTAGTCAATAATATTGTAATAACACATTGTAAAGTATAATCATATACTTTATACTATTCTGAAACTAATACAAAATAATATTGAATGTAAACTATAATTTAAAAAAAAAACTTTAAAGTTCTTTTCAAAAAAAGAATCACTCCTTCTCTGTCTGGTCAAAGGCCAATTCTTTGTGTCTACAGTGAATTATGTTCTCAGGAACAGGACTTTGATGTCGATTGGGATGAAGCTCTTACTACTAAGGAGATGTGTCCCCTAGTGGTTGGAGTGGAGATTGAGAGGACACCTTTTTCTGGATTTCATCTCACAGATGGGGAGGTGGACAGGTTTGCTTTCCTTTCCTGCCTTCCCATTTGATTTCTCATCAGCCCAGACCTTCAGGGAGCTTTATGACTCGTGTAAATATGGCCTGGTTGAGCCTCAAATACGTGCGAGAGCTGGAGTCAGGCAGAGCTGTGTGTGCGGCCAGCCCTACCGTGGACTCAGGAAGTGACATGACATCTATGAGCCTCGTTTGCTTGCAGTAACACAAGGTTAATAATAAGATCCAGGTAAAGCACCAAGCACAGCACTTAGCACATAGGACTCGCTCAGAGTGGCTTCCTATTTTCACTATAACCCTCCCCACCCCGCCCTACCTCCACCCCCACAAAGTTCAACATGACGCTTCCAGCCCCAGGGTTACTTACCTCTTCGAATCTCACTTTGGCCCCCTCCACTCCAGGAAAGCCGCCACCAAGGTCCAGGATATGCATTCTGTGGCCCAGCTGGGCACCCATTTCAAACACAATTCGGGCGTCTGCGATGGACTGAGCATAGACCTGAGGGTCAGGACAGCCGCTGCCGATGTGAAAACTGGGAGAGGAGGAAAAGCCTCGGCTTACAAGCAGGGCCGCAGGTGCCACCACCTCAGCAGGTGCCACCACCTCAGCCAGGAAAGGCACGCTGGACTCGGTGCCCATTTGTCAGATGTAATTACTGAGGGCCTAAGAGGTTAAATGGGCTGACGTGGGCCATGTGGCAAGTGAGCAGTGGGCATTCTGCCACTAAGGTGGGGCCTTCTGGGATGAGGGCCAGGACCCCAGAGCCAGCCAGATCTGGATGTATCCCTCCGTCAGTGGTGTGGCCTGCCTGGACTTCAGTTTCCCCACCTGTAAAGTAGGGAGAAGACCCCACAAGGCTGTGAGATAATGTATATGACACGTTTAGCACAGGGCCTGGAATGCCCTAAGTACAGAATAAATGAAAGCTATATCGTTAGGTCATTGCCACTACTTATTCCACGCCCCTGCAAGAAGAGAAGCAGAGCAAAGGTGTGGCCTACAGGCTGGTAAAATTCCTGCAAAGCCAGGTCCCTCCTGGGACCTCCTGGGACACCTGGGGACTGTGGGGTTGGGGCAGCAGGACATGCCAAACCTTTCCAGAGAGGAAACTCTCAAATGGCAGAATTCCACACCCAGGGACAGGTCTTCCCTGGGGGACCTTGGAAAGTCCTCATACAGAGCTGATTAACTCCTGGGAAAGGGGCAGTGGGCCTGGTGTGGGTGGAGAGGGTGGGGCTTCCAGACACTCACCTCACACCCACCACCTCCACATGGCTCGTCTTGGCATTTTGAAGCAGGTGTCTGCAGGATTTCAGCAATGCTCCAAACTTGAGGCTGAGGTGGCTCAGGGAGTGGGAGTCATCAGTGGCAATGCACAGAACCATCCTGGGGAGACACACAGCGTACCTCCGCCAGGTAGACCCCGCCTCTCTCACCCCAACCACTTCTCTGAGTCAAGGGATATGAAGCCCAGCAGCTCAGGGCCGCCCAACCCCACAGGCTCCCTGGCTTCCTTCTCTCCCTGCACAGCCTGTCGGCCTCTGAGTCCTGCCCAGTCCAGTCCCTAAACGTCCCTTCCTGCAGTCCCTGCCCTGGTCGAGACCTCACCCCTTCTCCCCGGCAGCTCCACTTCCTCTAAGTCAGCCACTACGCCAGCCAGGCTTTTCCAACTTTCCTTGTAAGAGGGAACCCATTCTATTTTTCAAAAACAGTCTTATCAAGAACCCCAAGATCATGTATGACAGACAAAATGGAAGCTGCTTTGGGTGAAGCAGAGTGGCCTACCACCTGGCTTCCTCTTCGCCCCCAGGTCCCTCCCTGGAATCCCCAGGGTGTCAAGTGACCATGTGAGAGCCTCAGCCTGAGCAAAATGCCCAGCCCTGACCCCTTGCAAAGCCCATTTGCATCAGGTCCCTGCCCTGTGACCAGCATCATTCACTGTCCCCTCACCCCTTGCCCATGGTGTCTTCCAGTCTCACCAGATTTCTGCTTATCCCGCAAACGCCCCATGCTATTTCGACCTCTGTGCATTGCTTATGCAGCTCTCTCTGATATACTGTTTGTGCCCTCCCCAAATCGGGTTCACTACTCAAGGCCCACCTCCAAAGCAAGCTCTTTCATGAAGCTTTCCCAACCATGCCTTCCAGCTCTCTCGGCCATGACTTTGCCAGAGTCAGGCCCTGGCATCCTGAGTCCAGTCCAAGAGTGCTTGCCCCAACCTCCTGTGACCCTGGCTGGGTCCAGGGCAGGGTCCCTGGTTCCAGCTCCACTCCTCCCACCCTCTCTGCCTCCCCACACAAGTGGCTCTCAGCTTACTTGGCACTGGGGTGGCTCTTCACCACCTTTGCCAGCTCCATCTCGTTGTCAAAGCTCAGCAGCCGGACCCCATGCTTGGCAGCATACTTGATCTGCGCAATTTGCTTACAGGGATGGGCATAGATGATCTTACTGGCAGGGACACCAATACGCTGGACCAGCTCCATCTCTGTCTGTGGGTCCCAAAAGTGGAGGTGAGGAGGCAGCAGGGCCTGCTGGGCCCACAGAAGCCAAGGAAACACAGATGATAGGCAAAGTCATAGCTACGCACACAGAGGTCCATAAGAAGTGGGCCTCACTGTCAACAGACAGACAGACACGCTAAAGTCAGGGTCAGGCTGCTTCACCACTCCTGGCCAGGCAGGGCTGCTATGCCCTGCTGCACAGGTGAGGCACTGCACAGGCCCGGGCGTCCCGTTCATGGAGGACACGAGGTAGGTTTGTACGCTTGGTGCAGCCTCCTGACAATAAAGCGTCCCCTTCTCACAAAATCAGTATATTTATTATAACAATTGAGTGTCTCGAGGAAGGGGTACGTTTTCTTTTAAAAAAAAATTTTTTTTAACGATTTTAGAGAGAAAAACATTGATTTATTGTTCCAGTTATTTATTCATTCATGTGGTTGATTCTGGTATATGCCCTGACCAGGGATCGAACCTGCAACCTTGGCATGTAGGGATGATGCTCTAACCAACTGAGCTACCCAGCCAGGGTGGAGTGCATTTTCTAGTTCATATGAAGGCATTATAAGGACTCATGGTGGCCCTAACAACAGACTTCTGATACATTTTCCTGGCAGAGGTAAATGCTTAGAGATTATTAGTGGACGTGTCAGAAAGTTCACAAGGCCAGGAGCCTTTTTGACACAGGCCTGCTGCATGCATGGCACTGTGCTGGTGACTCCCGCGAACTCTGTCCCCACAGGCCGCCTCCCCCTCACCTTTAGGGAACACTGCTCCACCTGCTGGCTGCGTGTTGACACAGACAGTGGTGATTACAATGACAGCAGCCTCGGTCATGGAGCACCTACCACAAGGAGGCACCCAGCGAGACACTTCCTACATCAGGTGTTGGTGAACTTTTTCTACACCGGGCAGAGAGGAAACAGTTGAGGCTTTGCAAGCCACACAGTTCCTGTCACCACCACTCCACTGCCACTGAGCACAAAACCAGCCACAGACAATGTATAAGTGAAGGAGCTGGACTGGGGTCCAATCGAACTTTACAAAATCAGCAATGGGCTGGATTTGGCTCGCCATCCAGTTTGCCAGCCCTCACTGTACATTAACTCTTTTATTTACTCCTTACGATACCCCCACCAAATGGCTATTAGCTCCACGCTACAGAGCAGGAAGCTGAGTCTCAGAGAGGCCATGGAGCAAGCAGGTGGCAGAACCAGCTTTCAAACTCAGGCCTGACTCCCTGTGACTAAGAGAAGGAAGTCAAGAGGAAGTCAGGTGAGAAACATGAGAGGAGAGAGAGGGCCACGTCTAGCCATCCCGACTTTGTAATAAGACTCTAATTTTAATTTAGCAACTTTTCGGCACAAGGTATTTACATGCATTATCTCAGGCGACGTCTATACCTGTCGTATGAAATATTTATTGGCCACATTTTTACAGAAGACAGAGAGGTCCCCCTGCCTGTGGTGACACAGCCAGGAAGTAGCAGAGTAGGACACAAAGGTCCCGCTGCAGAGCCGGAGCAGCTGCCCTGAGTCTGAGTGGACATGAAGCTGCTTCACCACGTGAGGCAAGAGGAGGAAGCAGTGCTCATACCTCGGGGGCCCGAGGTTTAGCTTTGGTTATAAATATCTAAATGATAACCATTGTCATCATCAAGAAATGCAAGTCAAAACCACAATGAGATTGTCCACCTGTCAGAATGGCTATCATCAAAAAGAAATGCCAAGCACTGGCAAGGATGTGGCAAAAGGGAACCCTCGTGCACTGTTGGTAGGAATGTAAATTGGTGCGGCCACCATGGAAAACAGTATGGAGATTTCTCCAAAAAACTGAAAATAGAACTGCTATATGACCCAGGAGTCCCATTTCTGGGTGTTTATCAGAAGAAATCAAGAACACTAATTCAAAAAGATAGATGCACCCCTATGCATTATTTGCAATAATAACTGCAAATAATCACCGCAGCATTATTTCCAATAGCCAAAATATGAAGGCAACCTAGTTGTCCATTGGTAAATGAATGGATGCAGAAGATGTGGCATACAGACACAATGGAATATTACTCAGCCATAAAGAAGAATGAAATCTTGCCATTTGTGACATAATGGATGGACCTAGAGCATATTACATTCAATAAAATAAGTCTGACAGAAAAAGATAAATATCATATGATTTCACTTATGTGTGGAATCTAAAAAAAACAAAATAAAGAAACAAAATGAAATATAAACAGCTCCACAAATATAGAGAATAAACTGATGTTTACCAGAGAGAAAGGGAGTGGGGGGAGGGCAAAAAAAAAAAAGGTGAAGGGAAATAAGAGACAGCGTTTCCAGTTACAAAGTGCATCAGTTATGGGAATGTAGCGCACAGCGCAGAGGATACAGTCACTAACATCACAACTATGCCTGGTAACTGATGCACCGTGGCGATCACTGAGGCGCATCAGTGTCTAGTCACAGTATTGTAGACCTGAACTAGCACAAGATTGCATGCCAACTATAACTTTAAAATAATGTTTTAAAAAGATTTTAGTTATTTATTTTTAGAGAGAGGGGAAGGGAGGGAGAACGAGAAGGAGAAAAACACCATGTGCAAGAGGTACGTTGATCGGTTACCTCTCGCACGCCCCCAACCGGGGACCTGGCCCTGCAACCCAGGCACGTGTCCTGACCAGGAATTGAACCAGCAGTCTCTTGATTTGAAGGACGGTGCTCAACCCACTGAGCCATACCAGCCAGGGATAAAATAAAATTTTAAAAGGAAAAAAAAATAACTGTATGCCAGCCACTGAATCAAATATTTTATTTACATTCTTAGTTAATCCTTATAATAACCTTATGAGACAGGAAACAGATGTAGAGAGGTTAAGTGATTTGTCCGAAGTAGCACAGTTTATGTGACACAGCTGGAACTCCAACGCAGAATGGAGCACACCTGCTCTTAACCACAGTACCAGGGAGAATGCAACCCTGACCCTGAGCTGACAAGCATTTCTGGAGCTCTCTGGAGTTGCCAGGCTCTGTGCGAGCTGCTAATGAAAACAAGTGGTGAGTAAAGTGGACAGGGTCTCTGACCTCGTGCGGTCTTCAGGCTGGTGGGGAATACAGATAGGAAAGCATGAACACTGAATAATGATGGAATAGATAAGCCACGAAGGCACAGTACAGGATACTAACGAGAATGCAGATTGGGAGACCTGGATATAGAGGTGAAGGGCAGCCTTTCTGAGGGTCCAGAATTGAGCTGAGACCCACAGGAGACCTAAGCCAGGCCAAGACAGAAGGAAGAAAAAAAGGTTTCCAGTAGAAGAAGCGCCTGTGCAGAGGTTCTGAGGCCAGAAGGTGCTCGGCTCGTTACAGGTAGAGGGCGGTGAAGTGCCCTGGGCAAGGTGCGCACCGTGGGGAAGATGAGGTTGGAATGAGGTGGGTGGAGCCAACAGGGAAGCCAAGAAGGCTGATGTGGGTTCTTATTTTATTCTGTCAGTGATGGAAACACTTTCGAGGGTTTCAGGAAGGGAAGTGACGTGCTCCGGTGTGCATTTTAAATGCAAGGTCTAAATGCATATCAGTGCGGTGTTCACTGGCGTGGCTCAGCCTGCAAAACAAAACGTCACTGGTTCGATTCCCGATCAAGGCACATGCCTGGGTTGCTGGTTCAGTCCCTGGTCAGGGCACCTGTGAGAGGCAGCCAATTGATGTTTCTCTTTCACATCAGTGTTTCTGTCCTTCTCTTTCTCCCTCCCTTCCCCTCCCTTTGAAAATAAATAAATAAATAAAATTTAAAAATAATCTTAAATGCAGATCACTCCAGCTACCCAGAAGGGCCTGGGGGGATTGTGGGGAGACTCTCAAAGCCACCGTGGCAGAAATGACATAGTTTGCACCAGGAAGGCGGGGCTGGCAAGCTTGGTGGTGGATTATACGTGGGGAGGCAAGGTAAGGCAAGGTAAGGATGTCTCAGGGGACTCCATGCATAGCAGACCAAGGGACGCTTCTCAAGGGAAGGATCATGAGTATATCTGAAAACACTGGATGCCAGGCATCCTGTGACATTATCAAGCCAGCAGCTGGTTCTATAGGTCTGGGTAGGAGAATCAAACATGGGAGGCAGCGGCATGTTGATAGCATTTAAAGCCACGGGAAGAGGTGATATTCCCTAAGCAGAGGAGAGCTTACAAGAGAAGGGAGCCTGAGCCAGAGCCCAGAAGACCCCCCCACCATTGAGAGGGCAGTAGAAGATGAGGAAAAGCTGGCGCCCAGGACCTGTGGAGAGGTGAGCGGAGAGAATGCCTCCAGAAGGGGCAGAACAACAACACAGAGATTCTCATGCCATTCCCGTCAAAGCAAAGCCTGTCCTACAACTTGTGTCCGGGTGGAAGGCGGTGTCTCCACTGTCGGAGGACCAATGAGGGTGAAGAAGGGCCAGGGCAGCATTCACTTTCACCTGAAACACTTCAGAGGTCTTCAAAAGTAGGAGCATCTGTTACCGTTGAGTGGGTTTTTAAAAGATGTTAATTGGGAAGCTGCTACTCAGTGGGCATCAGATGTCAGTTCTGTAAGTGCGTAAGCTGCAGAAATCTGCCATGCAACATTGTGCCCACAGTTAGCCACACTGGACTTAAAAAAAAAAAAGCCCCTGCGTTGAATATTGTCGAGAGGCCAAACAATGAGAGGATCAGGAGTGTCCCCAACAAGGTCAAAGTGTGCCAACACAGACAGTCCTCCAACACCTGCCATTGCCAAACAGTGCATACCACATGGCCACCTTTCCTGTTTTGTTACAAAATCACAAGACAGCTCGTATGTTTTCTATAAGTCATGTTTGTAAGTATTTTTTAAAGATGAACATACCCCTCAAACTCAGATTCATAGTGGCAATGATCTCTGGAGACATAAAGCTGATGTCCTACTCATGTGTGTATGAATGAATAAACATACATGTTATTTGCATGATTCAAAATGAAGGTTTAAAATAAAGTGTTCACTGGATCTGGGAGATCACCGGGGACCTCGGTAAGAGGAGGTTCCTTGAAGGAGAGAGTGGAGGCCAGGAAGCAATGGTGTAAGGAGTGGGTGCTAAGGGAGAGTGACAAGTGAGTGCAGACACGCAAGTGCAGACAACTCGTTTTGGCCGTGAAGAAAGAGCAAAGGATCAGGGTGGAGGACAGTGGGGTGTCCGGGAAGGTCATTTGAAGATGGAAGCAGGCTAAGGGAGACAGCAGGAGAGGGCAAGCGATGGGGTCAGGGGAGATGACATAAGGTCTTTGGGAAGGTGGGTAGACCAGAGCTCCATGCAGGGTGTGGTCTGTGCCCTTGACCCAAAGATCCTCTAACACAAATGGGTACACCCAGCCCCAGCTCACTGCCAAGACCTCAGTCAATGTGCTAAGCACAGCTATGGCTGACCAGAAGAGGGCAGCCTTGGACTTCCAAGAAAACCTGGGTGTCCCACAGCCACCTCTTAGTAAATACACCCAAAGGTCTACGTGATCCCACCCACCAGGAGGGGTGCTTGGCCTCTCCCAGCCCTCGAGGTTAGCATCTGTCACCAGCCTCATCCCAGCTCAGCCACCCCCTCTCTAGGATCTTGGAAAAGAAAGCTGCTCTAGAATCAGCCCATTGCCATACACCAGCAGCCACTTCCCAGCGAGTCGCTCAAGCCCTGCCTGCTTTCATTACACAGTAAATGTGTCCTCAGAGGACTGTTGTCAGAATCGTGGTAATAGTAATTACCTCACAGGGTTGTTTCGAGAATGAAATGAGATCATGTACAGAAAACGCTTGGCAAAGCCCCTGGCACGACAGAAGCATTCAGCAAATGGTAGATGCTTTTAAAGCCCCCACTGACTTCAAGGCCTTTCTAAGCCTAGCACACCCTTTGGAGGCCAGCCCCTGAGGCTGGCAGGCCAAGGGCACCCCCTCTAGGTTTCCAGAAGCAGACAATTCGAGTCAGTGGGGTTCGGTCCTGTTCTTCACTCCTAGACCAAGGGGCCCGGAAATGGATCCCCTTCCTCTTTGCCCAGACCAGAGGCCTGGTGTGTGCAGGGGAGAGCCCTGGCTCTGCTATTAGCTGGCCCCCAGTTTCCTCAACTGTAAAATGGCAATCTCTCTCCTCACGCTCTTCACAGGGCTTTATGTAACACACGCACAATTGGGTGTGCAAAGCAAGAGCTAATGCAATGGCACGTTGCCGGTGGTGAGAGACAGACTCATCTGTCAGTAGCAGCATTTCCTTTAGTCCCTAATGAAGGTTAAACTGCTCCTTCCGATGGTTCCCCCTGGTGCACACCTGTCTCACACTGGAATCCCACCAGCCCCATTGTCCTGCCCAGGCTAGCTCTTCCCCTTTCCCCCCAGGACCCCCTCCTAAAACCCTCCTCATAACACCCAGTCACATTGCTGCCTTTAAGGGGTTTAAAGAGGGATTTTTAAAGGGTTTAAAAAAGGATTCCCCTCAAAATAATCATTACTAGCCATTACAAAAAACAACAGTAGTGACAATACCACAAACCAATGCCCACCAGGTACCTCAAGGCCTTTTTGCACGTGCTGTTCCCTCTGCCTAGAACGCCCTTCCCCTCATTATCCACCTGGCGTGATCCTTTGCTTCCTTCAGGTCTGTATGCAAATTTCAGCAAAGCCTTCCTTAGCCAAACTATCTAAAAGTGCTATCTTCTCTCCAAACATTCCCTACTTCCCTTTCCCACTTTAATTTCCTCCATCTAAAATACTATATACTTTCTTTTAAAAAAAATATGTTCATTGATTTTAGAGAGAGAGGGAAAGAGAGAAAAACATCGATGTGAGAAAGAAACATCGATCGGTTGCCTTCTGTGCTCCCTGATTGGAGACTGAACCCCCAACCTAGGTATGTGCCCTGACCTGGAATCGAACCAGCAACGTCTGCAACCTTCTGGTGCACAGGATGATGCTCCAACCAACTGAGCCACACTGGCCAGGGCAATACTATGCATTTTCATTGTTTAACTTATTTAACTTATTTTAGAAGGGAAGCTCCATGAAGAGAGGGCTTTTTTGCTGTTTTGTGCACTTTCTAAATCCCCACCTAGAAAAGGACATGGCACCACAGTAGCTTCTCAACAAATGTCTGCTGAATGAATGCATCCAAAGCTGTACTCTGAGGAAGCTTTATAGCTCAAAGGCTTTTCTCAAGAACAGCATTAAAACAGATAAGCTAACGTGGCGACGAAAAAATAGACAAGCTAAGCTTTCAACTCAAGGACAGCAGAGTCTGTCTCACTCTGTGGCCAGCCCTGCCCATCACAGGGACCAGCACATTGTAGGAACTCCGTGAATAAAGAACAATAGTAAATGAGCAAAGCAAATCTAAACTGAGCAGGAGAGAATCGAGACATCAGCATCAATAACATTAGAAAGGCAATAGAATTGGCAATGAATAACAAAACTCTAAAAGGACTGGTTAAGAAAATGTAGTCACCTATTATTAAGATTACAAAAGAAAAAATGAAACCAATAATAAGAAGGTGTTTTTGTTTTGTTTCAGTTAAAATAATGCCATGCATAGCTCTATGCCAAGAAGTTTGAAAGCCTCTATTTAAAAAGATGACCCCCAAATAAAAATAAAATAAAAAGATGACCCCGCTACCCCAGGGACACACACGGTTCTAATTTGCAACTTCACGGCTGGCACACGCCACGTTTGTCTCTCCCCCCTCTCATCTCTTAAAGCCCCTTCCAAGTGAGTGGCCCTTCCAGAGGGCAGAGGCCAACTGCAGGCCATTCCTGCCTCCCCAGGGCCCACCCACAGCAGCCCAGCCATATGCATGCTCAGTGGGATCACACTGGGGTCACAAGGGTCAGTGTGCTGGTGGGGGCAGCGGCTCACCTTGTTGGCACAGCTGAAGCCCAGCCCCAGCTCAGCCAGGACCTTCAGCACGCCTGGGCTGCTGTTGCACTTGACAGTGTAAAAGGGCCGGACTCTAGGCAGGCACTTCAGAAAGCGGAAGTGCTTCCTCACTACTGCACCCAGGTCAGCCACGAAGAAGGCAGTGACCTCCCCCTGCACAACAAGATGGGTGAATGTGAGACCCTGCCCAGCTCCCTCCTTCTGCATGCCATCCCTTGATGCTCCCAAGTTCGGCTCCAAGCTCGGCTGTGGCCACAAAGCTACCTCGCTCTAAATTCTCTGGGGCTTCCCAAGTCTACAGGACAGAAGACAAACTCCCCAGCCTAGCATTTGAGGATCTGTAATCCAGCCCTAGTCCCTCCCCTCGCTGCAGCTCACACTCCAGCTGCAGGCTGGATTCTTGATTTTCCCACCTCCAAGCCTCTGTTCCCAGCATGCCCTCCACAGAGCATACCCTTCCCCAACTTGTGTCTGGCAAATTCCTAGTCTACCTTCAGGTTTCATCTCTAATGCCACCTCCCCCAAACCAAGAAGGCAACTTTGCTCTTAAGGCTCCCACTGCATTTTGCTCTGGCTTCCAAAGTATCAGAACTGTGTATGCATCTGTCTTCTCTGGAAAAAGATCAATTCCCTGAAGGCCAAAGCTGTGGCCTACAACCCACTGCTTTTCACACATCAGTACCCAGTGAAGCCTTGAGGTAGTCCCACTGCCACTGCAACCTGTGCCTGCGGACAAGTGGCCCTAACAGATTCGCTGAGCACTGAACATGGATGAGGCTATGGGCGAGTCCCCACAACTGAAACCTTCCCTGGGACCCAGTTTTCCTTTACGCAATACTTTTCTTTTTTACTAATGCACACTTGGTGTCGGACCTTATGCTAGGGGACAGAAATGACCACATGGTTTCTACGCAGTGCAGTGGGGGCCACGGAGAAAGAAAATACAAAAGCTGCCTGGGCAATCAGGAAAAGGAGCACTGATGAGTAATAAGGATGAGTAGCAATAGGTAAGAGGGAGAGAGGCCAGGAGAAGGGTGTTCTAGGCAAACAGGTGATAGGTGATAGAGCACATGGCATCATTGGGACTATGACATACACCGGGGGAGAAGCTGGAAATGGGGCTAGGAAGGCGGAGGGGTTCAGATTTGACCCTGTAGGTAACTGGGACCCAGGAAAAGAATTCTAATTTTGAGTAGGGCTCTGATCAAGTTGGGGTGAGGGATGAGGCAGGGAGGAGGTTGGGGGGCCTTTTGAGAGATGAGGCCTGGACTATACAGAGAGGTTCTGGAGGAGCACACTGGAGACTATTTTAAGGAGGCTGAATTCACAGAGCTTGGTGATGCCTCGATTGGGAGGGGGGTGTGAAGACGGGGAGAAGAAGGGGCTGCCAGGTTTCTGACCTAGATCTAGGGCTAGGTAGATGATAGTGGTGCTCTCCTCAAGGCAGGGAACAGGGAGGGGCAGATTTGGGAGCCAGGACCAGGAACTGGGCATAAATGAGCCTTGCAATAGCAAGGACTGAATACCAAATAAGTGAAAGAGTAAGATGAGGATCCCATCAGAGGAGACAGGTGGGCCTACACAGGGAACAGGGGACCCACCCCCACTGGCAGCCCCTCACCGTGGTGGCCTGTGAGGCCCCCAGAGTGAGTTCCTCCAGCAGGTCTCGGGTGCTGAAGCCCTCCTCCACCATCACAAAGTCCGTTTCACTCAGGTAGCCAGCCATGCCGAGGAGGAGAGGCGGATGAGCTGGATGGAGCAGCCGCTGCCACACTGCCGCTGTCTGTCGCCGCCGCCTTAGAAAGTATGCAACACACTGCAGGGGGAGAGCGGGGAGGCTGCTGGGTGGGTGTGGATGGAGGAGGGGGGCTGGTCTCCGCTGATCCACTCACTTCCCCAAGCCAGGGTGCCCAGTCCTGTCACACCCCGCCACGCCCCTAGCACAAGCCTGAGGAGCTGAGGTTCACTGGGATAGGATTCCACCGAGATTTCTGGACTGGGACAAGGCATTATATGCCTGGATGTCACTGCCTCTCAGAGCCTCAGTTTCCCCATCTTTAAATTGATGAGTTGTTTTGGAGATCCTTTCCAAATTCGGATTTTAGTAAAAAGAAAAAGAGCAAAGGAGCAGGGAAGTCCAGAGCCATGGGTGGCCAAGTTTCCAGCTTGCCCCTAGTCCTGACCACGCCCACCTACAGAGGCCTCGGGTGTCTCAGCGGAGGAGTCTCAGCCCTAGAGCCGGAGCTTAAGTTCGGGTCCACTCTCTACTGAGTGACCTTGGGTACACCCTGCCGCCCCTCAGAGCCTCAGTTTCACCGTTTGTAAACCAGGGCCGTCTGGTCCTAGAGTGCTAGGATTCTAAGCGTGCATGAGGACGCCATGCGGGCTCCAGGGCGAGAACCAAAAGCTGAGGTTCTGTCCTGGGTGAGCCCTCCGGAAGGCAGGGCCGAGGTCGAGCTCTCCCCCCACCCCACCCCCACACACACCCTTACCAAGCCCCGTCCTCCTTCGCGGGGGCCAGAGCCAGGCGCGCTGCTACGGGGGTTCGCCGGTGACCTCGAAACTTGTGCAACACCCCGAGAAGGAGTGGCAGTTGCGGAGCCGAGGCCCCTGCTGAAAAGAGGCAAGAGGGGCCAGGGGCACATCAGCACCGGAGCAGAGGGCTCCCGCATCCCGAGGCTCTCAGAGCCATTCCCACACTCGCCTTAAAACGCATTTACACGGCTTTTTCCCATAGATCTTCCCAGCAAGTGAATCAGATCCACCGCGCCTCTGCTAGCTCGCTCCCCCGGGATCCGACCCTGCGGCCAGAGCCCCGCCCGCTCAGCCACCACCTACTCCACGCCCCGCCTTCCTCCCCGCCACCCACTTATATAAACCCCGCCCAGACTCCGCCCCTGTTGCTCAGGCCCCACCTCCTGTAGCCCCGGCAACCGGGTGCTGCCATCCCATTGGTCAATTCTGACAAAAAGCATTCAACTGTGCCTGCTGGCTCCGCAAACCTGAGCCTTAGTTCTCCAGGCTGGTCCACGGCTACCCACGCCTGGAAATCGGAACCGTAGAGTCGCCACCTCAGCATCCCCGGTGTCTACGCGGTGGGACGCTTAGACCCTGGATTGGAAATCTTAAAGAGTGGGCAGGAAGCCAGAAGATTTCCTATTTGCCTTTTCTGTGACTACCTCCTTTCTTCTGTGTCGCTCCTCCCTCGAAGTCCAGGTCAAAAATCATCTTGTATTAATTTCCTAATAAGATCCTTTTCATTTAATTGCCTCTTCCAATATCTTCTCTGATTCCTCCAACTCAAACCCAGCCGAAATGTCTTCAGAGAGCCTTCTTGTGATTTTCCCAGCTCTAGGCAATCCCTCCCTTCATTCCATCCTCTGAATCTGGCAAGTGCCTATCACCTATCAAATGAAATGTGTCTGACTTCCCCACTCAAAGCATTTCTTCTCTTCCATACCTGAAAAACTCCTACTCATCCATCTAAGTCCCGTATGTCACTCCCCACCCCGCGTTGAGCTTCCCAGGAAGGACTATCCTAGTCTGGAGGAGCATCAGAACACAGCACATATCTATGCTGTGCCGACTCCTCACTCCTTTGGCTGTGCTCACCCACAAGGTGAGATTCCTGATGTTGTTTTACAAAGCTTGTTTGGCTGCACTGCTCAGCGAGTTTGTGAGCTCCCAAGAGCAGGAACTGAGTGTCTGGCATACACAAGAGTGCAGAAGAAGATTCAATATCTGTGTTACTCAAAGGCTAATTTAAAAGTTCATCTGGAACAGTAATTACATGAGAACATCTAAGACATTTTGAGAATATAAGAAAGTGGACTTTCTCTACCAGATAGCAAAGGATTTTATAAACCTATAGTCTTTGTAACAGCATAGTGGTGGTGCAGAAAGAGACAGTGGTAGAACAGAAGAGTCTAGAATAGTCTTTTTTTTTAGATTTTTTTTTTATTTATTTATTTTAGAGAAAGGAGAAGGGAGGGAGAAAAAGAGAGAAACATCAGTGTGAGAAAGAAACTTCAATCAGTTGCCTCTCATACACCCTCAACTGGGGACCTGGTCTACAACCCAGGCATGTGCCCTAACTGGGAATCGAACCAGCAACCTCTCAATTTGAAAAACGGCGCCAAATCCACTGAGCCACACCAGTCAGGGCTAGAATAGTCTTGTGCATATTGGGGAATGTGGTACACAATGAAGGCAGCATTTCAAATCGGTGGGGCCAAAAGGCTTTCAGTCCAACATATTTGTTCATGTCCCTGGTCAGGCTGTGGGCTTCTTGAAAGGCAGAGACACTTCTAGTCCTGCCTCAGTATCCGCCTAGGGCATCCTGCACAACCTAATCAGATAATGCAGAGCAGTGACCATGGAGTCTGGAAGAGCCATTTTCTGCTCCCCTCCCAGTCTGACTGCTGGTGTGATTGGGTGGGTCTGCCTGGCTTGAGTTCAGACTGAATGATTTCTCTGGGCCCTTCCACCTGGAATCTTCTTTGCATAGGAACAGTGTCTCAGAATGCAGTCAGCTTTCCAGGAGGGGTCGTTTTCAGGTCCATGCTTTGAGAGATTTGTATCACTTGTACCATAGTATGAATTAGTGACTGTGGTCCTCCTGAGAACAAGCAACTACTTACTGGGAGAAGGTAGACCATAACCGCCATGAATGCATCCTCAAAGGGAGCCCTCAAGAAAAGATGACAGTAGGAGGAGGGGAGGGGCACCCAAACAAATTTTGGCTCGCTTTCTTCTAATCCTCACCTGAGGATATGTTCATTGATTTTAGAGAGGGGGGAAGGGAGGGAGAGAAACATTGGTCAGCTGCCTTCCACACACCCCCAACCAGGGACCAAACCTGCAACCTAGACATGTGCCCCAACTGGGAATGAACACATGACCTTTCAGTTTACAGGATGACCCTTCAACCAACTGAGCCACACTGGCCAGGGTTCTAGTTTTTTTTTTTAACCACTTCTTTAAGCTGGCTGTATTTGGATGTCACAGTCTAAGTTTACATCACTAGCTCTTTTCATCCCCTGGTACAGAGGAGGCACACAGTAGGCACATTCAGTATGCCTACTGAATGAATCAATAAAGGTAAGAAGAAACGAACCAGAATCTAGTCTCTCCATTTGTTATCTGTCAAGGGTTAGTGGACTGGATACAGACAAACTAGATTTATCTTTTTCCCTACTGGGTATGTTATATCACTAAATCTCCATGACAACCCTATGTCACAGGAGCTATAATTGTTCCCATTTTACAAATGAAAAATCTGAGACTCGGAGTTCAGTAACTTGCCAAGGGTTACACAGCAAGTAAGGGTGGAACCTAGATTTAAACTTATCTGTCCGACTCTTAACCTTTATGATTAACTGTCAACCAGGGTCTGAACATTCTGGCCCCGGCTCAACAAAAATCACCCAGTCATCCTGCTGGCAGCCAGCCCAGAAGTTGGCAGCCCCTCTCCTGCCAGCTTCTCATGCCACTGTTATCTATGGATGCTGTGCAGAGCCCTCAGTAATAAGTCGCTGAAGCAGGACAAAGAACCTCTGATCTCTGGCCAGGATCATGTCTGTCAGTTTCAACCTATTCTTCCTAAACCAATCATAAAGTCGTAAACAATGCAATAAGAAAATGTCTTATGTGTGTGCCTAGAGCTGGAAAGTTTGCAAAATACTTTCCTGTTGATCATTTTGGGATTCCCAATACTTCGTGGGATTGGATGTCAGGTAAATCTAGACTTGGCTGAGGAAAATAGAAAAGCCATAAATAACCAAGCCATAAACAAACACAGGCTTAGTCTATGAAGTATGTAGTGTATAACACTGGAGGTAAGCAGTCCAAGTCTGGTGTGGCAGCTCCCAAAGCCATCAGAAACCAAGGGACCGTCTCTCACCTCTGCCATCCTCAGCTCCCAGCTTCTAGCCTCCTGGTCCAAAATGACTGCTGGAGCTCCAGCCACATTCCCAGAACTAAGGTTTAACCAGTATACATAAATGTGACTAGACAAATGGTTCATGGTCCATGTCCTATTTGATTGATGAGAGCCCATCTCTGTACTGATTGTTAAATATTTTAAATACCAACCCTAACATTCCAAGCATCAGGAAGCCTCCCTTTAAGCAGCCATCCTCAAATTCTACCTGTGTTAATTTCCTACGATAGCTGTAAAAAAAAAAAAAAAAGTACCAAAAACTGGGTCACTCAAAAATAGATATTTATTGTCTCACAGTTCTGGAAGCTAGAAGTCCAAAATCAAGATGTCAGCAGTGCCATGCTCTCTCTGATGGTTCTAGGAAGAGTCTTTGCTGCTTCTAGCTTCTGGTGTTTTCTGGCATTCCCTGGTGTTCCTGAGCCTTCCTAGGCTTGGAGGAGCGTCACTCCAGTACACAAAGAAAGGGCTATCTTCTCCCTTTGTGTCTTCACATCATCTTCCCTGTGCACGTCTCTCTCTCTGTCCAAATTTCCCCTTAAATAAGGACTCCAGTCATTCTGAATTAGGACCTACCCAAATGACCTTATTTTAACTTGATTGTGTAAAAACCGTGTTTTCATATAAGGTCACATGCTGTGGTACTGGGGTTAGAAATTTACCATATCTTTGGGGGGGGGCCACAATTCAACCCCTAACAACATCCAATACTTCCTTTCATATAGTTGGCCAACACATTGATACATAGTGCCACCTAGCTGCAAGGGAGGCAGGAAGACGCAGTCAGTAATTGGATACATTGTTGCTTCCTTGCACCCCCAATAAAGTCAAAATACTAAAAAGAAATGGAGACTGGATATTGTGTGAAGACTGGCAGTCTCTGCCACAAGTAGGAAAGGTTATTTCCCCCTTTTACAGATCAGCATACCAGTTAGGATGATTATGGGATTTACTCCATAGGGAGAGGTAGACAGAGAAGTAAATAAACATTCATTAAGCACCTGTCATGTGACAGGCCCCACAATGATTATTAACAAATACATGATTGCATTTAATCTTTATACAATCCTGCAAGATAAGCATTATTAGCCCCATTTCACAGATGAGAAAAGTGATGTTAAATCTTTGGTCCAAGATGCCACAGCTAGTAAGCAACAGAACTGGAATTTAACTGTGGTCTGAAACTTTATGCCTGTGAGATGGGACCTGGGACTGAGGCATAGAGCCAGAACAAAGAATGCTGAGGTCAGGTCAACAACAAACAGTGGGAGACCTGAGAGAGACTGACACTCAGAGTGAGACACCAGATGAGCTAGCAGAAAGGGCATCAACCTGAAGTCAGCACAGTAAACTCCCTGAAGGCATGAGTGAGATGGAGATCCTGAAGTAACCAAAGCCAGAAGCTGAAAGCAGCCTTCCGTGTTGTAAGGTCGAGGCTGTCTTCAAGTATGGAAACTGATAATAACAACAGCCACCATTTATGGAGCATCTACTATGCTCAGGCACTGAATTATGTGCTTAACATCAATAATAGCTTACACTACCAGAGAACTTACTATCATGCAGCCTTATAAGATTTATATAACCTTTAATCTTACAACAATCCTATGAGGTTTCTGCTATTAATATTACAAGGGAATAAGCTAGAGAGGCTAACTGACTTGCTCAAGGTCACACAGCTAGTAAATGGCACCTCTATGCTACATACTCTCCATCCTCACAACTAGCCTGCCAGGTGAGAATTCTTACTCCTATTTCACAATTCAGGAATCTGAGGCCCAGAAAGGTCAAGTTATTTGTCCAAGATCACACAGCTGACAAGTGACAGAGCCAGGCCTCAAACTCAGGGCTGTGTGCTGGTGAGGAACTTGAAATGTTGCAGCCCAGGATCATGTTGGAGTAGATTCTGGACTCCAACCCTTGGTACCCAAAATTCTAGTTATTAGTAAGGTGTCTGTCCCCTGACACAGAGGCAGGCAGGTCAGAGGTCCAGTGTGCGCCTCTGAACCCAGCTCAGGACCTGGCACCAAGCTGGGCGTCTCTCTAAGCTCAAGTGTGTTGACTGAATGTGGGATTATAGTCACAACCCTTCCCTAAACAGACAAGATGCTAAGTTGCTGAATTAGGTAGTTTGGATTTCTTTATGTTTATTTTCACTCTCTTTTAGGCTGAATGCAAATGTGAAAAAATAATAGTGTGCAACAATTAAGCAATCCACACAATTTTTCTCAAGCCAGACCTGAGTCATTTCTGACAAATGTGATGAGACTACAACCACCAACAACAAATAAAAAAAATACTCAGCTGGAAACTCTCACTTTCTCAAGCTGCCGTCTCCAGAGCCACCAAGGAGTGGAATGGAAAAGGCTGTTGACTCTTCTGCATTCTCCAGTGGTTCTCAGTTGGGTGGGCATCAGAATCACCAGGAAGGTTAGTTAAAACAGATTTCTGGACCCCATCCCAGAGTTTCTGATTCAGTAAGCCGAAGAACATACATTTCTGACAAATGCCCTGGTAATGCTGATGTTCCTGGCCCAGGAACCACACTTGGAGAATCCCTGCCCTAAATGAACTTGAAGCACAGCAGACAAAGAGGTCAAAGCCATGCACCCTTGAAAGAAAGCATCTGATTCTCACTCCAGACCCTCTCTGGCAGGGAGGTAAGGTGGGGCAAAAACCAACGTGTACTGTCTCTGGATAATAAGAGAATAGACTTCAGGGTTATATAAACTTCAATTCATCTCCTGGAGCAACCATCACTGGCAGTGTGACCTTGGCAAAGTTACTTATCTTGTGCGAGCCTACTTTATGCATCTGTATGATGGGCATAAACGAGTGCGTACTTTCTAGAACTGGTGTAAGATGTTCGTGAGCATGAAAAAACTCTTGCCTAGTACCTGACAAATATACTAATAAATGCATTTTAAGTAATAGCTCTTGGTATTATTACCCTGAGTCAGAGGTGCAGGGAAAGTCAGTGGGAAAAATCCAGCAACGGGTCGGGGGATACTGCTGAGGAAGGATGGGAGAAACAGGCCCACAGGGAGGCTTGGGAACCTGAGCTGAGGAACACCCAGCAAGGGTCAGAGGCTCAGAAAGAGGGTCGGTGCCATGCAAGGGGCTGGGTGGTGCAATTCCATTCCTTTCCCCGTGGATTTCACAGGGGCAGAGGCCAGTGTGCTGAGCACTGAGTCATACAAGCCTGACCCAAGCTGGACCTCTTTCGAAATTGCTATAATAGTCATGTTCTCCAGACAGCCATGTCTGCCCCTCTGGGTTCTCCTCTCCCTTCCCTCACCCCCACCCCCCACTGCTGATTGAACCATGTGCCTCCAGTTAACTGATCAATCAGGGACACAGAGACTGTGTTTGGGTGATAAGTCAGAGCCAGGGTGAGTGGAATCCACTTCAGAGGGAGACAAAGAGTATATTTGCCTCTGTCTCTGAGACTTCTGGCCATTCCTGATGTCCATGAGAGACTCGGGTCCTTTGGGTAAGCCCCTTCACAGGTCGTATAGCAGAATCCTCAATAACGTGAACACCAGACCCCCTGCCTTTGGAAGGCACAGCGTCACTTCCTCTGCATTCATTCTGTTGGTTAAAGCAGTCTCAGAGCTGACCCAGATTTAATGTGAGATGTGGCCACACAAGGCATGGGTGTTGGGAGCCATGGTTCATGGGAAGCCATCATTGGAAACTAGCTGCCACAAAATCCATTCAGTCTCTACATGTCCGCTGTGCCCACTCTGTCTAAATCACCACTATCTTCTCTAACCCAGAGGTCTACATTAATCTTCTAAGTAGTCCCCCTGTACTACTCTTACTTCTTTTTTTTTAAATTACTTTATTGTTGTTCAATTACAGTTTGAATTTTCCCCCCACTACTCTTACTTCTTGCCAATCTAGTCCCCACACTGTCACCACGGTTCTTATTAAAATGCAAATAATGTCAAAATGCAAATTAAGTTGATCCCTATTAAAACCCTGCAATGACTTCCCATTGCCCTTGGGATGAAGTCCAGAATCATTTGTTTTGTTTTGTTTAATTATGTTTTATTGATTACGCTATTACAACTGTTCCAATTTTTGCCCCTTAGCAACCCTCACTCCCTCAGGCAATCCCCACGCCATTGTTCATGTCCGTGGGTCATGCGTAAGTTCTTTGGCTACTCCATTACTTGTACTGTACTTTACATTCCCATGGCTATTCTGTATTTGTACTTCTTAATCTCTTCATCTCTTCATCCATCCCCCCACAACCTTCTCCCATCTGGCAACCATCAAAATGTTCTCTGTATCCATGATTCTGTCTCTGTTCTTCTTGTTTCCTTAGTTTGTTTTTTAGATTCAATTGTTGATAGATATGTATTTTTTGCCATTTTATTGTTCATAGTTTTGATCTTCTTCTTTTTCTTAAATAAGTCCCTTTGACATTTCATATAATAAGGGCTTGGTGATGATGAACTCCTTTAGCTTTTTCTTGTCTGGGAAGTTCTTTATCTACCCTTTGATTCTAAATGATAGCTTTGCTGAGCAATCTTGGCTGTAGGTCCCTGGTTTTCATGACTTTGAATATTTCTTGCCAATCCCTTCTAGCCTGAAAAGTTTCTTTTGAGAAATCAGCTGGCAGTTTTATGGGAATTCCCCTGTAGGTAACTAACTGCTTTTCTCTTGCTGCTTTTAAGATTCCCTCTTTATCTTTAACCTTTGGTAGTTTACTTATGCTGTGTCTTAGAGTGGGCCTCTCTGCATCCATCTTGTTTGGGACTCTGTGCTTCCTAAACTTGCATGTCTATTTCCTTCACCAATTTGGGAAAGTTTTCCTTCCTTATTTCTTCAAATAGATTTCCAATTTCTTTCTCTTTCTCTTCTTCTTCTGGTGCCCCTATGATGCAAACATTGGAATGCTTTAAGTTACCCCAGAGGCTGCTTACATTATCCTCATTTTTTTTTTTGGATTCTTTTATCTTCTTGTGTTCGATTGGTTGTTTTTTGCTTTCTTATGTTCCAAATCATTGATTTGAGCTTCATTCACTCTACTGGGTTTTTTTTCCTATAAATTGTTCTTTATTTTAGTTAGTGTATTTTTCATTTCTGACTGGATCCTTTTTATGCTGTCGAGGTCCTCACTAAGTTTCTTGATCATCCTTATAACCAGTTTTGAACTCTGTATCTGATAGATTGCTTATTTCTATTTTGTTTAGTCCCTTTTCTGAAGTTTTGATATGTTCTTTCATTAGGGTCATGTTTCTTTGTCTCCTCATTTTGGCAGCCTCCCTGTGTTTGTTTCTATGTGTTAGGGAAAGCTTCTATGACTCCCTGTCTTGGTAGCACGGCCTAATGTAGTAGGTGTCCTGTAGGCTCCAGGGCACAGCCTCCTCTATCATCCAAGCTGGGTATGCGAGGTGTGGGATGAGTACATACTCCTCTTTTAACTGAGCCTTGATTGCTGTTGGCAGGTCAATGGGAGGGATTTACCCAGGCCAGTCAGCTGCAAAGACTAGCTATAAACACTGATTACCAACCTCCACCCTCCATAGAGGATCAGCTGTGCGGAACAGGGCAGAGGTGTTCTGATGTGCTCTGTAGCTGTCCACTGGGTGCACAGGCTCTGGGGTTTCCCAGGTGGTGCAGGCTAAGGTCAGTACCCACCTATGTTTTATCCAGGGCCACCCTCCTGAGCTATAAAGCAATCTGAGATGGCTGCTACTTGTGCTGGTTTAGGAGATTACCATGAGAACCCAAGCTGTGAATCTAGGCTGGCTGCTTCTAGTGTCAGGCCTGAGGCCACTTAGGAAGGGGTACAGGGGCTGGGGACTCACTAAGTCTGGCTGTTGTTTGTTTGAGAGAATTTAGGAAGTTATGAAGCATGGGCCAAGACTAGCCATTCATATGGAAAAGCAGCTTGCATGGGCCCATAAGTTGGACGGGACAGAATCTCTGGGGATCTCCATGGCCAGGCAAGTAGTGTTAGCCAGGATGATGGAGTTTCAGACATGGCACCCACCTGCTGACTCTGTGGTTCTGTGGGAGAAGGTCTGAGAAAAGGGACAGTGGCCTCTGTTCACCTTTCTGTCTGGGAGAAAGCTGTCCCTCAGCTCTCGTCTTGATGCCAGACACTTCAGTTCCTCCCTGTATGCCACTGTTGCCTTTCAAGCTACTTCCCCAGTGTTGGAGCTCAGAGGGAATGAGTCTGAGTAAGTCCGTGTGAGGGTTCTTTAAGAGGAACTGCTTGGGACTCTAGAAGTTTCTCCCACTGACTCAATACCCACTGGATTTTGCAGCCAGAGGTTATGGGAACTTATCTTCCTGGCACTGGAACCCTGGGCTGGGGGTCTGGTATGGGGCTGAGACTCCTCACTCCTGAGATATCCCTCCCAAATTTTTGTCCACCACACATGGGTTTGGGACCAGCCTGTTTTGCATCTGCACCCCTCCTACCAGTCTGAATGGATGTGGTTTCTTTAATTCTGTAGTTGTCAGACTTCCAATCAACTAAATTTCTGATGGTTCTGAGTGATGGTTGTTCTATATTTTAGTTGTAATTTTCATGTGGTTGTGTGAGGAAGTGACCCATGTTTACCCATGCCCCCCATCTTGACCAGAAGTCCCAGATTTTTAAGAAGCCTGAGTCCAGCTTCATCTCCATGGGCCCCTCACTCACCCTGCCACCACCATTGGGCCTCCCAGCAGCTCCTGGAACCTGCTACTCTTTCCTTTCCTGGGACCTTCCCATTTACTGGTCCCTTGGTTTCTTTACCTGACCCAACTTCTGTTCATCTTTCTGTTCATAAGGTCTCTGCTTATGTTCTTTCCTCAGAGGAGCTATCCTAATTCTTTGAATCAGTCAACACATTTTTTGGGGGGGAGAGGGGGCCAGGAGTAAGAGAAAATCCAACTCAAACTGGCTCTAGAGCAAAGGGAATTTATTGCCCCATGTAAAGAAGTCACTGAGGAGTCAAACTTCAGACACAAACTTTGCTTCAAGTCTTAGCTCTATGTTCCACAGGGTTGGCTTCCTCCTCAGGCAGCCCTGGGGTTGTCTTCTTGGCCTTGTTGCTTGACGTCAACATCTGTGATTGGCCAGGCCTGGGTCTCCGGCCACCCACTCCCTAGCTGCCAGATGGGATCAGTATGGAAGAAGAGTGGGGGGAGGGGTCTTGTTACCTGAAGAAGGGAGGTGCATTGCAGGCAGGTAAAAAACATCAAAGCACTCCTCTATTCTCCTTGCCAGCACCCTGAACATTTCCTCACATAGCCAGGCACTCTCTTGCCTAAGGATCTTTGCACAGGCTGCTGCCTTTGCCTGAAGTGCTTTAAAAATAATAATATAAATCCTCTCAAAAAAATTTTTATTTTGAAATTTCATACAGAAAAATTTTAAAAATAGTATATGCCCTTCACCCAGATTCCCTAAATGTTAACATTTGAATACTACTTCCTTTATCATTCACTTTCTCTCTATACATATGTCTATATGGATTTCATCAATGGATTTACATGTCTATATACACATATACAATATCTCCCTATCTCTGTCTATCTATATCATTCATTTTTCCTGAACTGTTAGAGTAAGTTGCAGACATAATTTCCCTTTAGTCCTAAAACATACATCAGTGTGTGATCTACCTGGAATGTCTTTCTCCAGATATCCATATGGCTTACTCTGGATATGGCACCCTCTCACCTCCTTCAAAGGAAACATTCTCAAGGAGACCTACCTGACCACCCTTTTAAAATCTCAACCCTCCTCCTTCATACTCATTGCTGTCACTCTCGGTCCCCCTAATCCACTTTACTCTTTCTTGTCTTACAGCACCTTTCACTTTCTAAGATACTTGAGAACTTACATATGTGAAATCTATGTATTTTAAGCTTCCTAAAGACAAGGATCTTGTGTTCATGGAAATAGCCCAAGTTTCTAAAATAGAACATAGCAGATGGTCAATAATAATGAATGAATGAATGAATGAGGCAACCCAAGGTCATGGCAAATGAATGGCACAGTACTTTCCATCAGGCCCTGCCATGGGCCAAGCACTGCCCTCAGAGCCTTTCTGTGATGGCCCTGGGGCTGCCTAGGCTCTCACCTGGACCATCTGTGTGATACTGGTTTATGCAAACCCTCCCATTGTGGGGTTGACCCAAATTACGAGATCTCAAGTTTGTTATTGTTACCTTCAGCTGCCCTTTTTCTCTCCTTCCCCTACGCCAAAGCTGCCCTTGGATGGGAGTCCTTGGAAAAGTCACTTCCCTTCCTGGGTCTGTTCCCCCTTCTGTGATTCCCATGATCTCTGAGACTCTTGGTGGCTTGGATGGCATCCTCCAGTCCCTTGATATCATCGCCCTAGGGAATCTGGGTTGAGACTGTGGATTTTCTCTAATAACAGAAGGTGTGGCTTGTTCTCACAGGGAAGAGATGAGAAAAGTATTCTCAGGTCTGGGGTTGCCACTTGCCTGCCTCTGTTTGGGGGTCAGACAAATCTGGATTTGAATCTACAGCTGCCACACCCTGGTAGCTCTTTGATCTTGGCAGTTTGCCCCGGTGCTCTGAGTCTCAGTTTTCTGCCCTGGAAAATAGGTTTAGTAAGATCTTCTTCAGAGGTTTGTCGGGAAGAATTAGCATGCTCTGCATATCACCTGACACATAGAAAGTACTCTCAAAATAGCAGCTGTCATTAAGTTCTGAGCCCTGGGTGGGTGCCCACAGGGGCACATGGTGGGGAGGGGGCATTTCTGGAGTTCTCTCTGCACGGTAGGTGTGGGCCTGGGCGCTGTGTGTAGCTGTTGGGGGCTGTGGCTGTTTAGGAGACCCCAGCTCCTGCCTTTAGACAGAGCTCCAGGTCCCTCCTTCCCCACTGTGGAGATGGAGCCCAGAAGTCTGAGTCACAGAAAGCACTTGAAGGTTCCTGGGAAAGCCATCTGAGCCAGGAGCACTTAGAAGATGTTTCCCCCACATGTTTAATTTATTGAATATTGTATTTGTCATTTATAACTGCCAAAGAAATAACTCCCACAAGTCAATGGCTTAAAACAACAAGCATATTATCTCCCACAATGTCTGAGGATCAGGAATCGGGAAACAGCTTAGCTGGGTGGCCTGGCTCAAGATCTCTCATGAGTTTGTGGTCAAGCAGTCCGCCAAGGCTGCAGACCGCTGAAGGCGTTCCCTGGAACGGCAGGATCCACTTACTGTAAGCTCACTCACATCGCCGCTGGCAGGAGGCTCCAGTTCCTCGCCTTGTGCAGTTCTCCATAGGGATGTTCAACACATGGAGTCTTCCAGGACAAGCTACCCGACAGAAGGAGAGAAAGACCAAGCCAGAACAGTATCCTCTATAACCTAATCTCAGCAGTGACATACCATCACTTCTGTCACCTTTTGTCCAACACACAGATCAACCTGACACATAGTCGGGCGGGGCGGGGAGGGGAGTACTGCATGAAGGTGAGCACACCAGGGGGCAGAGGTAGCTGAGGACTATTTTTATTTTTATTTTTATTTTTATTTTTATTTTTATTTTTATTTTTATTTTTATTTTTTTAGAGAGAGAGGGAGAGAAACACGGATCGGCTGCCTCTCACATGCGGCCCAGCCAGGGCCCGAACCAGCAACCCAGGCACATGCCTTGACCGGGGATCTGACCTGCAACCCCTTGAATGACACCCAACCAACTGAGCCACACCGGTCAGGACACAGACGGCTATTTTGAATACTGCCCATCACAGATGCAATTTACAGATGGTAAAAGTCACAGATCTTCGATGTACAGTTTGGTCAGTTTTAACTGTCAAATATCCTCCTATAACCCGGACTCCCATCCACATTCGCAACATTTGCATCACCACAGAATACTCCTCATCCTCAGAGTATCTGTCACCTCATGCCCCTTCCCAGTCCATGCCCCCTTATCCCAAGCAACCAGAGCTTATTCCTATCTACATATGATCCATAGTTTGGCTCGGTCTAAAACTCCATAAAAACCGAATCTCACAGTCTGTTCTTTCATGTCTGGCTGCTTTGCCCTGTGTGATAATTCTGAGATTCATCCATGCTGTTACTAGTATCCATGGTTCATGCCTTTTTATTGCCAAGTTAGGCCCTCCCACCTCTGTGTGATTCTGACCCTCATTCAACACGCCCTTAGCCCACCATCTCGTAGTTAATGCCTCATGTTTCCCCTTCTACGGGACTGTGACCTGCTTCAGGACAGAGGCTGTATCTCATTTATTTCTGGGTCTCCAACATGAGCTCAGTGCCTGGCAGGCAACAGGAGCTGGGAGCTGTCACATCTGAGACTTGGAAGTGTGGCATGATGGGAAGCAGAGGTAGGTGGGAAAGTGGGGGGAGGGCAGGGCCGGGCGGACCTGTTCACTGGGGCCAGAAATCACTCCAAGACCCAGTGTCCACAGTCCCCAGAGCTCAGAGGGCTCTCCAATCAGACATTCTAGGACAGAGACAGGGTTCTGTTCTGACAAACACAGAGGGGCCGTGAGTCTAGGGCTGTTACCCTAGAGGTCACCCCTTGACCACTGGAAAGCTCACTGAATGGGGACAGGCCTGAAAAGAAAGTAAAAATGGATTCTCCCTCTCGTTTCCTCTCCCCTTCCACCCAAACTGACAACTAGCCCTGACCCTCAGGCAGGGGTTTGCAGCCCCGGGCTCATGTGAGCACCTCTCCCCAGCCCCTGCCACTTACACTGCTCACACCGGCCTCACCCTTGGCTGGCTCTGAGAAGACCAGCTCTAAGGCTCCAGCACCTAGGAGGCTTTCTGGAATCCCAGGGCCCCTAGAGCATAAATTTAGGGGTCAGAGTGCTGAGTCCCTGCTCTGCCACCTCTGGCTGTGTGACCTTGGTCAGGTGACTGCCTCCTCTGTAAAATGGGATCATGATATTTAGCTACTGGGGTGAGTGCAGGACTGACTGAGGTCAAGTGCTAGGCACAGTGGCTGGCAGAGAAAGGGTGGTGTGCCTTTGTAGGACAAGGTGTCAGGCCTTTCCTTTCTTCCCAGAAAAGTAGAATTAGCACCAGAATCTGGAGCTAAGAACAAAAAGTGCGTCATCTTCCAAACTCAGAGGACAGCTGGCTCCCCTCAGGGCTTGGTACATCCAACTGCATTTTGCAAAGATAGCCACCCCCCAACACACACACACACTTGCTCCTCTCCAATGTGACCCTATCACTCCCTCATCAAGAGGACCAATCAGCCCTTGCTGTTGTGGCTCAGTGGATTGAATGCTAGCCTGCGAACTAAAGGGTCACTAGTTCGATTCCCAGTCAGGGCACATGCCTGGGTTGTAGGCCAGGTTCCCAGTAGGGGGCACACAAGAGGCAACCACACACTGATGTTTCTCTCCCTCTCTTTCTTCCTCCCTGCCCCTCTCTCTAAAAAAAATAATAAATAAAGTATTTAAAAAAATAAAAATATCATTACTACTTAATATTAAAAAAAGAAAAAGAAGACCAATCAAATCCCTTCCCCTTGAACCTGGGCCAGTCTTGGTGACTCACGTCTAACAACAGATACCCCACGTGACTTCAGGAAAACTCACTTTATAGACACTCTCCCTTGAGACACTCCGTCTCAGAGCCCAGCTGCTATGCTGTGAGAAGCCAAGCCACGTGGACAGGCCACGTGTAGGTGCTTCAGGTGACAGTGCCAGCGTAGGCACCAGCCACGTGAACGAAGCAGCCTCCCAGGTGATTTTAGTCCAGCCACTCATGTCTTTCCAGCTAAGCACCCAGACGTCATGGAGCAGTGTACTAGTTATCTATTGCTGCCTAACACATTACTCCTTAAATCAACAAATAAAACAGTGTAAATCAACAAACGTTTATAATCTCATACCATTTCCGATAGTCAGGAACCCGAGGGCAGCACATCTGGGTGATTCTGGCGCAGGGTCGGTCTCTCATGAAATTGCAGTTAGGCTGTTGGCCAGGGCTACAGTCATCTAGGACTCTCTGGGGCTGGAGGATCCACTTCCAAGCTCATTCATGTGGCTGCTGGAAGGAGGCCGCAGTGCCTTTCCAGAGGGGCTTCTCCATATATGAGTGTCCTCCAGATATGGCGGCTGGCTTCCCCCAGAGTGGGCAGTCTAAAAGACAGAGAGGCAGGAACCACATCTTTTCTCACCTACTTGAAAGTACACACTATTGCTTCTACCATGTTCTATTGGCCACTCAGACCAATCCTGATACAAAGCAGGAAGGGATTGTACAGGGCATGAATGTTGGGAGGCTTGGGTCATTGGACACTGTCTTGGAGGCTGCCCACCACAAGCAGAGCCCAGCCATGCCCCCTGTGCCCTGTCAAATTCCTGACTCACAGAATCCATGGGCATGATAAAATGGTGGTTGTTTTAGATGGTTTGATTTGGGGTGATCTGTTTCACAGACAAAGGTAACTGCAAGAGCCAAGGGAATAGTTCATCCAGTTTGCCACCAGAGGGCGTCTGACCTCTCATTCCTGGTGGATGTCAGCTGAGCCACCGACTGCACCTGCTGGCCGCCCTGGGGTTACCGATATGAGGGAAAGGGCACTGGAGAGAGAAGGCCAAGGATGTGACCAGGTGGCAAAAGTGTAAGAAGAAAAAAGACAGAGCCTACCCATGTCCACAGACCCTGGGAATGGGGCTGCAGAGGGTAGACGTGATGGAGGCAGCAGGCCTGATGGGGGCACAGATATGAGCTGTGAAAGGTGAGCCCACCACCACCAACAGAAGACAGCTGTTTGTCACAAAGCCCTTTGTCAACATGGCCTGTAGGACCCCCATGTTCCCTACACACCATGTCTGTAGATAATGAGCTGAACAGCCTCAATGACAAGAGGACAGGAGCACAGCCACACTATAAGCAGTAAAAAACGGGTCAGCCGAGGGCCAGCAGGGGCTACCTAAAGAAGCAAGTCCTTTTCTTCCTTTGTTCCTCCTCCCCACTAGAGGGCAGGAGAGCAGACCACACCCATCTCCTCTGCCACGAGTCCGCCTGCTGGGACTTTGACTCCAATAGCAACTGACCTTGTGAAAAGGAACCCCTGGCTGGTGTGGCTCAGTGGACTGAATGCAGCCTGCCAACCAAAGAGTCGCCAGTTTGATTCCCAGTCAGGGCACATGCCTGGGTTGCAGGCCAGGTCCCCAGTAGGGGGCACATGAGAGGCAACTGCACATTAATTTTTCTCTCCCTCTGTTTCTCCTTCCCTTGCCTTCTAAAAATGAATAAACAAAATCTTTTTAAAAATAAAAAGGGAAAGGCCAAGTGAATGCCCCCCAAAAAAGACTTCATTAAAAACTAAAAGTGACTGCATTTTGGACCGAGGTGGAGATGTCATCAAGGGGACCAGAGGGAGAATGACAGATTACAGTTGGTAGAAGTTATATTTTTAAAGAATATCTGATCTACCTTTAAATGTTGATATTTCTTAATCAAACCGGGAGCCATTATTATTATTTCCTCGACTCCTCTCTCATATCATACACTCATTTACTCATAAGCACTTCCTGTATGCCAGGCACTCTGCTAAGCACAGTACTATGATAAGCACAGTAAATCAGAAGAGTGGTCAATTAGTCCTCACATCCTGTCCATTCAACTTCCAAATATTTCCTAAGCCTTTGTCCACTTCCTCCATCCCAAATGTCTCTGCCTTGGTTCAGGCCTCCATAGCTCTCATTTGAATTATTTCCTTGGCTCTGATCTCTTACTATCCAGTCCATTCCCCATCCTCTTCAAGAGAGAGCTTTTCAAAATGCAAACAGTACTGTCACTCCCTGTCGAAGATGACTAGTTGTCCCCCAGCGTCCCTATTTCCTTTAGTAATAGAGCCTCTACATTTAAGTGTATGTCTGTCCAGAATAAATATTACATTTTCCAGCACCCTGGCTGCTAGCGATGGCCATGTGACTAAATTCTGGACAGTGCAATGTTAATGAAAATGATGTGTGCCAGTTCTACATTATACCTTTAAAGGGAAGAGGTGTGTTTCCCGTGACCCTTTTCCTCCTCCCTACTGGCAGAAATGCAGAAGTGTTGAAAGAAGTTGGAACCACCCTCTTGGACCACAAGAAGGAAATAATATATTGAGGATGTCAGAGCGACAAGCCAGGAGGACTCAGGGTTCCTGATGCATGTGGAGCTGCCATGCCCACTCCAGCTCCCGTACCCAGGTATCTTCCATACGTGAGAAGGCAACTTCTATCGTGTTTAAGCCATTGTTATTTTTGAGTCTGTGTTCTAGCAGTCGAACCTGTTTTCTAACTAAAAAATACTATAACTCAAAACTCTCCTGATGGCTCCGACTGTCTTCAATTAAGTCCAAGCACCTAAACCCAGTACCTAAGGCCCTTTAAGATTTCGCCGTCAGCCCAGTCTCTAGTCCCTCTGTCATTCAAACGCCGTGCTTTAGTCCTACCTAACTACTTGCACTTACCCAATGCACCAAGCTCATCACGCTTCCACACCTTCGCTTAAACTATTTCCTCTGCCTGGAATACCCTTCCCCCTTCTTCTTTGCTGTTTCCTTCCTGCTCACCCCTCCAGGACTCAGTTCTGTAGTCACGTCTTTATAAAAGTATCCCAAAACCCCATACCCCTCTGCCCCAGATTAAATTATATGCTCCTGCTAAATGCTCCCATAACACCTTGTGTTCCCATCTTGTGACACTGTATTTCCAGTCCCTAGCTTATCAGGAGAGCTTAACAAACACGCATCAGCTGAATGAATGCCTGAATTAACCAACCAACGTCATTTATCACACTGTACTATCACCCACAGCTCATTCAGTCATCTGCCTCCACAACCACCTGAGTTCCCTGACACAGGGACCACAGAGTTCTGATGGCCAGGCGTAGTAGGTGCTCAATAAATATTGTTCTAGGAGCACTTCCAGCCCAGTGTCGTCTGCTCCACATCATTGTTTTCCAATAGAACTCCTGGTTCATTCCATAAGGGTATTCTCACAGTGTCCAATGCGTAGCATTTTCCAACAAAGCATGTATTTGTTGTTGTTAACATCATAAGCTTTTTCTTAGAAGGCTAGTAGCATTTATGAAAATCAGCATTTGGCCACAGTGACCTCAAAACAGTAGCTGAAAGGACCTGCTTTTTCAGATGGCTTGAACTGGCTTCGCCAGTTCTTTAGAAAACCACATCTCAGTATTGTGGTTTGAGTGTCAAAGGGACAGGAAGCCTGTCACAGAGATTGGGAAGTGGGTTCTGGGTCAGGTGGGATTGTGAAGTCCCAGAAGGGCACAGAAAAAGGGATGTGTCCTACAGGTGGGAGGTGGTTGAGCTGTATAAAAATTTGGACCTCAAAGTCCATAGTAAATAGGTCTTGGCCCACTTGGTAAGAGCCTCCAGTTTATTCTGACCCCACTGGCGGGTAGATCAGTGGGCTAGGTTTTGCTACAGGAAGAAACAACTTGGGTTCCAGCCCCCATCAGGGTATGTATGGGAGGCAACCAATTGATGTTTCTCTCTCATGTTGATGTTTCTGTTTCTCTCTCTCTCTCTCTCTCTTTCTCTCTCTCTCTTCCTCTCCCTCTCCCTCCCTTTCCTTTTTTTATTTTTTTGACTGTGAACCCTTTATTCCCAAACTATAAATACGTCTGCTCTCTGAGAAAAGACTGTCCAGGTGAAAAGTCCAGAGCCTCTCCATCTCCACATCCCAACTGCTCCACAATCCAAACCAGTCCCCTTAGAACTGCCTCTGGAATCGTAATCCTGGCAATAGTTGAGAAACAGCCCTCCCTTCCTCCGCTGTGACTCCAGCACCGCTTGGGCCCTGCTCTGGCCATGCCCGAGTCTGGCCTGGTGCTCAGCCCTCTGTTTGACCAACTCCCTGACCCAGCCCCACCATGTGCTTGCGTGCTACGGAGGCCCAGTCCAGGACACTCCTGGCCCGCTGCCACCAGCTACTGTGAGGAACCACCAGGTTCCTGCACTGCCATTTGGTATGAAGGGTTAGAGAGGCCTGCTTCCAAGCTGCTTCCCTGGTGGGTTGCTGCTATCCCTGGGCCACAAAGTACTCTTCCTCCTCCACCGCTTCTTTGCCACCTTCCTCCAGCTGGCTGCTCTGCAGCAGCAGCTCCAGGTCAGGGTTGGAACCCAGCCCCTTGGAGGGTTTAGGCCACCATCCCCTGTGGAGGGCAGGGCCTTGAGGACAACATGCAGGGATATTCCCAAGAGGCAGAGGAAGCCCAGCCAGTTCAGGAGGCTGTTCTGATCACCCAGCAGATGAGCTGCCAACAGCAAAGTACAGACTTCCTGGAAAATGCTGGCAATGGAGAGAGTGAGGCTGGAGGTTCTAGAAATCAGGAGGAACTTGGAGAAGCCCAAACCAAAGGCAAGAATCCCACCAAGGAAGAAGCTCCCAAGTACCCACAGGAGCAGCCCTGTGTCTTGGAAACAGAAGATTTTCTCAGATGTGGACAAATGGAGACCCTCAAATATGGCAAAGAGAGGGAAGAGCCAAAGCAACATGAGTGGCTACAGGTGGAATATGGTGTCAGTGGGGTTCTGGAGCCCAAGTCCACCTTCTGCAGGAGTATCTGGGTAAGGGTCCAGTGAATGCCACTGCCAAATGACACCCCCAGCACCAAGGCAAAGCCCTCCATGTTGAACTGCATGGACTTGTAGGTGAACACAAAGAGGCCTCCAGCAATGAGGAGGACCACCAAGAGCAGGGCCGCACAGAGCTCCTCCAGCTTGAAGACCAGAGAGAAGGTCAAGATGAGGAGGACGGCTGAGGATTTGGTCACTGTGTACAGTGAGGCGGTGATGTAGAGGGAGCTCCGGTTGGACAAGCCCACGCCCAGCTCTGTTGCCAGGGCCATCGGAGCTACTCTTCTGAGGTGGTGAGTCCAGCTCAGCACTGCGTGGGTTCTGTGGCTGGAGCCCTGAACCAGCGCCCGGGACAGGGCGGAGAACAGGAAGATCACGGCCAGGTGCAGCAGCATCATGAATGGGGATTGGCTCTTCGTCAGCCATTTGTTGTAGAAAATGATGCCAGTGGAGAAGCAGTAGTAGAGAAGGACCAGCCCCAGAGTCAACACCACCTTCCACACAAAGGCCACCTTTGAGGGCCCACCTCCCATCCATGGAAGTGGCAACTCCCTAGCTGGGGTTGGTGGGGGCAGGAACCTCTCCTGAAGACAGGCTGCAGGAAGAGCTGCTTGGCCTGGGCCAGGACTTTCCACAAGAATGTCTCCTGATTAGACTTCTCTTCACCTCCATGATTCAGGATGGTTAACAGAGCCCAAGGCAGAGCCCTCACCTGAGGGGCTGGTGGCCTGAGCCAAACCTCTCCTATGGTTAACCATTTGCAGGGCTCAGAGGCCTCCAGGTCTGAGGCTGGGCCACAGGTGCTCCTGCCGGGGTCCTCCTGCCACAGGATCTCTCTCTAAAATCAACAAAAACATATCCTTGGGTGAAAATTAAAAGTAAAAAAGAAACAACTTGGAAAATCTCAGTAGTTTAAAACATCAAAATAAATTTCTTATCCATATGATATGCTCATTTGAGTCAACAAGGGGTCTCTGACCGAGGGGGGCTCTTAGGGACCTAGGTCGGTGGAGGCTGCCTCTCAACACAAGCTTCCGTGACTGCAGATTCAGGAAAAAAATGAAAGAATCATGCACTATCTGTCAAAAGCTTCTGGCTGGAAGTGGCATGTGTGTCATTTCTGCTCACATTTCATTGGCCAAAGCAAGTCATATCCTCTTGACTAAGTTTAACAGGGCAGGGATATGTAATAGGAAAAAACACCAAGTATCTATGAGAAAACAGTACAGCCAGCCACAAAAGACAGTGTAACAGGGTGCAGCCAGGGGCCCCCCAAATAGGGATTTGTAATGGGGTCCAGAACTCAGGGTGTCCAGGAAAAATTTTTAAAATATAGATGTCCTCACCCCCACAAGTCTGAACTGGGGGATGGGACACACAGAGCAGGGCCATTGAGAGTCATAACTTCTAACTGGTTTCATGGATATGTTAAATAGCTGTGGCCATGCTTTGAGCCAGGGAGATGGGAGTGACTTCCACCCAGGATGTAACTGGGAGGCAACTCTTCCTGGTTATAGTGCCTGTGTGAGAGCTTGGAGACGATTGGCTCCATGCCACCGTGGCATCCCAGAAAAGCTGGAAAAAATATGGGAATGCTGGCAGGTGTAGCTGATTGTGGGAAGAGTCAGAAATGGGGCTGCAGAGGAAGATTGGTGCTGAGATTTAAACCCAGGCGCAGCACCTATGCTAGGAGGGATCACTTGGCTTTGGTGAAAGAAAGGACCACGCAGCTTTTGGCAAGAAAAAGTTGGAACCACGTGGATTTGGATCTCTCTCTGCCACACATCTTAGGAAGCCAGAAAGCAAGATGTAGCAGCGATGCAGAGCTCACTTAGCAATTTGGAAGAATGCAGGAGAGACGCTGCGGAAAGGGGTAAAAGGACTCTTAGTCATTATTCTTAAGTCTATATAACTTTTGAATAAATAATTCCTTTCCTTTTCACCAATCTCTGGCATTGAGAAATGGAATTCCGTGGCAGTGGGCAAGGCGAACCTAGTATGGAATGGACCCCAGGAGAAGGGGGTCCGTTTAGTGATAGTATCTCGTCCGCCCCCGTCATGGGTCTGTTCAGTAACAACAGTACTTTGTGGTGGGAGCTTTCACTAACCACATGATTTCAAGCAAGCCAGTTAACCAGGCCGGGCTACGTTTCCCATCCAGAACACATGGACAATAAATAGTTCTGACATAGCAAGGGTATTGTTATGACTCAGTGAGATTGTATGTAGAAAGCTGAACACAGGGCTTGGTATAAATAGTTGCTCAATAAGTGGTAACTTTTTAAAAGATTTTGTTTGTTTGTTTATTTTTAGAGAGAGGGGAAAGGAGGGAGGAAGAGGGAGAGAAACATCGATGTGAGAGACATCGAGCGGTTGCCCCTCGCCTGCACCGACTGGGAACTGAACCTACAACCTGGGCATGGGCCGTGACGAGGGATCAAACTGACGACCCTTCACTTTGCAGGACAATTCTCAACCAACCGAGCCACACTGGCCAGGGCAAAGTGGTAACTTTTTAAAGATTAAATTCTGAATCGCCTTGATTGCCAAAATGCAAGAGTAAAATGGAAGCCCTGTGGCTGTTTTCTTCATTGAGTCTAAAATAGCAAGAACCCTGGAGCTGCCATTTCTCTCTCCCACACGCAGGAGCTGAGGTCAGGGTTGCGTCGCTTGCTTCTCAGGCCAGGGATTTTGTTGGGCACGAATAGACAGACCTGACCTCCCGGCCTGCTTCGGTTCTTGCCTGCTAAGGCCAATGCAGCCTATGAAACAGGGCCACGAACGTGGCCAGCCAAGCTCTCTGGAGGCCAGCTTTGGATCTTGGGGTTGCAGGGAGAGCGCTCAGGCAGACTGATGCCTGGTCTTCCTACACCTAAGAAATGGGATGTATGTATGTTTTCTGGTAGTTACTTGTACCTGATGAGCAGGCAGGCACATAAGCAGCTCCTGCCTGAGCGGTCAGGAGCCAGGAGGGAACCAGACTCCTGAGAAGGGGAGGTGGGAGATTCTCACACCCAAGAGCATCTTTTATCTGTGGGACGGCAGCAGCTTACCTCTCCGTATGGGACTTTGGAAGGCCTGAGCCACCTGTACCTCCACCTGGGAGCATACACAGTGTCTCCAGCCTAACCAGATGGGTAAGTACATGGCCATTCTTTAATTCTGCTGGCATTTGTCAGTTAAGCACACCAGGGTCCTGAGGGGACACCCATGAGGTTTGTATTCTAGAGTAACTCCTCTGGGGGCAGTAGGGAGCAGAAACCAGAGGGTGCAAGTCAGCCAGGAGACCACTGTGATAACCCTGGAGAGAGGGGAAGGTGGCCTGAGCCCGTGTTGCAGCAGGAGGAATGGAAGCAGGAGACAGACCTGAGAGGTGCTAAGGAGACACAGTGGGCGGAACTTGCTGACCACGTGGATCTGCAAGACAGCAAAGCGGGAAAGGGAAGAGTCACACTGACTCCCAGGACTGATCTAGGAAAGATTTTGGTTTTTTTTTTAATTTGGCACTAAAAGTAACTTGTCAGCAAATCTGATCAGAAAGACATCCCAGTTTGAAAGATAAAGGCTCTATTAATGTCTTTCACTACACGGGGCTGCCCCAAACCACACTAAGCAGTGTTACCTAAGGCACTGCATGCAGCTTCCCTATTATCACCTTTGTCCAAAGTCCAAAGCATTGGCAGTTCTGAATTACACTGGTTTGCGATAAGGGACTATGGGCCTGGGGCAATGGCAGCAGCATTGCACTAGGCTCCTCCCAACAGGGCCTGAGGGGCTGTCTTGGGTCCCTTTGGCTTTCCAGTTGTCATGTTATCAGACAGGGGATCCAGCCTCATGTGGGTCTGCCTAGGGCCAGCCAGTAGCATGTGGGTTCTTGACTCCGTGTAGGAAAGATGCTACAACACGAGCCCAGGTGACTATGAGGATGTTATTAAAGCTGGAGACTGTGAAACAAGGAAAAGCCTCGCACAGAAGAAGCAAAAGGAGAGCCCAGGCTGGGCTGCCTTAGCTCACTGGGAAGTCAGAGAAAAGGGGGCCTCGGGAACAGGTCCAGGGGGTTAGCCTGGGACGAGCTGCCACTGCCAATTACTCCTCTGAGTCTTGGGGTCCCTTAGAGTTTAGGAGATGTGTGTCTATGGGGGAAGAAGAGAGGGAAGAAGAGGGGAAAGAATGGCACAGCTGCTCCGCAGAGGGAGAAAAAGAGCATGGGTCCTTTGTCTCAAGGCTTTTATCTCTTGCAGGCAGGAATCTTAGGGGAGGTCCGGGGGAGGGTTTCAGCAGAACATTCATCAGTTTTCCAGGTGTGCTCTTTCAGGGTCGTGGTCTCCACTGATTGGTCAGTGACTGGGCAGGAGGTCTTTAGTCATTGTGTTAGTCCTTGCAGCTGGTCTTGGGTTGCCTACCTGGTTTTATTGGTTTTCTGGGCCTGAAGTAGAAATACACTGAGGCCTAGATATGATCTCTAGGGAGGGGACCTTCTGTATCTGGCTGTAAATTGTTCAGCCAGTTTGTTCAGCTCTCTGTCTCAGTTTCCCTCTTCCACTGGCCAAGGACTTTTCCTAGCGTCTCACTGTCCTGCCTCAATCAGCCCACAGGCACTCCCTTCAAGGCCTCTATTAGTACACAGGTCACTGGTCCCCAGCATCCTCCAGCCCACAATGGGCAGCAACACATTCTGCTACCCCCTGCAGCACACTGGGCCATGAGGGGACCCCGGGGGTGTCTCAGGCCCTTGCTCTACACCATGGGGTAGGGGTGGGTCTCTGCGGTCCTGTGCTTTCTTGGGCCCTCACACTGCCCCCCTGCCTCCAGAAAAGTGATAGGTCCTCTTGTCTTCTAGGATATTCCACACCTGTCTGAGAATTCTATCATTGCCTCTCCACATGCCACCCACCCTCAAGGCAGGGAGAGGCAAGCCCCAAGACCCACTTCTCATTCACCTGTAACAGTTCACCACTTTGCTTTCTCTTCTTCCCCACTGAGCAAAGGAGTTTCATTTCTGGCAGCTGGGAACTGACTGTTTCTTCTGTTTTTCTTGTCCTTAGGTCACGGCCTCAGCCTTGGGAACCCTCAAATGAGACTCTTTCTCTTTCGTTTTTGCCTTTTCTAGTGTCGTCCCTGGCACAAAGGTAGAAAAACAGCATCTGCAGAAAGAGGTTAGTTAATACGAAAAATGACACTCCAGCCCACCCATAAACAGGCTGCTTCTTTCTAGAAGACACCTTGCCTTCCACCTGGCTACCCCTTAGGTTAACAACTCACCTGTCTCCCTCCTTCCCCTGAATAGTCTCAAGAATGAGGGATCTCAACTCATATGTCACCCACCCCTCACCCCAACCTCCAACTGAAACAGCTCCCTTGTTAAAGGTCACGGACAAACCCTTTGAGGCCAAACCCGAGGTGCTTCAGCAGTCCTCATGTTCTTTGCTCCAGATTGTATTATTGTTCAGAAATATTCACTGCTCCTTCCCCCGGGCCCCTCCCAGGGGAAGGAGTGTATTCCTGAGCCCCTCGGTTACAGTTTGGCCGTGAGACTTGCTTTGGCATTTCCACGACCTGTGACATTTCTGGGCGGAAGGCTAACATCATTGTCCTTCTCCAGTGCCGTGCTGGTAAAAGTTTAACAAAACGTTCTCTAATCCACCGATTTCTATAATATAAACACTCCCACCATAACTAATTTCAAGCTACTAACACATCATTGAGCATGGCATTGGGAAAAGATGCACACCATAAGCTCTTGCTAGTGCAAGCAGATACTTTCCCCATGTATCTTTTCCCTCTCCCCTGAGAACAGCATTATCCTAGCTAGGAGCTGCTCCTCCAGCCAGCACCCCTGACGCAGGGCACAACCGTAGCTGACCTGCCATTGATACCTTAACCTCTTCATGTGAGCTCATGTCTTAGGGGTTATCTGTCACCACAGCATGACTTAGCTGAAGCTGACTCACATACTCCTCGATACTGTTTTTGGCTTTGGTAGCACTTCTTATCGTTTCAATCAACAAGTGTTTATCAGGGCCCACCACATATGAGACAATGCATCGTAGTGGTTACAGCACAGGCTAGAGCCAGACCACCTGAGGTCGCAGCCCAGCTCTGCCATTTACTAGCAATAACCTTGGGCAAGTTACTTAACCTCTCGGTTCTTCCGTTTCTTCATCCTTCAAATAGAACTAATAATGGCACCTACCTCATAAAATTATCATAAGGATTAAATTATTTACTATGTGTGAAGCACTTCGCACAGTGCCTGGTACAGTACAGGGTGATCGATCATCAAATGTGAGCATTTATTATTACCACTAGTTGCCTGGCCTCACGCTAGGAACAGGAGACCCAGTCAGGGCACCCCTACTCTCAGGCAGTTCATTCATTGTCTGGAGCAGGAGACAGATACAAAAGCAGAAAATCACAATAAATGGTGACAAGTGTAGAAGGCTGTGCTGTGGGAGCCTGAGCATCTGGACAATTAACTCGGAGTGTCAGGCTGTGGGTCACGTGTCCTGCAAGGCTTCACAGAGCAGGGGATCTATAAACCAGGCTTTAAAGGGCGAGCAGGAGTTCTCCCGATGAAAAAGGGTGCCGTGGATAGAATGAAATTTCAAGTTTTCCTCTTAACTCTCTAATCATTCTCTGACTCCTCGGCTAACCACCTATTCCCCCTCAAGTGTTCGTTCCCCAGGTTAGTCTTCATTCTCCTTCTCTTCTCTCTTCCCTCTCCGAGGACAAACGCGTTTTCTCCGTGGTTTTGATGCAGGTAGCAAGAGTGACCATTTGCTTAGGGCCAATGCTGAGCATGGCCCTAAGTAAGGCATTGTGCTAAATGCTTTATATCTGTTACCTCATTCGCTATTGAAATATGAACTTGTGTGGCCGGTATCACCATCCTCGCTTCTCAAAGAGAAACTGAGGCCCAGAGGGGTTAGGTGACTTGCAGCATTACATAAGGTGCTTTCAGCAACAGGTCCCAGGATACCCAAATCAATGCAACTTGAACATTAGGTGTTTATTTCCCATCATAAAAACTCCAGAGGAAGGTGATAACACCAGTTAGCTCAGCCGCTCAGTGAAGCCAGACTCTGTCTGGGTCAGCTCCGATGGCTGTTACATGCAATGACTAAACATTGCACCCTCCCTCAACATCCAAAGGCAGGCAGGAAGGGAGCTTGTCCCCCTGGGCATCCCTCCTTTTATTGGAGGGGAAGCCCCCAGGAAAATTCCCGTGGTCCTTGCCTCCCTGGCCTCTTTTTTTTTCCCTTACCTTCCCGAGCTGTAACTCCAGCCAGACTGACTTTCTCCTGGCCCTGTGCCAATCAGGGTTCTCAGTGGGGTTTATTGAGTAGAGGTAACCTCCACTTTTTGAAAGTTCACGTTCCTCCACTTAACTTTTATGAAAGTAACTGTTTGGCCAACTAAAAGAGATCTGAAGAGGATTTTCGCTTTTATGGGGGGAAAAGGTGAAAAGTGGAAACAGTGCTGAGACTTTGTTTCGCAGCAAGCTGTGAGAGAGGCCTCCTGCGCCCCACGCCCTCCCGCCAGGCTCCTTCCCAGGCACTGCGCTCTGCACCCCGCTGAAAGAGCATCGAAAGGTGGCTGAGAGCCATTTTTGGGTCTGGGAATGCTCAACAAATTTTTTCCATGTATTGAACATTATCAATTGATCATAATTTTGTCTTTGCTTTATGTCATTTGGGCTTACAAAAGTTTTTCTACAAACAGTTAGCTTTTAGGTAGCTAGGGAAACCTGTAATGTGGGGCGCTCACAGATTTCAAACATGAATAGGAACCAAAAGCAATGAGGCACCAGAGAAGCTTCTTTGGACAGCCACTGATGACCATAGGCCACCCACTGCTGCTGGACTCTCCCCTCCCCTGCAAGAACAGGTCCTACTGCTTCACCTCTCTCAAAGGACAAATTCCTAGGCAGGAACATCCCCCTGGTCAGGCCTGGTCATGCACTCCCACCTCAGTTTCCAGGACAGAGGGCAGAATTCTGTCCTTTCCGCTTCTGTGGGATGAAATGTGGCTGTTTTCCCCCCAAGCCCTTCACAGTATTAATATTTTCACAGCATAAGAGAGGCATTCCTCTGTGGAATACAGTGGTTTCTCTCAAATTACCAGCCTCTCTTGCCTCCAGGCCTTTACACACACAGTTCGCTTTGTGTGGAATTCCTTTCTCCCTCCTCTCTTCTAGGCAAATCCTCCTCATCTCTTTTAGATGTCACTTTCCCTCAAATCTGGGCCGCGTGCCCCTCCATTGTTTTTCCACTGCAGCACAGTCTCCATCACTGGACTGTGATCACCTCAATTCTTGACTGTCAGTTCTAAAAGGGTGGACACTCTGACCTCCTTGTTTACCATTGGGTTCCTAGCACCAAGCACAATAAGCTCACAAAATGTATGTTGAATGAATCAATTAAAGAATGAATGGGATGAATACTAACAGCACCCCACCCCGCAGTCACCTGGCCTTAAGACTCTGATATCCTTATTCCTATCAGTCTGGTGTCAAGTTTCATTAATTCTACCTCCATAGTCCAGGTCATCATGACCTTTCTCCTGGACCTTTGTAATAGCTCCCTGCAGTGGACATCTGTCATTTCTTCCTGCTCATTAGCCCTTCTTTCTTATTTTGGAAATTCATTTGTTTTTAGGGAACTACTTCCCATTCCAAGCAGTCTTGGAGGAATTCTACTTGTGCCAAGGGGTGAACATGGGATCCAAACCAAGCCAATACTTTGAATCTTGATAAGAATGACACAGATATAGAAAACAGTGGAGCTGAGTCATTCCAATCAGAGTATCCATAAGGAATTGTTTGTTGGGTTTTGGGGGTTGCCTTGTTACCAAAAAGATCCAGGGGTGGGGAGGTGGTGCGAATGATATACTATTACCTAAAGGACCCCCTCTTTTTCTCCACCCCCCCACCCCGTATTAGGTTCGCCTTGTCCACCACTGGGGAAAGACATCTCTCAATGCCAGAGATTGGTGAAAAGGAAAGGGATTATTTTTTCAAGGAGTCACACAAACTTAAGAGTAATGACTAATGTCTTCATTGAGATCCCAAAGTCCTTTAGAATACCCACAAATGCACAGTCCTTCCTTCCCCCTCTGCCCAGTCCGGGTACCGTATCTCAGAAAAAGAAGTAGAAGTCCGTGGTTCTTCTCTGCCCAAGCCGCGTGGTCCCAAAAAGACCCCATGTGGCTGCCATGCCTGGGTTTAAATCCCAGCGCCAATCTTCCTCTGCCACACCATTTCCGACTCCTCCCACAATTGGCCACACCTGCCAGCATTCCCGTACTTTTCCAGCTTTACTGGGCTGCCATAGTAAGTCCAGGCAGGTGTGGCCCTGTGGTGTGGAGTCAATCATCTCCAAGCTCTCACACAGGAGCTATAACCAGGGGGCGTTGCCTCCCAGTTACATCCTGGGTGGAAGTCACTCCCATCCCCCTGGGTCAAAGCATGGCCGCAGCTATTTAATATATCCATGAAACCAGTTAAAACTTATAGATATGTTACATGACCATGCCAGAGGTTAGCTGCAAAGCTGTTGCTATGCAAAACAGCTCTCAATGGCCCTGCTCCTTATGTCCCATCCCCTATCTCAGACTTGTGGGGGTGAGGACATCCTATATATATTTTTTCTAATATTTCCTAGACACCCTGAGTTCTGGACCCCATTACAATTCCCTATTTGGGTCCCCCTTGGCTGCGCTCTGTTACAGCCTCACCCAAATGAGGGATAGCTATAGAAGTAAGACAGAGGGAAATCAAAACATCCCCTCTATTTCTAACAAAGCGGTTGGAGATATATCTTTAGGTCTGTTAGGTAAGTGAGCTTACTTATACTGAACCCCAAAGTTAATCTTCTCCACCTGGTCCCAGGAAGCTCTGGAAAGTCTTAGTCTTCCCTCTAAGGATCGGACCCTGGGAAATTTAGAGCATGGAAGAAAAGAGCAAAGAACCGTGGTTCTTATGGCCAGGCAGATCTAAAGGAGGAAGAGGGAAGAAAGGCTGAGTTGAGCTCCATTCAATTTCCCCAAACTCACCAATCAGATAAGTCACTCCTCTTCTGTGGGGAGGACAGAGGGGTGAGAGGGTAAGGTACGAGTGTCACTCTAAAAGAAGTCCCCCCACATGGAAAAAGCTGGAGAAGGGGACAAAAAGTCCCCTCAGCACCATCCTGATATCTAGATTACAAAAGCACCCCTGGCTCCTATCATTTCTAAGGCCGCTAGTTGTACAATTGTGCCCTCCCAGTGAATTCCTAGCTTGCTTGCATCCAAACAATATGTATAGGTTTCTTATTGCTGCTATAACAAGTAACTACAAATTTGGTAGCTTAGAACAACACAAATTTATCTTACAATTCCAGAGGTCAAAAGTCCAAAATGGATTTTATGGGGTTGAAATCAAGGCGGCAGCAGAAGGCGTGTTCCTTCCAGAGGCCTTAGTGGAGAATGTTTCCTAGCCTTTCCTGATGCAGAGGCTGCCATCATTTCTGGATTTGTGGTCCCCAGCCAGCAATCCCACACTACTCTGAGTTCTGCTTATGTCATCCTATCTCCTTCTCTGGCTCTCCTGCTTCCCTCACATCCTTATGGGAACTTTGTGATTATACTGGGCCCATCCAGATAATCCAGGATAATCTCTCCATCTCAAAATCCTTAACTTAATCATATGTACAAAGTCCCTTTTGCCCTGTAAGGTAACGTGGTCACAAATTCCAGGGATTAAGATGTGGACATCTTTGGGGGAGGGGTGTCCAACAGAAATAGTTCTTTTCTTTTCTTTTTTTATTCATTGATTTGAGACAGAGAGAGAGAGAGATTTGTTCTTCTACCCATTTACACATTCATTGGTTGATTCTTGTATGCGTCCTGACTGGGGACTAGACCCACAAACCTTTGCGTATCAAGATGATGCCCTAACCACCTGAGCCACCTGGCCAGGGCTAACACAAGTATTTCTTAGCTTGTCTTGCATTCATCTCTTTCTCTCCTTCCCAGTCTGTCCTGCAAGTGATCTTTATAAACTGTGAATCTGGTCATTCCTGTCCTACCTAAGGAACTTCCCTATTCCCCAAAGCCCACTGAATAGAACCCACAGCACACACTACTGTCTCTCACCTCCGAGGGTTTGCTCCCAGTGTTCTCTCAGCCTGAAATGTCCCTCACCCCAAAGCCAAATCCTCTGTATCCTTCAAGGTCCTTGTCTTTCACAGAAGCCTCCCTCATCCCTCTAGCTGGAACGCCGCTGCACTGTGAGTCCCACGTGCGCAGAAACCACCTATTGTTTTTACCGGCAGTGCTGGGCACCAGCCAGTCAGACAGACCTGAGTTCAAACCTGCTCAGCCACAGGCTGACCAATCAGTGCCTATCATTTCTCTTTTTTTAAAAAATGCAGATAATAAAGAAGTTGCCTCATGTTTAGTTAGTTTGCTGTGAGAATTAGATGAGACAATGCATGTAAAGTGCTTAGCACAATGCTGGCAGGCAGTACCTAATAACAGGTAGACGTAGCAATTATTATTAAAAATCAATAGTTGAGCCCTGGCTGGTCTGGCTCAGTGGATTGGGCACTGGCCTGCGAACCAAAAGGTTGGCAGTTCAATTCCTGGTCAAGGTCCATGCCTGTGTTGCGGGTCAGGTCCCTGGCTGGGAGTGTATGAGAGGCAACAAACTGAGATATTTCTCTTGTACATCGACGTTTCTCTCCCTCTCTCTCTCCTTCCCTTCCCCTCTCTCCAGAAATGAATAAATAAAAGCTTTAAAAAAAAAAAACAATTGAACCCTGATGGGTGTGGCTCAGTTGGTTGGGCATCGCGTCCCACAAAGCGAAAGGTCACTTGTTCAATTCCTGGTCAGGGCACCTGCCTGGACTGGTGTGTATGAGAGGCAACTGATTGATTGTTCTCTCTTATCGATATTTCTCTCCCTTTCTTTCTCCTTCCCTTCCCCTCTCTCTAAAAATTAATTAATTAATTAGATCTTTGAAATATTAATAGTTGAGTGGAAAATGAATGTGGTATTTCCCTCCTTCCCCTGGGCTCTCAAGATTCCCTTTATGGTCCTCAGTATGCCCTAAAGCCTAGAACATTTTTAAAACCTGAAGAAATAAGCCTTACGCAGTGTGCATCTATGTGTAATCTTAATTGCTTTTCTCCTCAGGGGTCCATGCCTGGTAAGTATCACTGTAGGGATCGCTGGTAGAAAGGATAGGCTGCTCCTATGCCCCTTGCCTAGTGCCCTGGGAAATCCTGGATAAACTCTGGTCTTCTTGGATTAAAGTGAATTTTGGCCACATAGCAGCTTCCTTCAGCCAATACATGCTTGCTTTCCCACCCTCACCCTCACCCCCGTGACCCTGTGCTTGCTGGGGCGCCACCCTTTTGTTCCCAGGCTTGTGACTCTGCTACCGTGTGGCTTTGGGCTGGTCACTGCATATCTTCCTGAAAAATGGGCATAACAAGTCCTATCTCCTTCAAGGTCACCATACCTTATAGAAGTCCAAGGTGGAGATGAAGAATGAAGTCACCTTCTTTTTTGAGGTAAAATAGAAGAGACCAAGCTAAAGGGTTAGGAAATGCATTACCAGGATGTGGGAAATGAGTTACTATGAGCCTGTGAGGAAACAATTGTTTCATAATCACACTCTGGACTGGAGGTCCAAAGGGGCCCTTGGGGCTGGCCTGCCAGCGTTCCAGGGCTTGCTTCATAGGGGGTATGGATGAAACTTTCACACACCAAAAAGCTGTAGAAATTATTTCCCTGTCCAAGAAAAGTCGTCTCTTTTGAGAGAAACTACCTTTTCCTCACTTAAAAAGGTCATTTGCTTATTACAAAAGTAATATGTTTATTATAGAATTCATTAGAGAACTTTTTGGAAATGTAAAAATGCACTAAGAAGGGGGAGAAGCCCATGTAATGACACAATGAGACTATCACTTGTAGCTATCAAACGAAATCGGGGTTTTGTCGTAACTGCAATTGTGTATCCTGTTTGGTGAACATCTTCCCATGTGATTAAATATCTTGGGGGGCAGACTCTAGTATACAAATTTTTTACCGTATATTTAAACAATCTCTTATAGTTGAACATTTGGGATATTACCTTTGTTTTGGGGTTGTTGGGGTTTTTTTTGTTTGTTTGTTTGTTTTTTTGGTTTGTTTGTTTTGGAGCTTTTGGGCTGTTATAAATGCTACAGTTAATATCTTTGTTACACAAATCTTTACACATATCCTTGGTTGTGTCTAAGTTCTTGGAAGTGGAATTGCCGGACCAAAGGATATTTGATACATATTGCCAATCTGTTACTAAAACTGATTTCACCTATTTACACTCACGGACAATTTCAGCGGGATCGCTGGAGTTGTCGGTGTCATTAACTGTCAAAAAGCGTAAGTAGAACTCCCAGAGGTCCTCTGGCCGGCCTTCACCTTTTCCCGCCCACTCCGCCCACTCCGCACACCCACTCGGAGCCCCACCCCCCACTCCAGTTTATGATAACCCACCCCTTCCTTACTCCCACCGCGTGGTTGGTAAGTAAAAGTGCCCGTCACGCTTAGGGGCGGGAAAAGGGGACTGACGGACGTGGCGAGGGACCAGTGTGAGCGGCGAGCGGGGCGTGCGTGCGTGCGTGGCGCGGTGGCCTGGAAGCTCTGGACCTGAAAGGTGTGCAATCGGCTTAAGCAGTGAGAGGCTTCGGCAGCCATGGCTCCTAACGTACCTTCTGCCGAACCAGCCCCGGAGACTCCTAAAGGCATCCGGGCCGTACTACTGGGGCCGCCCGGGGCCGGAAAGGGTACCCAGGTGAGCAGTGGGGCCGGGCGTGACGGCGGAGCCCACGGAACTCCAAGGTCAGGGCGGCTGGAGGTCCGGATCGCCCCAGAGCGGCTCCGCGGGCTGTTGTCGCCTGGTGTGCCTTGGTCGGCGTCTGGGGTTCTGGCAAGGTGTTTGAGGGAGGGTTGAAATTGGAGGTCGTGGAAGTGTGAGTTAGGATTAAAGTTCTGGAGGAATCCAGGCTTCAGGTGTCGTGTGAGGAGATCTAAGGACTGATTAGATCTCTTAAGGAGTTAGAAGCTGAGGGTTTTGAAGGGCAGGTTGATCACTGGGCTGAGACATATAGATTACAGTTTGAGTGGCGGCAGGGATCCCAGATCCCCTGCGATTTGAAAGAGAACTGCCCAGGGTTACATTCCAGGCACTCGGGGTAGACGAGGGTTTCTTACAATGATTGATCACTGAAGGTGGCGGAGCGTCTCCAGCGCGTGGAGCAGAGTGGGAGCTGGCATGTGCTGATGAGTACAATACTACTGCTAAGAGAAGTGAAGTATGACCTGCATGAGCCAGTTAAACTGGGGAGGGGGATGGGGTGGGTACCTAAATCTACAGTTCAGAAAACAGGCCCAGGAAATCAGGTGGCTTTCCCAAGTTTGCAAAATTGACTCAATGGAGCCTGGAACCTCAAGAGCCATGGGCTCCAAGTAATTGGAGTCTGAAGTTACCTTCTTCACTAGCAGACTGTGGGGCCTCACTTGGTGTCTGGGATGGAATGGGCCCCTAGGTTAAGGTTGCGATTTGGAAGCCCATAGGTTGGATCATCAATCCTTCCTGCCTAGGGCCTGGCATTGCCCCCAGGCCCCAGGCTCTTGCTTGTTAGATTCCAAAGAGGGAATTCTTGAAAGTCTGAGCTGTCAAGTGAATGGGGTTCTGGGGACTCTTCTCTTCCTACAGGAGCAAGTGTTGGCAAACAGACCATCTTGGCCACCCAGCACATCACTTGGCACTTGATGGGGTTACTGGAAATGGATGGATACAGATTCATGTGGATGATGGGAAAGGATGTCTGGGAGATTCAGTTCATTCCTGTGATTTTACATTTTGGCTCTGGGTATGAGGTCAAGAATGACCACTTACCCTTTGTTCTCTTTAGCCTGAGCTGATTCTTCTTTGGAGCTCACTGTTACCTAACCCCCCATCCTCAGTAACACTGAGTCTTTCCTGTCGCTACCACCCTCAGTTGTTAGGTAACCGGGAGGCTTAGACTTGGCAGACTTCTGCTGTGAATGTAAACAGGGTAGCTCAAAGGCATCAATTATTTTTGCTTAGTTCGTAGTGAAGTTAATACTTTCAGTAGTTGTGAAATGAACAAGCCAGCCAGTGCTGGGACAATGGCTTTATACAGTCTAACAAACTTTGTGACTTCCAAGCCTCAGCGTTCTCAACCTGAAAAATAGGTCCCCTACCTTACTCATACAAGGTAAGGTAGTTCCCCACCTTACGCATTCAGATAAAGCAGCGCCCATGTAGACCGAAAGAATTTTGGAAGATAATGTCATATGTGTGTGTAAAGCACCTGTAGGTATCTGGGTGACAACCTGGCACATAGTAGGTGTTCAGTAATTATTGATTCCCTCATCTGAGTAATACATCTCCATCTCCCCTCACCCCCACCCCAACTTATATGTATTTCAGTGTAAAGGGTGATGTAGTCAGAAAGCTTTGAAGAAAATTATCAGCTGATGTGTAAGGATGTGGGTATGGTGGGAGCTGGTCAGAGGCTCTGTGGGAGTGGAGATGTGACTGGAGCTGGGAATTGAAGAAAGGGTAAGATCTATACAAGTCACTTAACCTCAGTACAGCTTTTAATAATGGGAACAATAGGAATACTGGAGGTTTCAGTTTTATGGATTTAAATAAAGAAAGACATGTTCATAAATCAGGTTACAGAGTGGCAGCCTACAGCAGCACTTTGCTTGCAAGGGCTCCCTCACTTTATTATGAAGAGTTTGAACGCACAAAAGAAGATGGGACGGTATGACGAGCCCCTATACCTGTTATCCAGCCCCAACCAGCATCAGCTTGTGCCCATTCCTTCCTCATTCACTTCCCCTTCACAAATTATTTTAAAGCAGCACCCAGACATTATAACATTTCATTTGTAAATATTTCAGTGGGTATCTCTAAATACAAGATAGATACTTTGTTATAAACAAGCATAGTATCCCCTAAAAAATTAACAATTTCTAATAGGGTTCATATTTCCCTTTGTCTCACAAATGTGATCGCTGTCTCTTAATTTACAGCTTTCCTGTAGCTTTGTGTGTGTGTGACTGGGTTGTTTGTCCTGGTAGTGTCCCTCTTTCTGAAAATTTTTTTTTATTGTATCTCCATAGCATATTTAACATCTTCCCCTTTCCTCTCCGTGTCCTGTAAACTGGGAGATTGGTCATACACTTAACAGAGCTGAGTTCAATTTCATGGCCCATGTGGCAGGTGGTACTGTGCTATCCATTAGGAGGCACATCAGATCTGCTTGTCTTGGGTGTTCAGTGCCTGGTCCAAGAATTCATGGTGGGTAGCAAAATGATGGTGTTCTAATTATATCATTCTCTTCTTCTTTATTAGCCAAACTATTTCTATAAAGAGAAACTTTCATCTGCTGTTTGGCATGGTTTGTGTAGAAAAGGCAGGATAAATGCTTGCTTCGTTCCTGTTATTTGTCAGCTTTCAAAATAATAAGGTGACCACACAGTTTTCAGTTGTGAATTTCACTTACACATGCTGAGCTCCAGTTTCTCTTGAGAAGTCACATGTGGTGGCTCTGGGCCTCCATTCTGGCCTGCCATGCAGTTGAGTGGCACTTTAGATGTGCCCGCTGCTTACATTTGACCAACTTCATTCATTTGTATTGCCTGCCTCACCCCTATTGGTAAATGTTTGCAATCTTTGATGTAAAGTCCCTAACCTAGATTTGTGCCTAGTACCTGCTCAGTGATGTTGGATTTCTTCCCACTAGTATGTCTTTTTTTACCTGCATAACTCAGTATTTTATGTTGACTTACTGAAATAAAATCTGTTTCCTATTAAAACTTCTCATTGTTAACTAAAAATATTTGAACATTTTTAAACTGCTTTTTCATCAACATAATGATGTTTAAAATGTCCAGAATTGTGGAGGCACTCCGCCCGCAGAGCTCCCCCAGCCGCTGCGGATGAGAATAAGTCTACTAAAACATGATCTGCTCGGGGAGGAAAGGTGGCCAATCTCTCAGAGGAGAAGGGCCTTGAGCCTGTTTCTCAGTGGGCTTTTATTTGCATAGGAATACAGTGGGATAAAGCTCATCAGTCATTGTCAGGCAGTAATGATCAAACAATATATAAAATTCAAAGAACTATGAGGGTTTATTCTGAGTCAGGGTCAGTTAGCTAAAGGGCCATAAAACTTTGAGAAACAAACTCATTTTATGCTTGGACCCCAATTATTTAAATCGAGGGCATTCTTAGCAAAGCAGGTTTCACAGGATTTAATGCATTCTTTCTCGGGCCTGATTGCCCCCGGAAAATCGCCCATTCCAGCACAGGGCCACACCTGCCTCCTGCATTGTTTTAGGCTTAAGTGAAGTGGAGGATGTGAGCAGCCAAGAGATTAGGAGACTTTACAGATAGAATGAGGACTCAGGCTATGACAGAGCTGAGGGGTGAGGGTCCATCACCCCTTTTCTATAGTCCCTTAAGGCCTTCCCTGATGGCCCCTTCACAACTGTGCCTGTCTTAGGCCGTCCCTCCCTTGAGGAATCTTACCCATTATTGCCTAACCAGTCATCCACCCAGGGCCAAGCAGGGTGAAGTAAAAGGGGGCAGAGGCTTTGCCCCTGCTGGGAGGATAAGCTTTGTCTCCTTAGTGGCTTATGGTCCCAAGGTCTTTTTACTCAGCCTTAGCCATGGGGGGGTTTACAACTTCTAAAACCAGACAGGGTGGTTCCCAACACAGAATACATGGATTCATTATTTTATTTAAATGACCTTACTTCTCTCCCTTTTGGGGTTGGATGTTCCCACAGTGTGGCCAAAACATAGGTTTGTTTTTGTGTTTCATTTACCAGCCCCTTCACATATTCTTTCACGTGCCCAATCTATACCAATTCAAAGCCAGGCACACGCCGGCAATCACTGCCATCCCACAGGTCGGGCTCTGTCAGTTATGTCAGTGCAGGGACTCTCAACATTGTGAGACCCACACTCTCGTTCCCCCTTTTACAGCTAGAAACTCAAGTTCAGAGGGCTTGTTCTCTAGGTTACATAGCAAGTAATTGGTAGACCTTGCACCTGAATGACTCCAAAGCTCCTGCTCTTCCTGCTGCTATCTGCTGCCCTAGGTTAGATTTTTCTCCTACCATGTGCACGTTTTGCTGGGTAAGTTCAGGTGCTGGAGATGCAGAGGGCAGCCCTTGCCCTCAAGGAGGGGATGTAATGTGCAAAATAGTTACCCTTTGCTCAATTATATAACAGACGCCCAGCCAAAGACTTGACATATGTCCTCTTAATTAAGCCTACAGTCCTAGGTGGTAGGTCCTGTTGTTATCCATGCCTTTTTACTGGTAAATTGAAGCCCAGAGCCTGTATCTTGCCCCAGGATTCACATGAAGTAGCAAAGACAAGATTTGAACTCATGACTGATTCTTGAGTAGCTGTCACCATCTTAGATTGTTGCTAGTAGTCTAGGTATAGAGGCAGAAGTGAACATGAATGGAAACAATACTTAAAAGTGCGAAAGTGCCACGTGGGAAGTGGCCGGTGAGTGACTGACAAATACTGGGGTTTTCACGATTAGATCAAGAACGATAATTTGTTAACAGTCTTTTGTTCTTCCTCCTACCCACCAGTGATTTTGGTAATAATATCCCCAATTTATAGATGAGGAAAGAGTCTCAAAGGGTCTGTGGCCTAAGGTTACATGGTAAGTTAAGAGGCATTTTATCCTCACAACAGCTCTAAGGAGTAGAGGTTATCCCGTAATCCCACTTGGCTGGTGAGGAAACTGAGATTCTCAGAAGTTGAGTATCTAGCTCAAGGTCACACATCTATTGAGTGCTTTGGCCGGGAGGTACATGGGCAAATCTGCCTGACTCCAAAGTCTGAGCTCTTTGCAGCCCATCACACTGACTCCCTTGCAACCAGCAGGGACTGAAGAGCTAGTCTTCTGCCATGCCATGTCTTCTCTGTTGGAGCATTCTTCCGCGTAGCTATAGAACCCAGTCACCTGGAAGGGTGCTGTAGCTTGGTGGAGGTTCAAATAGAACACTTAGGTTCTGTGCTGCTAACAGCACTTCTTCTCTGGTGCTTTGGCCAGCCTTTCCCCTTGAGCAAGTATGACCTCCAAATCTTTCACTCAAGTTAATTTGTCTAATCAAGGAGAAAGACTGGCAGAAAAGCACAGTTCTCTGGGTGCGTGACCCCTGGGCCAGTCTGCAGAACCAGAAGGTTTACCATTGCCAGAGTCCTGACCCTCATTGGTTCTCCAAAGTTTTTAAGGCCCTCGCATATGCATGCTGTTTTGCTATGAAGTCATTTCTTTGCTTGAACTGAATCATTCCATGGATCACAAACCAGAATTTGCTGGACCGAGCCCCCTCTATTAAGTTTTTACTGTGTGTGCCTGAGAAAACTCCCAAAGAACTGGTTTGAACAAGGATCCAACCTTCCTTTTTAATAAAACAAGTGAACCAGAAAGCTAAGAATTAAGCTCCTTGAACTGATTCTGTTCCTCGTGAGTTCTGCAGTCTTTTTGTTTGTTTTGGGGGTGGGAGACTGCAGGTACAAAACCAGTGTTGGACTCTCCAGGGTTTCCTCTTGTTCTAGTCTTCATTCTGGTGTATAGTCCCCCAAAGTATGAGCTCATAGAGGACAGATCTCCGTCTCCTATTCGTCAGTTCTTCTGGCTCCCGGGAGGGTTCTCGGAAAAAACATCAGTGTGATGAATGAGTAGATCATTTCTGTATGAGTGAATGTGGACTTAGGGCAGGGGTTATAGTAACAGCTAGTGTTCACTGAGCGCTTACTACGTGCCTGGCCCTGCATATGCCGAATTCTGTGTAATCGGATCAACTCAATAGTGTAGGTACTGTTACCATCTCCATGTTACTTAGAGGAAATTTGACACTTTGAAAGGTAATAAAATTTTTCTCAAGTCATGTATCTATCTAGTCATTGGTAGCCCTGAAGTCCGAAACCCACGCTGTTTGATTCTCAAGTCTAATGCCCTTAACGAAAAGGCTATACTGCTGCTTAAAACTAATAGTAAGTGCTTACTGTTTGCCAGGTGTTCTTCACATGTATCTCATCTGATCCTCACAGCTGCCTTCCTTGACAGCCTTTTTGCCTTCATTTGAAACAGATGAGGAAACCAAGCCTCTGAGAGGTTAAGTGATTTGGCCAAGATAATGCAGCTACTGAGGGACAGGGAAGAACTGTCTGCCGGGGGAAACCTCTGTTCTTCCCCTTGGCCCATCTGCCTCTCAGGCCACTGGCCATAGCGCCTAACAATCTCACACTCAATCCTTTCGCAAATATTCATTCAACATATGACATGCCAGGCATTGTGCTTTACATACATGAACTTGCTTAAACTTCACAGCAACCATAGGAAGTATTGATACTGCTTTTTTTAATCTTCCCTTTTATAATGGGGAAACTGAGGCTCATGTGTCACTGATGTGTGTAGTGGAAGTAGGAGAAACAGCTAATATGATGGCTTTCTGTGTGCTAGGTGCTTTACATGTATTATCTTATGTCATTCTTATTATAACTTTGGAATTGTTATATGTTAGAATATAACATAAAGTACTTTTATCCCTGTTACAGGTAAAGGAATAGGCATTTGCCAGAATTCACAGCCAGTAAGCGGCAAGGCCAGGTTCACGCCCAGGAAGTCTGACTCCAGAGCCTGCGGTAGTAACTGTATTTCGTTTTTTTTTCCCCCTCCACAGGCACCCAAATTGGCCAAAAACTTCTGTGTCTGCCATCTGGCCACGGGGGACATGCTGAGAGCCATGGTGGCTTCTGGCTCAGAGCTGGGAAAAAAGCTGAAGGCAACCATGGATGCCGGGAAACTGGTAGGTGCGGCGGTGCCCGTGCGCGTTGATGTTCCTCGGAGCCTAGGCCCGCACCGCCTAGAGTGGTAGCCACTAGCTACGTGGCTCCTGCAGTGACTGTCAGTGCCTCAGTCGCGCTCGCCACATTGCAGATGTGTGCCAGCCAGTGCAGATATAGCACGTTCCCTCCTTGCGGGAAGCTCTGTTGGCCGGCCCTGTGCTATAACAAACTGGCACATTACATGTACTTTCAGAGTAGCAGGTTACTTGGTTCGTTCCGAATTTATGGCACTCATTTTATTCATAGTATTCTCGAGATTCCTGTGTGCTGATGCATTGAGTATTATAACCAATTTTTAGGGTCAAAAGTGAAACTCCCTTCCCAAGGTGAAAACTCAAAGATGTGTCGAAGAGAAGACTCAAGGAGCTGCAGAGTGTTTTCGAACTACTTTTGTGACTCTGTTCTGTGTCTGTAACAGGGGAATTGCTTTTGACAGACGTAATCCTTCCTATTGCGGGATATAATAGTATTTTCTCTTGTTTCTAGTCCAGTTAATCTGATTAAACGAATGCAATCTATTTTCTACTAAATCTCCTTTGATTAGTGCAGGAACTTAATTGTAACTAGGTTATTCTGGGACTTGGCCTCTGCAGATCGCCTTTAGAGGTCATTTTTTGCTTGGCCCTCTGGCCTTTTTATAACTTACTTAGCACGCTGGTTAGGGAAGGTGCTGGGCTTTGCCTTCATTCCTGAATTAATACTTCCCGTCAGGCTTTGCATTCAGCACCTACGTGGAACGGTGCCCCTGCCTGCCTGCCCGCCTGCCTGCCCTTTTCCTCCAGCTTTTCCTTCATGTCAGCGAGGCCTGGAGTCAAGCCAGAAAGCTAGATATTCTGGACTTTGGGTCTTGGCAAAAGATCCTGCCCTGAGAAAAAGTTGGGATGTGGCAATGAGATTACTTATCTCCAGTCTTCACTTAGCTACAGAGCTTATACTTTGTCCCCAAGTTTGCAGCTGGTCCCAGGAGATAAAAGCATTAGCTACCGAGATGGGCAGCCTTCTGTGTAATACTAGCAGGGGACTTTTTTCTCTGAAGGCCCAGGAGGAAACCAGTTTTTGAAAGCTGGAAAGGGCCCTCATTTCGGGTTTTCAGAGAGGCTCAAGGTGTGTTGGGCCGGCTCCTCAGTTCCTTGGTTCTAATCCTGTCTTGTCTATTCAGCGAACTTCCCTGTTGCCTCCTGTCCAGGGTGGCCTGGGTCACTTTACTGTGAGCCTCATCGAAAGTGTTAAACAGGGAAGGTTGGAAGGTCATTCTGGTCAGCCGCCACCGTCTCCTGCAGCAGTCAGGTCGCACAGACAAACTTGTGACCAGGGAGTTAAATGTCACCTAGTTAATGTATATAAACCCAAGGCTGTTTTGTTCTTGACCTCCAGGTGAGTGATGAAATGGTAGTGGAGCTCATTGAGAAGAATTTGGACACCCCTCCATGCAAAAATGGTTTTCTTCTAGATGGCTTCCCTCGGACTGTGAGGCAGGCAGAAATGGTGAGTGGGTTGGTTTTGTGTCACCACTGCTTGATAATGAACTCTGGCCCTTAGTCTCTTCGTTCCTTCGAGGGAATGGGTCTGGTCAAGCTCTGGTAGCTTAGGTGGGACACACACTCTTTTACAGCTTGACAACCTCATGGAGAAGAGGAAAGAGAAGCTTGACTCTGTGATCGAGTTCCGCATCCCAGACTCGCTGCTGATCCGGAGAATCACAGGAAGGTATTTGTCCCCAGAAGGTCCCTTCTTTTCATACTTCTTCAGAGATTAGTCAGACCACACTCTTGCCTAGTCCTAATGATGAAGCTTAGTGCCATTTCAACATGGATTGATTTTATTGGTGACATCTGCTGAAGTGGTGACGTGGATGGGGGTGTGGAAAGAAGAGCAAGGGACTTGGAGCCAGCGCGTCAGGCCTGTCACCCTTCTACTCTGACTCTCGGGAAGCGCTGGTTCCTGGTATTTGGAAGAGGGTTGTGCTACCTGTTTGCGGGCCTGTTCTGCTGGTTAGATAGCATGTGTGCAGTGCAGGGCCATGTGTACTGTGTGTGCCTGAGAAATGGTAACTTCTTTACCTGTGTACCGCTGCAGTATTTTTTATATGTTTTTTTTCCTCTATTTTTATTGTTGCATACCTCTGTTTTAGTGCTTTCTAAAATCTGATTTAAGTTGGAGTTGCCATACCTTGCTGTAGGCTTCTTATTAATTAAAAAATAATATGATCATCTATTCCAAGTTTAGAAAATGAAAGAAAATTTGCTCATGGTACAGCCACCTTAGCCACAACCGCTGTGGGGTTTTTGTGTGTTTTGTTTTAAAGTGCTCGTTTCTGTCCCTGGCTGGTGTGGCTCATGGGTTGAGTGACATGCCACAGACTGAAAAGTCACTGGTTCGATTCCCAGTCAGGGCACGTGCCTGGGTTGCGGGCCAGGTCCCCTGTTGGGGTGTGTGAGAGGCAACCAATCAATGTTTCTCTCCCTCTCTTTCTCCCTCCCTTCCCCTCTTTGTAAAAATAAATAAAGAAAACCTTTTTAAAAATAAAGTGCTTGTTTCTCTATAGTAGTCAACATTGAACACAGAAACGCCTCTGCGCCTGAACCAGTGTGTTCGGAAAGATCACCACTGCTTCCAGGCGTGCTTCCTCTGCCCTCTTCTGCTCTTCCCTGTCCGTCTGCTTTGTGCCTTCCAGGGCTGTGTTGAAAGCTCTCAGCCACTAATAGCTGCCCCCAGTCTCTTTTTTATTGTGCGCTGTAGCTTTTTTTATTCCCGCGTCATTCTCATGGATCTCGTGGGGGTAGGCAGCCTGCGTCGCGGACCCAGACCTCTGTGACCGCAATTTCTAATTCTGTATCGTATTTCCCAGGCAAACCGTCACACGCCTAATGGTCCTGCTCTTGCTGTGCGTCCGCGTTTCCTCCAGTTGTTCGCTGTCACATCGACGCTGTGGCCATCGTAGTACATGTGAAATGTTGGGTTTAATTAGGGGAAGCTGCTTTCTTATTGTAAATTTGAGTACTTTAATTTCCTAATGAGGTTGAACATTTTTCCATGTGTCCGCAGTCCATATCTTCAGGGAGAGGGGCAGGCTTGTCACCAGACAAAAGAGGGAGTGTTAGAGGCTTTTTCCTGTGCGGCTCTATTAGCTGACGTGGGGTCATCTTCCATTAATTTTCTTTTCAAACGTCTAGGTTTCACGTTTCTAGCTCCTTCAGTGCAGGAACTGTTATTTCTTTGCATCTTCACTGGCACAGGGTAGACAAAGTTGATGTGGGCCAAGAAGCGGTAGGATTGACAGGCTGGGAAGTCACCAGGGTGGTGTCCCTGGTGTGCAAAGCAGATGTTAACAGTACTCGGTGACACTGGGGGCCTTTGGTTCAATTGGCCCCACTTCTTGAAGATCTGCTTTGTCCTCAGCATGGTACTAGGCTCTGGGGCAGGGAGCAAGAGAGGATATAGAAGAACAGTACGACGCCCGTTTCTGACCTCAGAGAGTTTACAAACCATACATGAAACCTGGGCTGTTTAGTGCAGTGGGAAGTCCAAGAACAGAGTCTGGGGGAGACAGAGAAGGCCACCTACGAGAGGTGTAATGTCAAACTTGACCTTCCTGGATAGAGAGGATTTTGGTGGCTTTCCCAGAAGGGAGTAGAGGCCAGAATGAACGTTGGTTGGGGGAGGGGTTCTAGTGAGGCCTAGTGGCAAGATGTCTGTCCAGAGCTGGGGGACTGGTCTGGGGGCTGGGCGTAAAATAACAGCCATTGGGAAGCTAGGATGGGAGGTAGACTGGGGAAGGTCCGCCAAGGTGAGGAGGGCAGACAGGACAGAGTCAGGAGTCATGGCATGTTCTTAAGCCACTAGGTATTGTGGCAAAAATGACATTCTAGGAACACTAGTTTGGTCCTGGCATACAGGCTGAATTGGGGGAAAGGAGAAACAGACAAGGACGCCACCTAGCAGTCTGATTGACCCCATGTGAAGTGATAGAGGCTTCGGCTGGGGCTGGCTGACAGGGAACAGATTCTGAAGAACAAAGTGCAGGATTGCTGTAGAAGGTGGGACAGAGAAGACTCGGTGTCAGTTTGGGAGTGGTTTAGTGTGACCCGCTCCCTTGCAGTAAAGGAAATGGGACAGCCAGACTGGTTTCCAAGTTCACTCTGCAGGTCGTCGACAGAACTGGCACCAGAAGCCTGCTTTCTACCTCCTGGTCCACAAAGCTGGCAGTAAAAGTCAGGAGCTAGCAGTTAATGTGGATCTTATTTACATCTGACATGATAAGGGCCCCAACTGTAGATATCTTCTGAATTAGCCCATATATCACTTCTGATCATTTTGAGTCATTATTTTATTTCTTGAATAAGTATGGTTGGTGGTTTGGGGTTTTAACCTATTCAGTGTTGGCTCTCTAGTGTCCTAGTTATCTTACCAGTTGGTTCTCTGGGGTCATTAGCCCAATGTCTCATCCCCATTTTGTGGGTGAGAGAGAGTACAGGTGTCTGAAGTGTCACAGTCAAGGTAGCAGTGGCCATAGTCCCAGCCCTTATCCCACCACATCTTCACCTCCGCCTCCAGGCCAGGCTCAGTGACTCATAGTGCTGTTTTGGTTAGTACTTAAGACCAATTCCATTTTGAGAACTTGGAGATTGAGCTTTCTTTCTTTTCCTTTCCTTTTAAGGAATGAGCCTTGCATTCCTCTTAAAATGATGTTTGTGAGCAGGGAACGAGCACTCTTGTATATAACTGGAGGGCTGCAGGAATCCAGGAGTGAGCAAGAGCTGTGGAGAAGTGAAGAGGAGGGAGTCAAGTTTATTACCATCTGGCTGCTATGTGCACTGTGCTCTCCAGAACGTGAAGAAACCGAGCCCACATCCCATGGCCCAGCCATTCTCAAAGGGAAAGCTATAGCTGAGCCGAACGGCCTTCACTCTTCCTCTCCCCGAGTCTCCCAACCGTGCACCAGATGAACCCCTCTGACGGCTGCAATAAAGGAGAGCCCATCCTTACCTTACACGCTTACAGTCACAGGCCCACTCAGTGTAGGTAGTTTGCTCTGCCATCACCTCACCCCTCTCCCCAGGGCTGTAAATGAACCCACCTTTGCTATAAACGGACCACTTGACCCCTGAAAAATGCACTGTCATTAAAACACATCACATTTTACACAGTTGTGGCTTTGATAGTCTAACTCAGACTTTCCTAACTGATGGACTGAGATATTGATCCCTTCAGCCATGAGAGCAGGTGGGCAGGCCTGCAGGAGCAAAGAACCTTGAGTACTGTGTGTCTGTGTTTGCAGAGGTGAAAAATGTAGGAAGGCTCTGGCCTAATAGACCCTGAGAGCTGCCGTCAATTAAATAGACAGACCTTGGTTGGCACGGGATTGGGAAACCGCACAAACCTTGAGCGAGTGAGCCCTGGCTGCTGAGCTGTGTTCGGCCTGCCTCCTTCCCTTCTAATGTTTCTGGGCTCCCGTGGCGTAGCCTCCTCCGGTCAGGAGCACAGGCTTGTTGCCAAAGGGGGTACTGCACCAATACGGCTACCAGCTACGTATTCAGTGCCAAATAAGTGCTTCTTCTTGGGCTCCTTATTCCATGACCTTCCCATCGCCTTGAGTATTGCCCTTTAGTGGCTGGGCTCTCTGTTATCTGTGTGATCACAAACAGGTGCTGCATTGTCTGGTGGTGTTTTTCCAGTAGCACCTTTTTGGATTTATAACCAAACTAGGTTAGAAAATCAGGTTGGTTTCTCTGTCCTCTGTCCCCCATAGCATTTTGTACAAGCCTCTGTGAAAGGATTAGCGGGTTGGCTGTAGTTGTTTATCTCCGCATTTGTCTCCCCCACTGAATTAAGCACTGCTGTGAGCAGGGAACCTGACTCGTTGCTCTGTAGTCCCTGGATTCAGCTGAAGGCCTCAACCAGACTAGACACTTAGTAAATGCTTGTTGAGTAAGTGGGTGAGTAGAATGAATGGCTGCGTGAGACCAGTACCAGAGATCCTCTTTCAAGTCCTGAATTAGGTGATTGTGCCAGCCTCTTCAGCCAGACCTATATTTTAATGTTTCATCAAAATAGAAAACATTCTCAGGCATAAGCCCAGTTATCTTCAGCAAGAGGGGCCTATGGCTACGTTCTCTGCTAAGTTAAGGTCCTTGCGTCCAGCTTCTCTTTCTCTGCTTGTCATCTTGGAAACTTGCTGTGGTTCAGGATACTTTCAGGCCACCTGACTTATGTTCATTTGCTGTCTTTCAGGCTGATTCACCCCGTGAGTGGCCGTTCCTACCACGAGGAGTTCAACCCCCCAAAGGAGCCCATGAAAGATGATGTATGTAGCCTCGGGCCAGGAAATTTCCTTTTCTTTCCTTCCCCTTTCTTCTCTTGCTTTCTTTCTTTTTCCATCTTCCCTTTATTCTGCCAGTATTACTAATTTAACCATGAGAAATATTATTGTCATGTAAATCACATGGGCTGTGACTCATCTACATAGTGTCTCTCCAGGTGACTTATTGCTTGACCTTGAGGTGGCTACCAATGCCAGCTATGTCCCGTTGCCCAGTTTGTACCTGTCTTTTGTCCAGAGCAACACCTTTCTGACGACAACATGGTAACCTAAGTGGTCAGCTAATCAGGAGAAGACTGCTTGGCAGATTTAGAGCCAGAGTGGAGAAGATAGTACTTACTAAAGAGAAGTTTGTTGCCCTGCTTCAGAAGAACGCCCTCTCTCTCTAATGACTGTACTGTGCCCTGCAAATTCAGAATATTTTGGCTAGCTTAACATCGCCAAATTCTTATGTCGGTCTTTGATTGTTTGCAGGTGTGAAAAAGAGGGCCTCATCCGTGCTCACTGTCACATTGGCCATAAGTAGTCTCTCATATGTTCAGCGCATGCTGGCAATGATAAGAATTTCCTGGATTTACCTTTGCCTGTGAGACAAGTTCATTAGGTCGTTCAGGTTCCAAAGCCATCATGTTAATTTAGTCACACTTCACAAAATCAGTAGTTCTCCCACTCAGAGTCCTTGCGTACTTCACTTGCTACTTTCAGAACGTTGACGGCTGACACCCTAGTAAAAACACAACGTACTTGGGCAGCTGAGATTGTAATTGCTGATGCAGCTCTGATTTTGATGTACCGTCCTGATCTGAGGGGCCTCTAGCGCTCTTGCTTCTGAACCTAGAAATGTTCGTCTTAGAAGCTGAACAGCTGAGCAGAAGCAGAGAGAAAAGCTTTGCCTGTCTTCCTCTCACAAGCCCCTTCCCTCAGCGTTGCTGTTTCAGGCTCCCTGACTTCTCTGGGCCAGTTGGTCTGCTCCTGGGACCAGCTTGCTGGGAGTGGTGGAGCTCTTGTAGTTCTTTATTGGAGAGGGTCTAGATTGTTATCTTTCCCTCCGATGGACTTTGGGATCAGACAGCATCTCAGAGCTGCATCTGGCATTGGATAAGGAAACCTTTACTAACAGTCTTGGCCTTTTCGTGTCCTCTTCCTGTTCTCAGATCACTGGGGAGCCCTTGGTCCGCAGGTCTGATGATAATGAGAAGGCCCTGAAAATCCGCCTGGAGGCCTACCACACTCAGACCACCCCACTGGTGGAGTACTACAGGAAACGGGGGATCCACTCTGCCATCGACGCGTCCCAGACCCCTGACGTCGTGTTTGCGAGCATCCTAGCAGCTTTCTCCAAAGCCACATGTAAAGACCTGGTTATGTTTATCTAATGTTGGGTCTAAAAAGGCTTTTCTTTCTTCCTCCTATCCTTGTTGAGAGAGTGGGTGGGAATGGCAGGCCAGGCAGAAGGAAGCTTCCTCAGGCCAGCAAGAATATCGTTCGATGTACTGATTAAAAAGCACTTGCTTGATGTGTCTTTGGTGTGTGTGCAGCCCTCATCTCATCTGTGTGTGGTTTGGTGGGTGTGTGTGCAGACTCCTCCCTTCCAAGTTACAGGCGAGGTTGCTTCACCAGCTGTTCACTTCTTTAGACATAGCCTTGATTTTACTTTTTGACCAAAATAAACTAACTCAGGTATCTGGAAGATACCCCAGCTCCCTGGTATTTTTTCTATCTCCAGCAGCTGATTAGAAATCCAGGGTCCAGTGTAGTCAAGCAGGACCAAAGTTCCTGATGGCAGATTGTTGGGAAGGAATTCCACTTGTTTCCTGACGCACAATGAAAAGCCACATGAGTCAGTGTGTGGACAGGGAACATTGATTTTTTTTTTCCCCCTAAATGGGAGTCAAAAGATACTTAAATTTCAGATCCCAGAAATTACCAGAAGAGAGTATCATAGGAAATGCCAAACCAAGTTGGAATATTTTTGTGATCTGCATCACATTTCTGTGAAGTAGAAATCATTTGGGACCTGTGTTTGAAAACTGAACTGTGGTCAAAGAATTAAACCAGATGAGAGATCCTTTTAAATTCAGACTATCTTCTGAACATCCAGGCTGGGCATGGAGCACAGCCAATCCGCAACCCCAAAGGGGATTCTGTTTTTATGTTTAATATTTGCCTCTATTTCCATGGATGACCAAAACATATTTGAAGGAAGCCTATTCTTGGATCCGTTTTGATTATAATATATTCAAACCCAGCCCCTCTCCAGGATATGAAACTCAGATGAGTCACACACAAACCTTTTAAACCCAAACCCTCTCCCCTCCAGACCCTGTCCTTCACCCTTGACTTCATGATGATGGTGGCCACAGACTCCCCAAGAAAAGATTACCCAAAAATAAAATTAACTATGACAATAATCAGCTTATATGCCTAACCTCAGCTCCCCCTCTGTAAAGCATTCCCTGGGTCCTATGCTGTGCCTTTTGGTCTCAGGTTTGATTTGTGGCAGACGGATGAATAGGTAAGACTGCTGTGAGAGGCCACAAAAGCAACAGCCTCTGGAGAAGCCATTAGAAAATCAGTGGCAGGTCCAGTAAATAATGCCTCCTGCCCTGGCATAATCTGCTGACTCAGTGCAGTGACTCTAAAGTGCCCTGTCTCCACCTGACCTGAGCTCTCCTGCTGTCTGTGGGACTACCAGCGGGCTTGTCCTCTGTCCACATGGAAGCTGGGCGTGGGTACGTGGCCATCTTGCTTTTCTTTTTGTCTGGTTCAAGTGAGTGTCTGCTGACTCTGCTCTGCCTTCTTTCCCTGGCTGTAAACTAACTCCACCCAGTCTGGTGTGGGGTGTTTCTGGGAAGCAGGTGACTTCTGGGAATGGACGAGGGAAAGGAATGAAACCAAACCGTCAGTTCTGTCTGCAGGGATCTGGGGTTCTTCTCTGGATGGGGGTGGCCTCACGAATCTTTGAGTCCACTCCCCTTTGACTGGGGACAGTTACAGGCATTTGACCTCAAGTTTGAGGTCCTTGAATGTTTGCTAATTGAATGTGCACCATCCTTGCTTAAATATTTGTCATCCAGCCCCATACATTCACATGTGCGTACCCCCACACGCGCGTGTGTGTGATACTTGGACTGCGTGTGAAAACTAGATCATGGGGGATGCATATGCCTTTTTGGGATTGGTTAGGGGTTGATTTTTGCTTCATTTAATTCCAGAGCCTCAACCTCAGCAAGCATGAGAGCTTTCACCTGGCAGAGACATGTCCAGTGTTTAATACATTTGGTTGCTTGGGCGAGCGTGCCAGCCTTCTCTGATGTTTACTTGGTTTTTAAAAACCCATTTTGTTCTCTCTTGTTTTCCTCTCTATTTCAGCCTAGTAACAGAAGGCCAGGCGAGACTGCACCACTGCTCATCACCCCGCGGCGTGATCCCTGCTCTTAGGTGCTGGGCAGAGGGGTGGGGGGTGTGGTCAGGGTAAGGACGGAGAGTCAAGAGTGGTGAGGGGCTCGAGGAAAATACTGGAAGAACAATGGTGTTGTAGTGAAATGATTCTTTTATATATAGTAGGAGTCTTAAGTATGAGGAATTAATTTTTTTAAAGACTAATAGGAGGGTGTAAGTAGAGGTAGGGAGGGGTAGTACTATTTCTAAGAAATCAAGTTCTCATTTACTCTGGACTGGTGACAATATTTTTTAAAGCTGGAGTCCTCAGCCTTTATCTTAGAACCTCATGGGTTGCCAGCCCAGGAAAGCAGGAAATCAAAGTGTTGTCCCGTCTGTGCTGTAGCTTGGGACAGAGGGGGTTAGACTACCGACTCTGGCTCCCCTCACCATGAAATCAAAAATCATCTCCACATTTGAAAGAGATACCGGGTGTGCTCACGGGGGCAGTGGCCCAGCAAATCAAGTTTACAGGAGTCACAGGGAGGGTGGGACAGGCTGGTCCCACTCCCTTCCCGACTTACCACTGATTTACCAGTCCACCTGACCTCACGGGCAAGCGCTCGGCAGCCACCCGGTGTGTGCCACAGCCTTACGCTCTTGCCTCCTTTCATCCATGATGTGTGAAGGGACCCTTTAAATAAATGAGCAGGTGTTCTACACAACACCATCCAAAGACTCCTTCTTGTCCTCAAATCCTGTGACCAGGATGACTTGACAGCACTGTGATGTATTTTCATTGAGGTGCCTTTCTTAACCGACCAAATGCTGCCTTGTCAGTCCCCTAAATCAATAAAGTATATAAAAGTTTGTATCCCCTGTTGTGGCATTTCTTGAGGGGATCTGGACTAGTGAAATGACATTGATCTCTGGATCTGGCTTGGAAGCCCTTTCTTGTGGTCACTGGAAGCGGGAAGGCAGGAAGGTCCAAGCATGTGCTCATAAGATGAACATGCGCCCTCTTAACCTTCAGCTCATATGCAGGCTTTTCTTGAGCCCAAGGACAAAGCCGCTTGGTCTAGTGGAGACAGCGCTGTACTTGGAGTTCAGGGTATGTACAACAAATCCCAGCCAATTGTTTACTCTTCTGTTTAGTCTGAAAAGAGGCTGATGATGCTGCCTTTTCCCAGGCAGCATCTCCTTACAAATGAAGTTTATAAGGAGAAGCTTTGCCCTGGCCAGTGTGGCTTAGTTGGTTGAAGCATCATCCCATAATCGAAGGGTAGTGGGTTCAATTCCAAGTCAGGACACATGTCTAGGTTGCAATTCAGTTTCCGATCTGGGCACATGTGATCCCCGGTCCGGGCATGTACAAGAGTCAACCAGTCCAGATGCTTCTCTCTTTCATCGATGTTTCTCTCCCTTCCCCTCTCTCTAAATGCAATGAAAAAATGTTCTCAGGTGAGGATAAAAATATATAAAATAATTAAAAATTTTTTAAAAAGGAGAAGCTTTTTGCCTGGCACACGACAGACACAGGATAAGTGTTAAATCGGTCAAAATACACACAGAAAAACGGGCTTCCTGCTGGGCTGGGTGATTGTGGAGCGGACATTTGTCTACAGTCTAGAAAGCTGGTGCTTCTCGCCCCTAAGCCAGATTTTTGGCTGCCTTTTCAGATGCCTCTTTAACACCCTTGGTTGCTTTGTAAATCCATTTCTCCCCCTGGCAAAAACGAGCTTAAATTGTTTGTCCAAACTGAAGCTCTCATGTACTTTGGAAGGACTGCCTGTGCCAGGGAGGTTTCTGGGAAACGACAGCGCTCCCTGAAGCCAGGGGGGCTGGGCTGGCAGTGCCACCACGCTTCTTTCAGCCTCCTATTCTGGGGAGAGGCAGGGTTGTCACCGGCATACTAAGTTCTGCTCCCCGAGCCAACTCCTTCCCTCTTCTGCTTCACCGCTTCCCTGCCTCTGCAGACATTTTCAGGTGACAACATTACTTACTTGCCTTTTCATTATTGATCGATTGATTGACTGATTGATTTTGAGAGAGAGAGAGAGAAACCTCAGTCTGTCACTGCACTTATCCACGCACTCACGGGTGGACTTCTACATGTGCCCTAACCAGGGGTCAAACTCGCAATCCCAGCACATCAGGACAACACTCTAACCAACCGAGCCACCTGGCCTGGGCTTCCTGAGCTATTCAAATGCCCCTTGAAAAGTTTCTTCCCTTCCTTGATCATCATGCAAGAAACAGGGAAATATTTGTCAAACCAGCCTGGGAGCCCTCATGGTATAAATGAAAGTATTAACTGGAAGAAGATCCACTGGGCTGTTATTCATTCACTTCTTTGGGCTTGGTTTCTCCATCTGGAAACCGAGATCGGATGAGCTCAGAACCACTACAAATCCTGGAGGACCGATGTGCCAAGGACTGCGATGGCTTCACACCCACAACCCCGCTGGACCCTCACAAAGCACACTAGGGGGTCAGAACTGTCGACTGCTCTGTTACAGGTGAGGAAACCAAGACTCAGAGCAGCGAAGGGATTCCTGGGGTCACACACAAGGGGCAGGATCAGGACTGAAACTGTCCCCTTGACTTTGTCGCTGAAGTGATTTAGTGGCCTGCACAGCTCTACAGCAGCAAAGGCCCCTCCACATGAGAGTCCTTTCTCGTGGGTGCTCACACTCTGCCAGAGCCGATTCTGAAGACATCCCTGGCAGTCTGAGGACCCAGGTGTGCACCTTAGGGTCTCTCGTGTGCACGGAGTGTCCCAGACAGAACAGAGGTGGATGAAGAGCAGCCTCGGCCCTCGGGAAGCCTCACCAGTCTTAGGAAGACAGATTTCGGCAGGAGCTCCTCCACCATGAGACCTTGGCCAAGTCATCTCACCTCACCAGTAGCATGGAAATGGCCTCTGCCCCTCAAGTGTGCTGACAACACTGGTGACCAATCTCAGGAGGGCCAGGATGCCTCGAACACCGCTGGTGCTCAGTATGTGCTGCTGGAGTCACAGAGAAAAAGTAGACATTGGCAAGACCTTTTGTCTCCCTGACTTAACCGGGATTCTTAACCTGAAGGTCCCCTAGAGGTCCATGGACCTCTGAAACTGTGTGCAGAGTTCTGTATGTTTGTATTTTCATAATTAGCAATAGTTTAACATATTTAATGCTTACTGTGCAGTAGGTTCTGCATATGCTATCTCATTTACCCTCAGGAACTCTGTGGACGTAAGAACTACTATTAGCTCCTTGTTAGGTGCATTTGGAGGTTCACACGTGGAGGAACGGCAGAACCAGAGTGGCCCAGCCTGTGGCTCCACACTCCAGCCTCTCACCTTTGTGCCACCTGCTCTGACACTTTGCTGAGGGGAGAAAGGTTCTCAAAGCGCTTGTGACACAGACGTCTCTGAGCCGTGGTTCTGAATGAGAAGAAATTAGAATAGGTTTGCTCTGTCACCACGAAGGACCTGCGTGGGGCATGCTACCTCAGGTAAGGGCCTTTTTCTCTTTCTTGCTGTGGGTGCTAAAGCTCCAGGTGCCTAGTCCGGGTGAGGTGCCCCCAGCAGAGAACAGACAGGCAGAGAAAAACATAGTATCAGAGAGTGAGGCTGGACAAGACAGGCCCAGGTCCTGTCCAAGTCACCCTCAAGTCACACAGGTCTGCTCTTTTGGGACAAATATGCTCTAGAGCAAATCATTAACATTGTATGGTGTCCCTTAGATAAAGACTTTGGAGATGAATCTCGCTGAGTTTCCCGCTAGGAGATAATTGTGCTTCCTATTTAGCTGGTCTACATTCTTCGACTAGGTAAGAAATGCTCCATTTTCTACTGTGTTTTCCTTTTTGCCCTGGCTGTGAGGAATCTCCCCTTGTGTTCAGTCGCTATGCTTTCCTCTGCCAGGGCTTCTTAATAAAACCCTTACCTCAACTTGCCCAGTCCCATCCGTTTTCTGTTTAGTGTTTTTGTGCTTTCGTGTGCGTTGTAAACTGCCTTGAGTCTATTTTGGAAAACAGTGTAAAGAAAGGGCTAATTATGTGGTGCAGGAGCTCAGACTACAGAGAAGAGCGTGGAGGAGGAGGGGCTGGGCTGCTCCATGTGCGCAGTGGGGCATTCCAGGCAGAGGACACGGCCCCTGGGGGAAGGTGCAAAGGCCACGGGCACTCAGGGCCGCTTTAATCCACCTCTGGTTGGAATAGTGTTTTTCAAACCAAGCCCAGGGACAACAGAAGAGCAGGATACAAGGGTGTGTACACACAGAGCTGACAGCCCGTGTGCCATCCTTCCCTCCTCCCAAACACACTGCATCAGGGCTTCGACCGTGAACTAGGTGCCCCTCTTCTGTGAGACTCAAGAAAGGAAGCCCTCGGTGTTTTTGTCAGCTGTGTGTTCAGTCACACACCCAGTGGGGGTGACAAATGACTGTGATTAGGTCTTGGCGCTGATAGTAGAGGAGACACTTAACCTCCAGGCCTCAGCGAACTCATCTGTAAACTGAGGGTCACAGCACCCGTCTCTGGGTGGCAGACTGACGGCCAGGAGCACACAGTCCATGTTCCCCAGCCGGCAGCTCCGGCTCAGCGACTCCACTTTGTTCATCTGTGCTAAGGAAATGACTAAGTATGTGCAGCATTTTTTATTACAGGATAAGAATTGGAAACAACCTAAACTTCCAACAGTGGGGGAGACCAGCTGTGATTCATTCACGGGATGGAAGAGTGTGCGAGCCTGAAATGCTGTGAATCATCCCGAGACAGCAAAGTTTCATGATTAACTGCTGCGTGAATAGACATGTTACGAAGCAATAGAGAACGGGTCCATTTTTAAGAGTAAACTTTTTATTTTGGAATCATTTTAAGTTTGCCAAAAAAGTACTAAGGATAGTACAGAGAGTTTCTGTATACATCCAGCTTCCCCTAGTGTCGATATCTTACATAACTGGATCATAGCTGAGTGGTGAAACTAAGATTTTATTTCACATTTCTTCTTGGGTCTTCTAATTTTTCTATGTTTGATGTGTCCCATAATTAGACAAAAAAAAGCCAATGTTTTCAGGCTGAACTAGTGCCCTCCGTGACTGCGCCCAGAATGGCTGCACCGCGTGGTGACTCCTCCTTTGTCCTCTTCAGCTGGAAGGAAGAGCATGTCTGCCTCGGGCCTCTTTCCCCATCTTGAAGCACAGGGTCAGGAAGAGGCACTGATATCTGACGGAGTGAATGAGTGAAGTCAGGGAAGTTCATTGCCACCAACTCTCCGAGACTAGCAGCATTCCTTCAGTTCAAGGCTAACATTTCCCATACCCCTCCCTCAACTGCTCCCCACCCCCCACTTCTAGGAACTCTTGGCCAGGGGAGGGATTTCTAGGGCATTTCTTTATTTTCCACATGAACAAGGAAGATTCAGGTAGTAGCCCAGCAGGAAAAGGCAGCCCAGTTTTTAAAACATTTATTTGACACAAAAACTGTCCCCAGTGACTTGCCTTGGCAAACTCCTAGTCATCTTTGAAGGTGTTGCTTAGATGTCCCCTCCTCTGAAGCCTTCCCCCGCCCGCCTGAGCTAAGTTGGTCACTCCCTGCTCTCCACGTGTCTCTGATTTCACGTGCCTCCCCTCCGACAGTGGAGATCCTTGAAGGCAGGCGCTGTCTCATTCATCTTTGCTCCTAGGCCCCCAGGACACACAAGAATAAATTTATCAAATCAGTAAATGCGGCAGGTTTAGTGTGCCTAGTTTGCAGATAAGAAACAGGCTCGTAGGACGTAAGTGACACATAGTAGGCTGCCTAGTAAGGGGCAGAACCAGGACTGAGTCCAGGTGGGGACGGAAGGCCCAACTTCTGTCGTAGACAGCTAAGGTCAGAGCTTGGCAAACTTCCAAAGGAATCGTGCCTCAGTTCTGCCCCTGTTGCCCAGGTGATGGCCCAGCTGAGAGAGCACCTACTGGGTGAAGAGCTGACATGCAATACAGGATTCTGGTTAATTCTGAAAGAGGGGTGATTATCCCCACTGCACAGGGGGAAAAGCAAGCTCGCAGGAATGGAGTGGCTTGGCCACCACCCCCTGGTCAGGCTGAGATCTGAACTCCAGCCTAGATGCCTTCACACCTAGGGGTTAGGGGCTCGTAGGAGTAGGGGCTAGGCGGGGATTCTCAAAAGGGGACAACCTGGTAAGGTTTCTGGATGGCACTGAGGGGGCCAGTCCTGGAATTGTGCCCTCTGGCCCTGGAGTATCTCCACCCCAAAGGCAAAGGACTTTGCACTCTGGGTGTCTGCCCCTCGCTGTCATTCCTGCTGCTGTCTTGGCTGGGCCATGAGGGACTGCACTGCTGCCCTCAGACTGTGGCCCTGGCCTGACTCCAGCCCGAGCCCTCCCAGGTCCACAGCTTCCCCACACCTGTGCCAGTGGGAGCCAGAAACAGGTGACTCAGAGACTGGCCTTGGTGGCTTCAGGCCAGTGGGGCACTGGCGTGAGGGTGGGGGTGCCCTGACCTACAAAGGAATCCTATTAGCCCAAGCCAGGACCTCAAGGGAGGCGACTCTTGCTTACCCCCATCCCAAGGTCACAGTGACTTCCTTTTTGTCTCAGCTACTCTGAAGGGAAGGCATGTGGACTGAGATATGGAAGTGGAGGGGACCCCAGTGGCGCTGCTGGGCAGGGCAGGCATCACCCTGTCTCATAGGTCATAACTGATAGGATTCCTGAAGAACCATCAGGTGCCAGGTTCTATTCTGAGTTCTATCAGGACTAATTCAGGTATTTCTCGCAACAGTCCTGGGAGGTAGGTTCCCTTACAACCCCTCTACCCAAATGAGGGAACAAAGCTCAGAGAGGTTAAGTCACTTGCCCAGGTCACACAGCCAGGGCATAGGGAAGCTGGAATTTGAACTCATCCTGGCTCTAGAGCTAACAATGTTCTAGCCACATTATTTTGGGAGTCCAGGCTCCTGGTCTCTAGGCTCCGCTACTTCCTTGAACAAGTGTCAACCTCTCTGGGCCTCAGTTTCTCCTCCCAGAAAGTGAGAAGATTAGACCAGGCAAATCTCTGAGAGCTCTAACATGCTGTGTTTATGCTGTTCCTCCAGCCCTCAGAGGAGGTCACCATGGCAACTGTAAAGGGAAGTTCACTGTGTCAGGCCCCAAAGGTACCAAGATGAAGTACAGTATGTAAGGAGCTCACAGAAGTCTATGGGAAGACAGTCCCATACACCGTTCAGTACTGCTGGGTGGTATCATGTGCTGTGGGGCCCAGGCCTTGCCCTGGGCCAGGAAGAGGCAGGATTTGGATTAGGTGTGTAGAAAAGGAGTTCCAGGTAGAGGAGACAGCATGAACACAGGCTGGGTGCTGAGACTCTGGAACCTAGCTTCACATTCAACTACCTTGTGATGACCTTCGAGGTCAGGCCACTCCACTAGTGCACAAACTTCCAAGGCAACCCCTCTTCACTCACCAGCATCAGAGCTCCAGAGCCAGGAAAGCTGGGTCCAAGTCGCCAACACTTCTGTGCCGGGTCTCAGTTTCTCATCTGTAAAACGGAGATGATAACAGTAATCTCACAGGCCGCTGTAAGGATTCACTGAGGTAACACACATACAGAAGGTTTGACATGAAGCTTGGCACATAGAACATGCTCAGTGCATCATGGGATGTCCTTTCACCCTCTCCACCTACCCATTGCCTAAATCTGTCATCTCAAGGTTTAATTCAGACTCCTGTCCTCCCCCATGAAGCCTCCCTTCCCTGGCTGCCACCGCAACCCTTACTCATGGCCTTCTCTTAACTCCCGCAGCCCTTGTCTATGCCACGCAATTCAGGGTATGCAATGGAGTAAGATTCCTATGGGTCACCTCCCCAGGATCTAGACTGCTTTTTCCTTAAGGACTCCCAAGTCTCATTTCCCACTGGGAATCTGCATGCTGTCAGAGAAGCTGCTTCTAATCCCTCCTGTCCCCCATTCGGAGGATGAGACACATGATTTAAGCAGAGCCAATAAACTACCCCTGCCACTAGTAGTTAGTTCACAGATGGGCAGATGACCTCACTCAGTCCACAGTGAGTCTCAGGACTTGGGAATTCTGGAATACAGGTTCTCTCTATTCTCCCTCTGGCTCCAAATAGTATAGCATGTAGATGTGAGGTCTGGAACTGCTGCAGCCATTTTGCTACCATGAGGAAAGCCAGCCTGAGGATGATACTGAGGATACAGAACTAGGAGACTAGCAGAGGAATGGAGTCAAACGTGCCCAACTGCCAGGCTCCACCAGACGTTTCAGTTGTATGAACCAAAAGATTTCCTTTATTTAAGCTGGTTTTCTGTTATTTGCAACCAAAATCATCCTGATTCAAACTATACAGTTAAACTATTTTGTTTACCAAGAGATGTATTTATTCACTTAAATATTGATTAGGCCCCTGCTACATACCAACCACTGTACTAGGGGTAAGGGATTTATCAATGAGTAGTATTGATGTGGTCCCCCACCCTCCTCAAGTTAATAGTCTGGTGGAAAGAATCAGAGATTAAAATGCCTGCTCTGGGTGCTGGCTCTGATGTTGTATTTAACCTGCTCAACATCTGTCCATCCTCCTTTGGATACCAGAACCCTGACTTCCCTTTGGACACCAACTAAAGGGCTGGTCAATTGACGTGGGCCTGGCCAATTGGCATATGCCATGCGCCTAGCCACAGCGGCTCATTCGGTGACAGGCACGAGAGTCAGGCCTGAGACTACAAACTTTAAAAACAGGCGCTGCAGGTTGAAGTCTAGCTCTCACCCTACCACACATCACCCTGTCCAGCTTCGCCTCCTCCTTGCACTTTACGCTACGGCATAGCAACCACCCTACTTCTCCTCCCTGTCTCCTCTTCGTGCCCGCCTGGCAACCTCCAGCTCATCTCCTGGAAACGTGATTGGGCCCATATGCCACTCAAGCCACCTGGGTACCTTTTTATTTGTAACTACATGGACTCATACTACTTCCCCAAAAGACTGGGGCTTCTTCAAGGACAAAGAGAAGGTCTCAGTCTCCTCTGCTCCCCCAGTGCCTAGCTGAGAGACTGACCTGTAGCTGCATGTCTGGATGGATGGTTGGAAGGCCTTCACTGCTTCAGCAAACGTCAGGCATCTGCCTCTGTTCTGCTGGCGCTGAACCAGACACAGGATACAAGAAGCTCAGGGTACAATCCAGAGAGACTCTCACGCTGACAGGTAATTGCAGTGTTGGGTGATACGGTGGGATCACAGGAGAGAACAGCTCCTTTGGGTGCCCTGGGGAAAGCTTGCTCAAGTCACCACCCGAACTGGGCCTTGAAAGTTGAGCCGGCCGTTGCCAGATGGTGAAAGGAGGAAAGACTCTAGCTTGTACAAGGCACAGGGGTGTGAAAAAGCACACCGTGGTCCAGGGACAGCAAGTACTCGTTATGGCTGGAGCATGGGAGGAATGGTAGGGGCTGGGAGATGAGGCTGGGCAGCAGACAGGGCCAAAGAGGGCAGACTTGACTCCCATGCCAAGGTGGTAGACACATGTCTCAGAGCCAATGATCGAAGCTTTGCAAACAGGGAAGAAATGATGTGGTCGGTTTGCGTTTCGATGTTGAGGAGACCTGGGATAGAGAGGCCAGGGCAGAGGCTGCGCTATGAGCCCTTGGATTTGGGCTACTTAATAGTAATAACAACAGTTAATACTTCCTCAGTGGTCACTCTGTCTGGGCCCCATTCTGATTTCCTGGTACACATTAACTGATTTAATTCTCCCAGGACCCTATCTTAAATACTCAGAAACTGAGGCAGGAAGAAGTTAAGTACCCTGCTTTACCTGGTAAGTGGTAGAGCCTGGATTTGCACCCTGGCTGGCCCACTCAGGGCCTGTGCTTGCAGTTACTGTGCTACATGTGTTATCCTCCTCATCGTCATGGTAATAATGGTGATGTTATGCTAATGATTGTTTATTGAGTGCATATTCCACACCGGGCCCTGCTCTGTGTGCTTCATATTGTCACCTCAGGTTTAATAGGGTTTTGATCAGGTTAACAAGGACTCTGTCCAGCTGGGAGGCCAGTTCCAGAGCCCACAGTCCAGTGGAGATGCTGCTCCAGGCCTTGCTGTCTGTGAGCCACCCACAGGGAAGTAGTCTGGCCACCTCCCCAAACTGCTGACAGTGACCTTTAGCAGTGGCAGCCAGAGCCTTGTGCTACAGTTGGCTGAGCGCCCAGCCAGAAGGACTGAGCCAGTGTGGAGTGAGCAGCTGCAGGGCCTGGGCCCCTGCGGCCTCCAGGTACCCTGGTTTAATACAGGGACACTGTGCAAGGCTACTACATCCCAGAGCTGGGGACCAAGCATCAGGACCCCTGGGGTTTGGGCCCAGCATGGTCTCTGGTGTGCAAAGGGATCTTGGGCAAATCCCTACCCCTCTATGGGCCTCAATTTCCTGGAAGGTGCGTTTCCTGGTCTTTGATCGTTCTTCCTTGCAGTACTTGTGATAGGAGGGCACTATGCAAACCACAACACTCTCTCCTGCCAGGAAAACCAGGCCCCAGGCTGTTTAAGACCTTTCCTTGGTGCCAGCCCCTGCACTGTACACTGGGGCCCTGGAGCAGGGGCTGAGCTGACCCCTGCCCTCAAGTCGTTCCCAGCCAGTTGTGGGGTCAGGGGACAGACAGGAAGATTAATCACAGCCTAGTGGTAGGTACTGCACTGCATAAAGACAAGGATACCCAAGAGGGTGTTGCAAGTTCCAAGGAGGGGGCAACTGACTGCCTGCTGTGGCCTGGAGGCTTCTGGGTAGGAAGAACATGGAGCTGAACTGTGTCTTGTGTCTTCCAGGTAGAGAATGGGGTATGCATTACCACTGAGGGAACAACCTGTACAAAGGCCTGGAGGCAGAAAAGAACAAGGCCTGTTGAAAAAAAGGTGAACTCCATGTGGCAGATAGCAGGGAGGGGAGTGTGTGTATGAGTGCAAGGAGTAGGGCTAGAGAGGCAGATGGGAGACAGCAAGGGTCTGAGTTGAGCACCGAGTTGCCAAGCCACAGCTAAAGACTCCCATGCTAGAAAGAGCAGGGTCCATGCAACAGGCCACAGAGGTCCCTGGGAGGGCCCGGAGCCTCCCGAGTCCCAAGTGAGCCCACCTCACCTCCGATCTCAGATAAAGCCCTTCACAAAAAAACAGCCCAATTTTTGCAGACACCTCACACATGTAGGCCTCATCCTCTGCCTTCAGGAGAACCAGCAACCAGAGAGGCAGCTGAGACTCAAAAGAACTGGCCAGGTGATGCAGCTGTTGAGCACCTATGGGTCAGGCCCCATGTTGGCCTCTGGAGAACAGACCAGGCAGGGTTCCTACAAGGAGCCCACAATCTAGCTGAGAAGACAGATGCCAAACACAGGAGCATGCCAATAACTGCCCATCTAGCCATAAGGGGGATCTGACTCCAGGCCTACTGCTTCATGCCTCCCCTCCCATCAATGTTTTTCACCCATCATTCAAATGTCAACAGCAAAGCATTTCCGCACCTTTGATCTTGCTGGACCCCCTGTGAGGTAGGGCCCTTGTTCCCATTCAGAAGCAAACTGAAACCCAGGAAGTCCAAATGAGCCAGCCATGTCCACACAGCAAGTCAGATACAAACCAGAACCCATCTTTGGACTCAGCTGTCTGGTGAGATCATGGAGGAAAACTACCACTGTCTTTCCCAGCTTTGCTGTGGGCCAGACCATCCCTGGGATATCAGAAACCCAAGGGACTTTCCTGGGAAACAACTTCCTGGAGGAACACGAGAATGGTCCAAGAGATATTTTCAACTTGGAGATGTTGGACCCCGTGCTGAACCTGAGGCTGCCCAGGAGCCCCAAGCAGTTTTCCCAGCTTTGCTGATAGTTCAGAGCCCTTGAGGTGGCAAGCAGGACTGCTTTTGAATGAAATGGAGCATAAGCCCACACAAGGGCAAGGCACCATCATCAGGAAGACCTGTAAACTGTAGGAAGCTCCAAGCCCTGAGCACTGGGCTCGCACGCCCTGAAGTGGGGTGGGTATCTTTTGACCTTCAGGGGGTCTCAACCCCATTCAGGGGCTTCTGGGTCCCAGTGGAAGGTTCTCTAGGCCCTTTGGAGAGGATCTTTGGGTTCTGATGAGGAGTCTTTGGATACGATGGACCTGGGGAGGGGGTTCTAACAACAGATCACTTGTCAGAAAGGTGGGAAGAGTTGAAGTGTTTGAATGTGTTTAGGTTCATATATTTGCTGTATCTACGGAGTTTCTTCAGTGCATTTCATTCCCAGGGCACTCACCCCTTATTTGTTCCACACTGGCCCTCAGAGCCACATTTTATGGAGCTAAAGAGATTAAAGATGGAGAAGTACAGAGAGCTACCCAAACCCCCCACAGAACATCTGGAATCAGACCGGGCCCTCTCCTGTGGCCTCCATCTGCCCTTGCACCCTCTGCCAGCCTGGGGTCCACCCTCTCCAAACCCAGCTGTCCCTGACTTTTTAGCCCTTGCTGAGCTGCAGACCACTGAAGCCAAAAAACCACTCACCATTCCACGCCTGAGCTCTCCTTTCTGGAAAAGCCCTGTGTAGGGAGGTGGGGTGGACTGGGGGGCTTCAATCCTGGCTCTGTTCCTTCCCTGTGAGCTTAAGTGAAATCATGAGTATGAAAGAGCTTCACAAACTGAAAAATGCTGAACCAACACAAAGACGGGGAAACCACCACTGTTTTTTAGTCCTCACACAAGGATATGTTCATTAATTTTACAGGGAGAGGAAGGGAGAGACAGAAACATCAATGTGAAAGAAAAACATTGATGGGTTGCTTCCTGTATGCCCTCGACCAGCGATCAAACCCACAACCTCAGTATGTGCCCTGACTGGGAACTGATCCCGCAACCTTTTGGTGTGCAGAACAATGCTCCAACCAACTGAATCACCCGGCCGGGGCAAACTACCACTCCCACAGACAGAGACAAGTGACTGGAGTCAGGCCTTCTAGGGGCGTACAGTCCAGGAAGACAGATGCACAGGCCCCAACCCCAACATGGTACAGATAACGTGACAGCCAAGGGGTGTGCCAGGCACTGTGAGGGCACAGACCACTCCTTAAGGGAGTCATGGAAGGCCCTAAGAGGAGGACACCTTGGATATGGGCCCTGGGATGTGTGACAGTTTACCAAGCAGACAAAAGAGAAGGCATGCAGTTCAAAGGAGGGAGCAGATGGTGTGAAGGTGTGGGCTTGGAAAGGGAGTGGTCCAGCTAGAGCATCCACTAAGTGATGGGGAAAATGAGGCTTGGCAGGCCGGGCCAGGGCAGAGGAGAGCGCTGAACTGCTTGCAAAGAAGGTTTCAATTTCTTTTCAGTAAATAATGAGAATTCTAAAGCAGGGAAGTGGGACTTATGCAATAAATTATAATTTCTGTTCTTTACAAATTTCAAAATAGAGGCTCAGAGTGAGCAAGCAAATTGCCCAAAGCCTCTGTTTTAGTCAGGAAAACAGAACTAATAGAGTGGAGATATTTTATATACACACCTACACATTTACATAAATGTACATATAAATTATATCTCCATACACATATTTACATATATACTTATATTTTACACACTGATGTTTAATACTCTGCAAGAGATTTATTATTAAGAATCGACTTACACAACTATGAAGGCCAGCAAGTCGCAAGATCTGCAGGGTGAGTCTGCAGGCTGGAAACCGGGTACAGCCAATGGTTCAGTTTCCAGCCCAAGTCCAAAACTATCTGGGAACACTGTGAACCAGTCACGCTGGCATATAAAATTAACTGCCATAGCCTCACAGCTACAAAGTGCCAGATCTGGGGTTTGAACCCGGGTCTGTCTAACATGAGAACCCTCTGCTGCAGCAGCCACTGGGCAGAGGTCCAGAGCGCTCCTTTCCCAGCCTGGATGGCAGCTTCCTTGCCAACTTTAGAGAAGCAACCAGTCCCCAGCCAGGTCAGGCTGTGGGCAAGTCAGAAGGCCCATCAGGGCTTAGAGATGGAGCTAACCAGCAGCCTCTCTATTTTTCACAAGGCTTTGCAAAACCCCTCTTGAGAAGAGAGGTGAGGACAAGCGAGTTGGAGCTTGCCCGGCAGAAGCAGGACCTCCTCTTCCTTAGGCATCTGAATAGCTGTGCCTCTGTCTCCCTTCTCGCCCTGCTCCCTGGCCTGGAGAAACATTGCTTTCAAGATTGGTGGAGCTGGAAAAGCCCCGAACTTTCCCTTCTTCAATCAATTCTGTACCATTATGCAGAAGGCAAAACAGAGGTCCATGTCGGGAAAGGGCTTCCCCCTGGTGACTCAGCCAGTCCAATCTCCTCAGCCTGTGTTTATAGGTCTCACTGTGTTATACTCTATAAAGGCTTACACTGTAAAGGGATTGAATAGGCAAGTCCAGGAGTGTGGTTGCAGGAGCCTCTCCTCCCCAGCCTGTGCCCCTAGGGAATAAAGGCTGACCAACCTCTGTGCCTCCAGTATCAGAATAGGGCCCAGAACAGAGAAGGTGTGTGTGGCTGTTTAATAATGTCCCCACATGTTCCACAAGGGCCTGGGGTGCATACGAGAGACACAGAGGATGGTTTCTCAGAAAGCAGAACTTCACGACATGAGGCTCATATAAAGGTGGGGAGTGAGGGAAAAGGAAGTGAGCATAATACCTCCCAGTTTCCAGGCTTCAGCTCCTGGGCACGTGGGAAATATCCTTCTCAGATCTTGAGAATAGATGGAAGAAGAGCAGATCTGGGGGGACAATGGCAAATACAGTTGGGACTGTGAAATCACTGAAGGTCTAAGGAGGAAAAGTACGTCTTGTTTGAAGAAGGTTGTTGGTATGTCTTGGAGAGTGGGAAGAATTATATATGAGTGGTAGAGGGTTTGAATGGAAACTGAGGTTGGTCCTTGATCCCTTTTTGGCCATGGAGAACCACTGAAGGGCTTTAAGCAGATCCCCAGGGAGATGATTCCAAAGGCCACTCCCAGCAGGTCACGTGGGGACACCACACCTGATTCCTCAGAGAGCCAGGGGAGATGAAGCTGGGCCAGGCCCACACCCGTGTCTACTTTCTTCCCTGTTCTCCCCCATCGGAGCTCAGCAACCCTGAGAGAGGAGAGGAGTAAAATCCCCAAGGGGCAGATGGAGAAACTAAGACACGGAGAGCTGAAGCGGCTTGCCCAGAGTCACAGCTGGGAAGCAGAATCACCGGCTTAGAGCCCAGCCTCCTGTTTCACAGAGAGAGAATGAGAAGCCCAAAGGGGAATGTCCCCACTTTGCCGATGAGGAAGTAGAAACAGAGGGAGGTGGGTCTTCTCCAAGTCGTTCGGTAAACAGTGACCAAGTACTCCAAGTGTCCTGGATGTTTTTATTCATCTCTCCACAGGACTCGGTCTTTTGACAAACCCCACAATTTACAAAACACTCTTCTTGGTCACAGTGTCTTGCTACCAAGGTCAGGCCACTGCGGGGCCAGACACAACTTCACTCTCACCCAGCGCCCAGGGACGGGAAACAGCCTCCCGTGAGGCACAGCACATCGGGAGCTAACCCCAGAAGCTATTTCCCTGTGCTGTCGCTTGAAGCAGCAGAATAGAGACTTAACTGGTGAGAATCATCCTCTGGTGACCCTGGGAAACCTTTCTGGGGAAAGGGAGGTTCTGTGGCCCAGAGGTGGCGAGCGGCTGGCCTGAGGCTCCACAAGCTAAGACTTGCCGCTGCCCTGTGGTGGCACTTGGTGAACACCAGGTGCTTTCTGATGGTGATGGAGGATGGGCCAGGCCCCAGCACCTGCCCCACATCCCACCACAAGAACACACCAGGAGCGAGGGGCTTTCCACCCAGATCCCCGAGAAGTTGCTCCATCATTCTGTCTCACCACAACCGTTTCCTTCTCTAAAAACTCCCTTCCCAGAAGGCCCTGAGCTCAGCCAGGCTCTCAGCACAGAGAACCCAGATTAGTTTCACCAGGCTCAGGAATGTCCCTGGAGGCCCTCCTACCTCTGCCACAACCACAAGCTGAGGGGGTGTGTGGGGTTGGCAGGAGAAAGGGCTGGGTCTGACACTACCAGCTCTGAGAGTAAGAGTAACATACTCCCAACATTTACCCCAAACAGTTCCCTTAATCCTCACAGCCCTCCTGTGGGGGTGGGAACAGTTATTGTCAACGGTCATTTTACAGGTGAGGAAGCTGAAGGCAGGGAAGGAGGGTAACACAGCTGTTCCATCCGATTCTGAGCTCTCTGCCCTTCCTAAGGTTCTGCTTAGTAGTGTCCAGTACCAAGTTTTTGGTTTTGTTTTGCTTTTGGAGATTTCTTTGGCGGTTGCCTGGGGAAGAGTTAAGATTCCCAAGAGTGCCAAAGAGAGAAGGGTCCCTGGGATGCGGAAACGAGACGGGAAGGAGATCTGTTTTAGCGAAGGTCACACAGCAAGAGAAATAACCGGGGTTCAGACTTGGTGGCGGGAAGCACCCGCCAGGCTTGCAGCCTGACACCGGTGCTGCCACCGCCTCCCACTCCTAAGGTCTCAGTTTCTCCTCTATCTAGGCGGAAATGGGAGGGGTCCTCCAGAACTCACGCCTTGGGTGGGGCTGTAGACTGTGGGAGCTGGCTTTCCGGAAACTGGTGTGGCTGTGCGGGTGCATAGACTCCGGCCCCTTCAGCCACGCCCCAGTCCCGCCCCTAACACCTTACACCCGAGGCCTTGAGAGACTCCGCCCACAGCGACGCTCCCCCTGTAAGGGGTTGGGTCTGTCCTAGCCCTAGCCAGGCAGGAGCCCAGCTCTTCTACCTGTCAAGGCCCACCTTGGGAGATGGAGGGTTGGCTCCTTAGGAGGGAGAGACTTGGGCTGGGACACCTGCTACTACTGACTCATTCATTCACACATCCATCCATTCACTCATGAAACCTCCCTGTGTTTAGTCATCTATCCCTTCAGCACAGTCTTATCCAGAGCCTTATAATTCTCTCACTCAACACTTCCTGACAGCCACAGTGGGTCACAGCTACTGCTAGACCCTGGGGCATGGAAATGAACCAGGTAGGCATGCTCTCTGCTCTAGAGGACTTTAAGAGTGTAGGGGACACAGCAGCAGCATGTGTCTGATGCTCTACAGAAGTGTGGACTTGGGACAGCAGCAAGACAGCCAGAGAGCTTGCAGTGTGGGAGCAGCCGGGGAAGGCTACACAGGGAGTGGCATCTGACCTGGATCAGTGAGGGAGCAGCAGTTGGCCAGGTGAACAGTAACAATAGTAATAATAATAGTAATAATAGAAGATCTAACAATAGATCTGGGTGGAATAAGAGTAAAAACAGTATGAGCTCTTTGCAGGCTCTGTGTGCTCTATTCCCATTTGTTTTTATCGTTACCACGATCCTGGGATGGACTGGATGGAAGGATATTATCACCCCCATTGTACAGATGAGGAAACTGAGGCTCTGAGAAGTTACATCAATCGTCCAAAGTGATACAACCGGTAAACAAGGAGGCCAGAATCTTGAACCAGACCTGTCTATCTCCAAATCCAGTGCTAAGTTTAGACCTAGATTTAAGTTGAAAAATACAGGATGTTACCTGTAAAGGCCTGGAGGCTACACCCAAAATATTAGCAATAGTAGTCTCTAAGAGGTGCGTTTAAATTGCTATACATTTGAATCCTCTATGAGACAAGAGATATCTATATATGTTAGAATTCACACTTATCCCTACGGCACATTAATGTTGCTTTCTCCGATTCTTTTTCTTCTTCCAGAAATGGAAATTGCTTGAGTATGAGTTTTTTTTTCCTTGATCACAAAAATATAAGCTCGTTTTTTTTTAAAATCAGTCCATTGAAAAGTGACCATTACTAGTGATTTTTTTCCCTTTGTGTTTTTTTAACTTACTGCATCGAGCGTGTAAAACCTTTGTAATTTGAAAGTCAATGCTATTTTTAAGAAATGAATTGCACACATCAAGGACCAGGGTGACCCAACTAACCAGAGCACAGGCACTTCCCAAGAAAGAGGCCTGGGGGTTTTGGTTGACTTCAGACTGGAGTGAGTCAGCAGGATGGAGCAGCTGCCAAACAGACAAATAGAGACATGAGTCCCAGATTAGAGAAGGAAAACTTTGCTGCACCTCAGCGCTAGTCAGACCTCAGCTGAGGCTCAGGCATGCTGGAGAGCTGCCCTGCAGCTGGGGAGAGACCTAAGCACAGCTGAGGGAGGGACCTTGCAGAGGAGCCCTCTGGGTGGAGGTCTTCACAATGTATGCACAGTTGGCATGCAGACCTGGGCAGGGTTTGGCCAGGGGGTGTGACCTGCCTGGAGAAACAGTGAGCAAGGAGCAGCTGAGAGACCACCTCATTAAAGAGCAGTTTTGTAGGTAATAGATTGTAATAGGACATTGCCCTAATACGTGCAGTGTTTATAGGATATGGTGGGAGGAGAGATACACACCCAACTCAACATCTCAAAGGGAATGTGCCAGAAGTGTCAGTAGTAAACAATGGTAATAACAGCAATAAGAGTTGTTTGTTGAGTGCTTATTGTGTGCCAGACTCTTTATGCTTAGTACATTACATGTTATATAATATATAATTATATTAGGTTAAATATTATACATGATGTTATAGAATTATGTTATGCTATACATTATATATATATATATATATATCTTAAGCTGGTTGTGACAAATAAATAAGACAATATATGTACATTGTGGTCTCAAATTGTGGTTTATATTGATGGTGCTAGGCATAAAGAACCTGATATATGTATCAATGGCTTTCAAACTTGAGCTACTCCAGAATCCTCTGAAAGGCTCGTTGCAAGATGGATCACTGGGCACCACCCTAAGAGTCTCTGATTCAGGATGTCAGGGGCAGGCTAATTCCCAGGTGATATTAGTGCAGCCAGCCTGGGAACCACACTTTCTGACAACCACAATGTACATTGTATCATTTATCAATCACAACCACTATGAGGAAGAGGTTCCGTCATTATTTCCATTTTATAGATCAAGAAACAAACAACACAAAACATCACCTGGGGCACCTCACGGAAGTAAAATGACTGTTTACGTCTAGTACCCTGCAGAGCCTCAGTTTCAATCTAGGTCTTCCTGACTCCAAAGTTTGTGCATAACCAAAACAATCAGTTTTTATTTTCAATTAACTGATAAATAGAAATCAAGGTTTTTGTGTCTGGTAACAAACGTGTAAATTGTTTCTTCAAGATATAAAATAAGAACAAAAATGTTGATCCCTCAAAGAGGCTGCGACAGGAGTAATTCCAGGGGCAGAGAACCAGCAATGCATCGGGGTGAGGGGTAACGAAGCTCCCACCACCACCACCATGTTGGGAGGTGTCCTGCATAATACTGTACCCAACACTTCTCAGCTCTTGCAACTTCAGGATCTCATGTTGTGGGCTTTCTGCTGGAAGAGAAATGTTTCTTATCATGCAATTCACCCAACATGTATTGAACATCTTGCTCACTGGAGCAAGGTATGCTGCATAATGCCCAGGCAAAGATATCAGGTCCTAATCCCCAGAACGTATGAAGGCTGCCTTATGTGGCGAAAGAGATTTTACAGATGTGATTAAATTGAATACCTTAAAATGGGGAGATCATCCTGGATTATCAGAGTGGGCCCGACATGATCACAAGGGTCCTTTTAAGAGAGAAGGCAATGTGCGAAGACAGAAGCAGAGAGAGAAATTTGAAGATGCTATGTTGCTGGCTTTGAACTTGGAGGAAGGGCCACAGGGAGTGCAGCCATAGAAGCTGAAAAGTCAAGGAAACCAATCCTTCCCTAGAACTTCCAGAAGAAGTGCAAGGAAGCCCCGTCAACCTCTTGATTTTAGCCCCTGAAGATGCATCTGGGACTGGTGACTTCCAGTGTGAGATAATCAGTTTGTCTTGTTTGAAGCCACTAAAGTGTATGGTGATTTGTTACAGACACTGTAGGAAACTGACAGGGGTGTGGCTGCCAAAAATAGAAAACTGCCTCTGGCTATCACATCAGTACGTGAGAAATAAAATACACACACACTCATATTCACACTGCTTCTGGCCTTGTGCATTGAGGAGAGCAGTTGCACACAGATGCGTAAGTGGCTTCCGCCTTGAAGAGTAAGAGCACCTGTAGCAACCTAGACTCACTCGGACCACTTCTGGTCTTATTTCCACAAGTAAGCAAATGTGATTTATTCCCTTAATTGACGTTCACTGAGTCCCTGCTCTATCTGTGCCCACCATGGTTCTGGGTGGGGCTACACAGAGATGAGCCAAACAGATTCTCACAGGGCTTCTGGGGAGGAGGGGTCAGAAATTCAATACTTCTCCACATTTATAATTATGGGAGGGTGTCTCTGAAGGAGGTCCAGCTCTAACACCAGCACTCAGCTGGAAAGAGCCTATCACTCAAAATTACACTTGAAAGTCCTTAAATTACTACTGATGCACAATAGTTCTTTTGCATGCTTTAGGTCTGAGATCTAGGCTGAAGGAATTAACTCAAAGAAAGACTATCTTGCCCTGGCTCGTGTGGTTCAATGGACTGAGTACCGAGCTGTGAACCTAAAGGTCGCTAGTTCAATTCCCAATCAGGTCACATACCTGGGTTGTGGGGCGGGTCCCTGGTGGGGGTGTGGGAGAGGCAGCCAACTGATGTTTCCTCTCTCACATCAATGTTTCTCTCTCTCTCTTTCTCCCTCCCTTCCTTTCTCTCTAAAAATAAATGACTAAATAAACCTATTTTTTAAAAAAGAAAGACTATGTTAAGATAACTGGACTTGAAGCTGCTCTGCCTTTGAGAAAAAGACCCCATCTCTAGGCGTGAACTGATGTTGGGCCGAGAATTCGGGAATGCTCCTGGCAGCTGCAGGGGTGATCCCAATCTGCTTTGATGTGAAGCATCTGTCATCTTAGTGCATGTTAAAAGGCTAGCATGTTTTTTTGAGGGTAATACCAAATTCTGGAGTCGCATCTTTGGAGGCCAGTGGCTGGAGGGTAAATTCTAAAGTTGGTGTGTGTTAGATATGCCTGTGACGGGAGCCCACAGGGCAAACTGTGGTCATTGCTGTTCCGGAAAAGGGCCGGATCCATGGGACTACGGTTGGAGGAACACGGGGACTCACAGAGGCCTTCCCAGAGGAAGTGATATTGAACTGTCAACCTGAGGCATAGGTGAGCGTGAACCAGGCAAGGTGACCATGGGGGAGAATGTTCTGGGCACACAAACCACCTCAGCAAGCATCTGGAGTCGAGGCCTCCTCTGGAGGCCCAAGCGAGTCACACTCGCAGCCCCACTGCTGCCCAGAGGACCGCTGGGACTGTCTGAACACAAGACCTCCAGGAGATCCTCATTCGTGCGCCCGGTTCCACTTCCTAGTAAGTGCTGGGGATTTCTTATGACAGTTTCTCATTTATGCCTAGGACACTTTTTGTTTCCTGGAATGTATGCTGAGGTTTTCAGGGCAGTGGTCCTAGAATCTGCTCTCACAACAACTTGCTATGTGACTTCAGGCTACTGCCTTCTCTCTGGGCCTTGATTTCTCCATCTGTAAAGTGGCTGAGGCTGAGCTCTTCTAGCTCTGACACATTCCTGGGACTTGGGGAAATAGACCCCAGGCCGTGACACCAGCTCTGAATGTGAGTCCTGACTCCCCCATTTACTAGAATCTTGGGCAAATCACTTTATCCCTCGGAGGTTCCATTTTCTCATTTTTAAACCAGGGGCCTTCATCCCATTCCTCTGGATTGGATTGTGTGAGGATTAAACAGGATCACATACATAAAGCATCAGTTCCTACGCCAAGCCCAGCCAATGGCAACTACTGCCATTTCTTGTAATGGCCGTGGAATGGAACAGAATGTGTTGTCTCTGCCGATTGCTGTGAAATGCACACCCTCAGGGTGTACCATTAGTGCAGTCTCTACACACAGCCTCAGAAGGGCCTCTGATGGGTATTCAGGGAAACACCCAGAGTGGCGTAGCTTCTTTTTGGCAGAAACTGAAGAAACTCCCCACAGGAAAGAGTCTGCTGGGAAGACCATGGCTGCACTAAATTAGTGGATTACATTGAGCTGCAAGAGTGGGCCTGGGATGGAGTCTGGGTGGTCCAAATTAGCTCAGGGTGGGAAAGAAAATGTCCCTGGCCACAGCTGGCAACCGGGGGCAGAGCAGGGTGGGGCAGGATGGAAGGGAAGACAACCAACCTTCCCTCACCCATGACCAGCCCCTGGGTCTCTGGCCCTGCCGCACCATCACTGTGATTCTGACCATCGGGTATCTACTCATTTTGCAACTTAGACAGTCTGACTGCTTTTTATACAAGGGATGGGAAATGAGTCCCAGAAAGGGGTAGGGACTTGCCCAAGATCACTCAGCAAATCAGAACCAGAAATGAGGTCTCCAGGCCTCAGGTCCAAGAATCTCTGACATCAGGCAGCCTCCTGGATTCTGTCAAATGAGCAAGTAGTTGGTTGTTGCCTGGCCACCGCAGCAGCCCCACATGTTTTCTATCTCCACATTTCCATGGGAATCAGGCCACCCAGTGACAGTCGGCCTCCGACCTCAGAGAGAAAATGTCTCTGCCTTAAGGGGCAGTAGGAAGGAGGGCTTCTCTCACTGAAGTACTGACCCAGGCAAGGCACAGTCTGTTCCCCTCTGGGTCTCAGAGTTCCTCCCAGGCAGCTCAGATCATCAGTCTTTCTGGCGTAGGGAACAGACTCACATGATTCTTCTCTCCAGGGAGGGCTAAGCTGTAGGCTGTTGTCAGACACAGCAACAAGTGTGGGAGGAGAACACGCTGCCAGTCTTTTAGTCACCATGGACAGGCACCTTAAGCCAGCAATTTGGAGTCACACCTCAGCCTGAACCCTGGCTCTGCCACTCATCGGCTATTGACCTTATTCAAGTCACCCCACCTCTCTGAGCTGGTTCCATCATCTGTAAGACAGGTTTAATTATACCTACCTCTCAGGTCTGTGTAAGGAATAAATGAAACAATGAATGTAAAATACCAGGCATAGAACTACGTTAGGAACTCAGAACAGGCAGATATCATTTTATTGCACCTCACTTTATGGTGCTTCACAGATGTTGAGTTTTTTACAAATTGAAGGCAAGGCCCTCTACCAGCAAAAACTTTCCGACTCGCTTTATTGTAGTGGTCTGGAACAGAACCTGTGATATCTCCGCAGTATGCCTGCGCTGATTATCTGTATCAGTTAGCTTCCTCAGTTGTAAACAAGAGTCCACTCTAAGTCATCTAGCAAAAAAGGCTGGGAGGCTGCACAGAAAAAACACTGTCCCCAGAATGCTGCTTCAGGAGAGACCCTAGAGTCCCCCCTGCACCCCCCCCCCCGCCCCGGCCCCCGCTACACTTCCCCCAGCTGCCAGCACTCAGTACAGACAGGGCAGCGTGCACCAGGAATGCTCTGCAGGCTCACTTCCTCCACAGCACCCCTTGCCCCTCTCACTTCCCTTCTAGAATCTGGTGTAAGAGTAAGAAGCAGAGCCTGGCTCCTGTGACGGGGCGGCAGCGGGAAAACGCTAATCACCAGCACTGTACACCTGGCACTACTCTATGCTCACAGCCCTTGGGGAGGGATACTGTTATGATGCCAGTTTATAGAGTTGGAAACTGAGGCACAGAGAGGTTTTGGGGTTTTTTTCCCCCTAAATTGCCTGAGATGACACAGCTAGTAAGGAGATGAACAAGACTGGCCATGCGGTATGGCTCCAGAACCTGTTCTCTTAACTACAGTCTATGTTTTTTATTATCCTGAACTGGAACTCAGAATGAGCTAACTACCTGAGAAATAGTGTTACACGTGGTGGGGAGGTTCTATCATAAATATGATTAGATGGATGGATGAGTGGATTTAATTCATTCACTCAACTAATCTTAAGCATTCCCTACGTCCTCTGTGATCAGCACGCAACAAGACTCATGTGGCTTCTGCCCATAAGAAGCTCAGAGTTAGTGGAGGAAACAAACAAGAAATAAGCTAACACCCAAATAAATAAAATAATCATAAATGATGATGAGACTGATGAAGGAAGCACAACCATGGCAGGAGAAAGAATGCCTGGGGCCGCGCTTGGGGCGGGGAGGACTCTTTTCCTGGCTCATTCTCTGAACCAGCCCCGCCCGCCTCCATGCCGTTCTGTGAAACCGCCAGGCACAGTAGGGCCCTTGCACTGGCTGTTCCTTCCGCTTAGAAAAGATTTCCCTTAGTCCCCTGCGTGGCTAACTCTGTCACCTCCTCAGGGCTTCATATAAACACCCCCCTCTCAGTGAGGCTTTGCAATTTGTCTGCTTCTCTCTGTGTAAAGCCACAGGAGCAACGATCTTTGTTCTGTTCACCGAACAGTGTGTGGCGCAGAGCGGGTGCTCCAAAATACTTGTTGAATGAGTGTAAGTAACTTTCCCAAGGTCACACAGCTGGAAGGCACCGTGGCTGTGATTTGAATCCCAATGTATTTGGCTCCAAAGCTATAGAATCTTCTTCCAAGGGCTGTTATGAGGTACCAATGAGTTCATGTGTATCACCCATTTAACACAGTGCCTCGTCCAGAGGTTAATGCACCATAAATGTATTATTATTATTATCATTATCGTTATCATCATCATCATCATCATCATCATCAGCCCCTCTCTCCTTCTGGGCTCATTTTTCTATATTCCACAACAATTCAGGCAGCTCTTTGGGGGCAGGACTCCAAGCCTGGCTGGGCAGACACAGTGATGTAACTCTCGGGAAGGACTTGCTGGGGTGGCGCTGCTCACCGGAGGACCCACTCCTTTATGTGGCCCCAGCCACTTTGCAACTGACCTGAAATTGTTCTCCCACAACTGCAAACAACACAGACTTCCCTTCTTATGAGAAAGAGGAAGTCAGCCAGCAATTTACCTTGAGTCATTTGTTTCGAGAAGGAAGCCTGAGCAATTGGCAGAAGGTGGTGGAAGGAGGAGGGTGGCTGGCAGAGAGAAGGAAGGCCTGGGTTCTGGGAGCACTACTACTGCTCAGTGACTACGCTGAACAAGTCCCCTCCCTAGCCTCGCTTTTCTCACTTGGAAAGTGGGACGCTGGCCTTCCCTTCACCTGCTTCTCTGCCTAGAACTAGTATGTGGATGGGTGTGTGTTTGTGAAGAGCTGGGAAAACGTAAGCACGTTTAACTGCGAGGGGTTGGAACAGCCTCTAGGTCCACGAGTTAAACATAACAGATCTGGATTTAAATCCTCACCCCATCTTTCTAGCTGTGTGTCCCTGGGCAAGTAATGGAACCTCTCTGAGTCTTGGTTTCTTTTCCTATAAAATGTCTCCTTGGTTTTCTCAGCTGTGAAATAATAGCGTATCTCCTAAACCAGTTTTTGATGGTTAACTGAAATATGCACCTCAAGGGCTAGGAAGAACCTAGGCTCAGAGCAAGCTCTCAGGAATGGTGGCTCTTGTCTTTGGTGACCTCTCACTTCCTCACCTCTCCCGTGTGCTGTCTTTTCCAGAGCCAGCTGTGCCCAGGACAAAGCCCCTTCTGAGATTGCTTCTAACAGACCTTCTCCCACATGCGTGAGGCCACAGATCATTGTTAAAACAGAGGGCAATTTTATTTATATTTTTACTCTTTGGAAAACTAGTATGTTCATGGTAGAAAAAAATTAAGTACAAAAGTAAAAAGAAGAAAATAGAGATTGCAGATAACGTCATCACCCAGAGATAATCACTATTGACAGCCGTCGACTTTCCTTCCGGATTTCTCTTTAACGCATGTGTAACAGGACATTAAACGCAGGTTTCCTTTGGTCTTGGCTGTGGGGCAGAGGTCACGAATGCCAGGGACCACCCAAGCAGGGCCTGCTGAGGGCTGGATAAACCGGCTGGACCAGCATTAACCCATCACCCATCTCTGGTCATCACAGAGTGTGTGTATGTCAGAGACAGAGAGAGACAGAGAGAGGAGAGGCTGGTTGGGAGGGGCTCTCTTGGAGAGGGTAGTTGGTCATGGTTTGGTCCCCACTGCAACACTGCAGACAGGAGGGGTGAGGGTGTGTCTCTCCCTTCATGTTAGGGTAGGGGGCGCAAAGGGAACTTGACAAGTTTGCGTGCCTCAGGGGTCCAGACCAAGGAGAAAGGGAAGTCTAAGGCAATGACCCTCTCTTCTATCACCCACACTTCCGCCAACAGAAAGCTTATGGTGCTGAATTGTAAATGTCCATTGAGTTGTCTGCCTCCCCGGCGTGACCTGAAACAACCTCTTAGATAGTCTGCGTCTTGTACCCGCCTCCCCTGCAGAAGACCTAGCACTTACTCGGTGCTTGATGTTTTGGTGAATAAAGGGAAGACTTAAGAAGCTGTGGAACAGAAAAGAGAAAGAACAAGGATGGGGTTGAAATTCTAAATTCTTCTGGCTGGGCTAGTAAGCAAATTAACACGAGACAGATTGTTAGGGTGGTTGGTCTGTGACAAGGGCTGTGAAAGAATTCACAAAGAGAAGAAAGTGCCGAGAGTCAGGGTTTTATTTTCACTTTCCCAAGGGAGGGAAAGGGCTCAGTGTGGAGATGTGCACCAGCCCCGGCACTGAGGGGTTAGGGCCGAGAGTTCTTAATCAGTTAATGGGGTGGTTGTAGAGCAGGATGTTTCAGCTGGGCTGAAACCTGTTTCGATGTTATCTTTGGGTGCAGGGTCCAGTGGTCATTGTGGTCTGGTGTGTCCTGTTTCATAAGTTCCTGGAGCCTCTGACCCCCTCAGGCACTTCCATTAAGTTTCTAGTTCTGAGGATAAAGGCTCATAAAACAATTAGGGTCAGTCATACTTTGTGGGGTCCAGCCAGCTATGGGAAAGAGGGCCTGAGAAAGGGGCTTTTGTCCTATTACAGATTAGTAGAAAAATGTCCAAAATTTATTCGGGATGTACATGGGGGGGTACCATAGGAATGAGATCCCAGGATGCATTGGACAGTTGAGATTTATATGCCAATCTAGACTAAGCAGAGGAAGGTAGAGACTGGGATTTGAAAGGGAAAGCAGGCAATTTACAGGTAGGTGGAAAGAGCAAACATGTGATAAACAAATTCTTGCTGGGCCACCCAGGAACAATGGGACACAGAAGGAAACAGGTTTGGCTAGATTTCTCCTTGTCGGCCACACTCGGTTCATATTATGATGCTAAGGTGACACTTCCTTCCTTTAAGCAGGTTTTTCCATCCGAATTCCTTTCAACAAGCAAGGGAGAGGATCCAAGTTTCTTTCTGTGTCTTTTATTTCTTAATAACCAGCAGAAAATCAATATCCCAAAAGACATATTTTGGGGTGGTAAACTTTTGGTCCCCTCCACAAGGATTTTACAACTGTTCAGCTCTCACTTCAAATCCTGCCTCTGCCACTTGCTAGCTGTTTCCCTTGGGGAAGTCACGTCATCTCTCTAACCTCATTTTTCTCACTTGTGAAATAAAGATAATTTGGGTGTCTGTCCGACAGAGTTTTGAATGAAATGAGATAAAGCGCTGGTACATAGTAGGTGTTCCAGCAATCATTAATGGATGAAAACAGTAGCCTTGGAAATGAAACTGGTTGGGCCTCCTGAGGATTTCCTGTCTGAATTCGTTGTGGAATTTCCAGATCCTGGCTTTCTCCTCTCTTCCTTCCTCAGTCCCTATCACCACTACCATCTGCATGGTAGCAACAACAGCTGCAGGTTGTAGGGCCATTAACAGAAATTCCACGGCCTGGACTCACTGAAATCTCACAATAATCCTGTGAGGTCTAGATTATAATCACCATTTCACAGATGAGGAAAAGGAGGCCGGAAGAGAGTGAATGACTTGCCCAAGGGCACAAAGATGTGAGATTTGAGGGCACTGCTTTTGGCTTTCCTTAAAGCAATGGATTGAATATGTACCAGCACCCGCGGTGTGCCAGGCACTTAAAATTAGTGGTGTTAAAGAAAAAACGTCCACAGTTGAAAGCCTTTTTAAAGGAAAGGGTTTACTAGACCACTGCCAGCAAAAAAAGAAGACAGGTCTTGGAGCGTAGAGTTCAAACTACCAGTAGTGTGGCTAGGTAAGAAAGAACACACGTCCATGGTCCTGGAATGCTGCACGCATTTTCATACATCAGGTGGTGGGGGAGAAAGGGCAAGCCATACTGGGAGAGTTTGCATTAGCTATAGACAAAGGGGATGCTGAAGGTCAAGTGGGGCTAGCGCTGGAACAGGCACAGCAGAGTCCACGGCTGAATCTTGGCTGAGTCTGTAAAGCTCTAGGGTAAACAAGAAGCGGAGGCTCCTGGAGTTCAAGGGCACCTGACTGCTCTCTTTTCGGATAATCTGGAAAACAGCCACCTGGAAGTTCATTTAATTCCAATATACACTAAGCAGTGCAAGCAGTCTCTTGTTGGTTTTACGCTGCAGTTATTAACCGATGAACCCCTTTCTGTCTCTTCCTGCTCCCCTCTGGCCTGCTGTGATTCAATTTAGAATGGCTCAGAATGTTCTTTGCCGAAGGCATGGTGCCTGTCCCCTTATAAATGAGTGGGGAGGACAGATGTGCAGGTCAAAACAATCCCTACAACTCTGCACACTAAGTGCTGTCTATGAAAACCCCAGACAAGAGGACAGTTTCTTCTGCTGGGGGCGATTGGCTAGAGAGCAGGTCCAGTCCACTGTTTTCTATCTGTGCGGCTCTGGGCAAAGTCACTTCACCTCTCTGGGCCTTAATTTCTTCATCTGTAAAATGGAGGTTATAATAGTACCTCTCTCATACAATCACTGTGGGGAGAATAGAGATAACGCATGTGTAGCACAGTGTTTGGTACAAGTAAGCACTAAGTCAATTCTTACTGTAACCTAGATGTCAATCAGGGGCCCCTGGCCCGTTGAGATCATGAGATTGTTACCGGAGAGGGGGCCTGGGCCTGAGCGGGTCTGCCTAGGGCCAGTTGTCGTGTGTGGCTTCTTGACTTCATGGAGGAAAGATTTCACAATGCGAGTCCAGGTGACTATGAGGATGCATTTATTAAAGCTGGGGACAATGAAACAAGGAAGGGCTTAGCATAGAAGAAGCAACAGGAGAGCCTAGGCTGGGCTGCCTTAGCTCACTGGGAAGTCAGAGAAAAGGAGTCTCTGCAGACAGGTTCAGGGGATCAGCCTGGGACAAGGGACCAGGTACCCATTGCCTTAGAGTTTAGGAGATGTGTGCCTGTGGGGAAAGCAATAGGGGAAGAAGAAGGGAAAGGAAATGGCACGGGCTGTTCCCCAGAAGGAGAGCAAGAGCACAGATACTTTTTCTGGAGGCTTTTCTCCATCTTTTGCAAGTGGGAGCCTCAGGGGAGGTGTCAGGGAAGGATTTCAGTAGACGATTCATCAGTTTTCCAGGTGTGCCCTTTCAGGGTCATCATCTCTGCTGATTGGTCAGTGGCAGGGCAGGGGGTCTTTAGTCATTGCCATTGGCTCTGGCATTGCCCACTCGGTTTAGTTGCTTTTCTGGGCCTGCAGCTGAAACACAACTGGGGCCTGGATGTTATCTCCAGGGAGGAAAGGCCAGGGGAGAAGAGGTTACCCTCGGGGTGAGGTCCTTGTTTTCCCACTTGTGTCCCCTGCCAGGCACTGGAGCCTTCCGCCCTGGTGACCCTCTGCACCTGGCTGTAAATTGCTCCACTGTTGTGCTCAGCTCTCTGTCTCAGTTTCCCTGTTCCACTGGCCACGGACTTTTCCTAGCTTCTCACTGTCTTGTCTCAGGATGAGCCCAAGCACCCACTCCAAAACCCTCTCCAAGATGACTGCGCATTCCTGGGAGGTTGTATTAAATCCTGGCTCAGCTTCTGCTTCAGACCATCCTGTCTTCGGTCAGCCCGACACCAACGCAAACGTAAAATCTGGCCCCTTCGGGCATTCTCACAAACCCCCCAGTCAGGGCAGCCTCAGCGTGGACAGGAGACTTTTTTGAAGATTTCCAAGGATGGGGGTCAGAAGGAGATAACAGCTACAAAAAACCTCAGGGTGAACTAAAAATACCCTGGCTCCCCATGCAGCCTCAGCTGGCTCTTCTCTTTGTACACTGCCCCCAGCCTCTCCGCCAGCTCCCCTCTCCTGGTAATGGACATCTGCCTTTGTTTGGCTATTGTCTCCACAATCACTTCCTAAGGATCTCTCCAATTTCCACTGCAGGTATTATCCCACTCTGGTGTTGGCTTCCCTTTCTATCTCACCCTGCATATGCCTGCCACCCCCCGCACCCCCCAGCAAGGCAAAGCACTAGAGGTCCCCTCTCAGGCCTTCATGAAACCCCCACAAAGATGGGAGGAAATGTTTGCTATCATTTATGGTAGTTGATGCTGATGGGTGAGCCACCTGGGCTAGCTTCCTGAACCCTCCCCCAACCTCCCTACCCCCACCCCTCAGCCTCCAGCCTTCTTTCCTGCCCATTTCCCAAATCCAGTCCTTCAGTTTCTGGTAAGATTCTCCAGTCCTTGGTAGTTTAAAATATCCAATCCAAATCCTCTTCCTTGTTGCCTCTACAAAAGATGCCTCTCAGAGCCTCAAGATGCACCTTCCCCTTAAACCATTTTTCAGAATTATTTTCTCAATGAAAGTCTTCCTCTTCCCTAAGAGAGGTGATCATGCCCTGAGGTTTTTTGACCTGCATCTGGCCTACAGGGATGTTTTAAAAATCAAATCAATGTCTGAAAATTGAGATATTACACAGAAAAATCTGGAGTTGGCATCATAGGACCCACACTCTCCCCAAGGAGCATGTTGGCCTGTGTGCAGAGTAGGGTCCCTGTCTTTTATGCCTCTACCCTCTGGCCTTATGTATTTCTCCTGCTTGACCCCTGTAGGCTTTCAATTTTGTGATCTTTGCTAGGAGACATTTCAGTGCCAGTTTTCACCCTCCATTGCGTTATTTTAAAATTGGGTCTATGAATTCGCTAAGTTCACAAAGGGCACCTTAGGCAGAAGGTACAGCAAGAGTAGTCACTTAAGCCTTGGTTGAAAGGTCGCAGTTTCAATTCCTGGTCGGGGCACATGCCTAGGTTGCAGGTTCCATCTGATCATCCAGGTCAGGTCGCCTAGAAGAGGCAACACATGGCTGTTTCTCTCTCACATCCATGTTTTTCTCCCTCTCTCTCTCTCCCTCCCTGTCCCTCTCTCTAAAATCAATAAATGTGTCCACGGGTGAGGATTTAAAAGAGAGTAGTCACTTAAGGTAGCAAGTGATGGCTGTTCTGGGAAGGGTAAAGGGTCCAGAGGGACTGGATCGCTGGTGCAAGGGGGCGGTGGGGCTGGAAAGGGTTAAGGTGGGACTTGGTTATGAAATACATTAATGCTCTCATGGGGCACTGGGAGCCAGCTTAGGGTTTAAAGCACGGGGCAACAAAGCATGAGAAAAGCAGCTGGGAAGCTCGTGGGGCGGGATAGATTAGAACCTTCCCATCCTCGTCCCCTGCCCCAGCCCTGTCCTTGAAGGAAGCCCAAGTCTCAAGGCTAGGTCAGTGGTCCAGGAAGGCAGGGATGCTGCAGCCGGACGCGTGGGAATGGCTGGGAGAACGGCAAGGGAGGGATTCGGAGGCAGCCGTGCCTGGGAGTGGGTATGCTTGACCTTGCCGCAAAATACTGCGGGCGCTGCAACTGCAAATCACTTGCTTCCCCTTGCCTCCCCTCCCCGCGCGCTGTCGGGGACTGCGGCGGAATCCCGGCCATTCGCTGACAGCCCTTCGGAAGGCTGGCGCACGAGAGGGGCGGGGGCGGGATCGCGGGGATGCCGGTCTTCCCTGGAAGACTGAGGGTGGGAGACCAGGGGAGGCTGGTCACGTGACGCAGCCACCAGGCGCAGCTGGATTGGCGAGTCACACAGCGGAGACTGCGGGGGCTGCTCGGATTTCCCGGCACAGAGCAGCCCCCTTCCCCCTGGTTCTGCGCCCGCGGCTGAGTGCGCTGGCGCAGCGCAGAGAGGGGAGGGGGCTGGCTCTCTCTGCAACCTGTACGCTTGTCCCTGGCTGCCTGCCATGGTTCTCACTGCAGCGTGGGAGGTCTGATTGTCTTCGTGATCATATCCCTTCCCCGCTTCTCCCCTTCATTCCCCGACCTGCCCCTTTTCCTACCGTGCTACCGGGAGGCCAGCTTTGTTTGATCTGACTGAAGGAGGTTTCTGTTACATGCCAGTTTTGCAGTTTTGAACAAATCAATTAACCTGGCTGGAGGTGGGAAAGATTAAAGCAGAAATCCCACAGATACCTCAAGCCCCACACATCCAAACCGACCTTATTAATCCTCAAACGGCTCCCTCTTTGTGTCCCCATCTGTTTTAAGTAGAAACCCATGCCATCGCCATCTCACTGTGTGCCATCAAATCTATGCCCCAAACCTATTAAATGTACCTCCAAAATATCTCTTGAACCTCAGTACTCAGTTTTTTCCCCTTGGCATTTATCCTGATTTGTAACTGTGTTTGTGACTGTTTTTGTACAGTTTTCCCCCTGGGCTGTATAAGCTCACTGAAAAAAAACCTGGTCTAGTTTGTTCACCAACGCGCTACCAGGTACATAATAGGTGCTTAATAAACATTAATGAATAATAAACAGATGCGTAGTAAGTACTGTGCTAGGTGTCAGGTGCAGAAGGGGATGCACAGATTTTAAGACAAAACACACAGTTCTGTCCTCACAAAGTCCTCTATCCAACAAACATGCCCTGAGCCTTTTCTGCATGAGGCCCTGGGAGGGGCCAGTGTGCAAAATAAGTAAGGCCCCGTTTTCTACTTTTCCCCCTTCATCTGGGGGGACCACACATGTCTACCCTAGACAATAAGACTCTGCGGCATTGGACGGGTCAGGTGTGGTGGTCATACCAACTGCTACAGTCAGCAGAGTCCAGGATTTGGAACTCCATGATTTGGCTTCCCAAGCTAGCTTTGCCACCTTTTGGCTATGGGACCACATGTCTCCACTCTCCTGAGGCTCCATCTTTTCATCTTAAAAATGGGAATAACGATACTATCTTAAAGGGCTGAAACATGAATGAGATAAATGAAATTACCAAGTGCCAGGTTTTATGACAATGCTGGATGTAGGTGGTTGACCATACCGTCTAGTTCTCTTGGAACAGATCGATTGGTAACTTTTGAACCAAAACAATGGATAATAGCAGTTACTTTCATTCTCAAGAGTGTCCTGGGTTTGGGCAGTAAATTATGTGGTCATCCTTGTAATAGGTGTGACAGTACAGTTATCTACACAGTACCCTGAGAATGCAAAAGAGGTCGAGAGGTGGATCTGACTGTAAAACGGAGGGCAGTGACCGTGGAAATGAGCCTGGAAGTATGCATGGGATTACACCAAGTAGAGCAGGATAAGAAGGGCATCACAGGAAGAGAAACCAGCATTTGCAAAGAATCAGCCTTGATCACTGTGAGCATGTTTAGACCATATCAAGAAACTCAAATGACTCAGTTCCAGAATGCATGGAAGGAGAGGAGGCTGGCTGTGGGAACTGTAGAAAGGTTCAAAGCAGGAATTCACATTGACACAGGACAGTAAGAAGGTAGGAAAATTCCTTGGCAAGTGGAAGAGGGAAACTGAGACAGATAGCTGGGCAAACTAGCCAAGCAATTTACAGCCAGATACACAAGCTCACCCCCACTAGAGATTACATCTAGGCCTCAGTTGTATTTCAGCTCCAGGACCAGAAAAGCAGCAAAATCAGGTGGGCAATGCTATGGAGACCAGGACCCTGAAAGAGCACACCTGGGATATTGATGAATATTCTGCTGACACCCTCCCCTGAGACCTCCCTAGAGATTCCCTCTAAAAAGATGAAAGCCTCAAGACAAAGAACCCATATTCTTGCTCTCCCTCTGGGGAGCAGCCACACCTTTCCCTTTCCCTTCTTCTTCCCTCTCTTCTCCCCTCACAGACACACATCTCCTAAACTCTAAGGGACCCTGAGACTTGCAATCTAGGGAGCAATGGGCAGCAGCAGTTCGTCCAAGGCTAACCCCCTGAACCTGTCTCCAAGGCTTCCTCCCAGTGAGCTAAGGCAACCTAGCCTGGGCTCTCTCCTCTTGCTTCTTCTATGTGAGGCCCTTCCTTGCTTCTCAGTCTCCAGCTTTAATAAACACATCCTCATAGTCACCTGGGCTCTTGTTGTAACATCTTTCCTACACGAAGTCAAGAACCCACACACTATCGGCTGCCTCCAGGCAGACCCACTCAAGGTCAGGCCCCCTGTCTGGTAACAATATGAGCTGATGTTTTAACAAAAGAAACCAGTGCTCGCTTCGGCAGCACATATACTAAAATTGGAACGATTAGCATGGCCCCTGCGCAAGGATGACACACAAATTCGTGAGGCGTTCCATATTTTTTAAAATTAAAAAAAAAAAAAAAAACAGCTGAGGAGCTGGGGCCAAGTCCAGACAAAAGAGACAATGAGGCCTGAACCAGGGAAAGGTTCTATAAGCACTTTGGAGATTCCATAAACACTTTGGAGAAAAATAAGACTTGGACTTGGGGGTCAGAGGCAGGAGTACTTCCAGGTGGATGAGGAGGCCATTCACTGAGTCGGGTAGCAAGGAGAAAGTGCCTGGAGATCCAGGAGACAGGAACTCAGATCAGAATGACTAGGCTCAGTGGCATTTACCACTCCTGATCTAGAGGGAAAAAGCAGTGGTCACAACAGGTAGCGATCACTCACTATTCATGTGACATCTGATTAAAATTAGCTTTCCGAGCAACCTTGAAAGGCCAGAGAAAACTCAAAAGTAGAGCCTCAAGTAAAGAAAGACAGGTTTTGCAGGCCAACTTCATTGTACATATGGCTCTCCTTGAGCAAATGTTCCCACAATGCCTACTACCTTACAGAACAAAGGCTGAGATCCTATCTCTGGTGAACATTTTATGTTTCACCTGCTCATGTTTGGCCCCTCCCTTCCAGTGAAAACATAAGAATTGCTCCTGCCCTGCTCCAACCACATGGTCCAGGTGGGGACTATCAATCGTGGCATCCCATGCCCATGACCGAGGGCCTAGTTGCCATAGTACTTGTCTTAAAGGTAACATGAGCCAAAAATCATGCTTTTGTCTTAGGCTAGTGTGGGAAGGTACAAAAAAAAAAATTTTCCGCCCACCTTCTAAGTTCTTGTAACTGGACTAATAAATTAATATGAGACAGACTAACAGAAATAAAATGTCCAAAGTTTATTACGGATATGTGGAAGTGTCATAAGAATATGAGACCCACAGAGTCCTTGGGCAGTTATGTTTATGTGCTATTCTGGACAAAGGAAAGGGGTCTGAGATTTCAATAATAAAGCAAGTAGTTTACAGGTACATGAGAAAGAGAAAATGTTTTAAATTCTTGGCAGCCCACCTAGAAACAATGGGACCCAGAGAGGAACAGACCCTGTTAGATTTCTCCTTGACCGCCACATTTAGTTTATGTTATGATGCTAATGCGACACTTCCTTCCTTTGAGTGGGTTTTTCTATCTGAATTCCTTTAAGCAGGTAAGGGGGAGGGTCCCAGGTTTTTCTGAGTCTTTCGTTTCTTAATAACTAGCTTAAAATCAATCTCCCAAAAGGCACATTTTGGTCCCCTTCACTAGTCCATGTCTGGGCTTCTTTTCCTTGTATCTAGTGGAGTCAGAATAGAGAACCATTCTATCCGCTCTTCTCTTGTGTATCCTTCCAGTCTCTCCTCCTATCATACCCTGCTGTTCGCATTTCCTCAGACTGATCCTGTGTTTGTACCCCTTTGTCTTTCCTCCAGACTCCCTCAGATTGGAATAACTTGTCCGCTCCTACTCATCCTTCAAAGAGCTCTTCCTCAGGAAAGCCATCCCTGACCACCCTGAGCAAGGCTTGCCTTGCCCTCCTTTGGCCTGTCACCTAGTATCCCAATGACCTGCTTTCTTGTCTGTAATCCCCCTTAAACTATGTTTTTATCTCCATGACCCCACTGCCTGGCAAAGGACCCAGCACAAAATATAATAAATGTTTACTGAGGGACTGAATAGACGAATAAGAGTCTTTCTCTCTCTCTCTCTCCTGCTGTTTCCCTGAGTCACTACTTGGTTTCTATCAAGTGGAGACACAGAAGAAAAACTAGGAGGAAAGGCTTCAGTCCCTTGGTTCAAGGGTGATGGATTCAGGAGAGAAAACAACCAGTAGAAATGCGGGCGTTGCAAAGTCCAGTGGCATTTATCAGAGGTCAGCTTTCTTCCAAAGCACTGAGGGAGGCAGCTTTGGGCTGAGCAGTTTGTTTGGGAGCCAGAGCCAAAACTAACATTTAGTATGTTGCACTTTTCAGCAAGCTAGGATTCTGAGAGCTATTCCTGCCAGCCACACAGGGAAAGCATCTAAAAGCCATCCGGGTCTGCCTGGAGTCAGGGGTCCCCATCTCCTTTGGCACAATCTGACCCAAGTAACAAGGCAGCCCTCTCCCCCCCCCCGCCCCCCCCTTCATCCCCACCACAAGCACACACCTCCTCGAAGGCCCTTCAGTTGATGATTGGGCACTAAGAACAGAGTCAAAAATGGCTAAAGGGAACTTGGGGCTGTATGACAAGTTCTGGCCAATAGTCTGTGAGTAGAAGTAACATGTCATCTCCATGCTGAAATATTTCATTGCTGGTGCACAACTCTCTAGCTCTTTTTCCACCCTGGAGCCAGTCCCGAGAGTCTCATGTCAAGGTGGTAGAGCCAGGGATGGAAGTGGCTTGGATCTCTGAGTTACCCAGTGGAGGGGAGAAGCGCTACCCTAGAAAGTGCCTGAATCCACAGCACATTTGGTGTGAGTGGGCAAAAATATACCACTGTCGTCTTAAGCCATTGAGATTTGGAGGTGCTCATTACCACCACAGAGCCTAGCCTACTCTGAGTAACGTATAGAAATTAATTGTTTTAGCCATCCAACATCAGACCTCCTTCCTCCTTGAGGAGAAATATTCCTTCTTACATAAATCTCTTTGGTATTGCCAGAATCAGTGGTCCCTTCTTTCTTTTTATCTTCCTTGACTTCTCAGCAGCTTTTGTCACAACTGACAACTCCAACCCTGCAAACATTTTTTCTTGGTGTGTATGGCGTCATAGCTGCTTGTTTTTTTTTCTTATTTCACAGCCTCTGCTTCTTAGTGTCTTTTGCTGCCTCTTCTGTTTCACCTTAAATTTTTTAAGTTTTTCAGGGTTTATTCCTAAGGATCTTTTAAAAATTATTTTATTTTAATTTATTGATGACAGAGAGAGAGATCAACTTGTTGTTCCACTAATTTATGCATGCATTGGTTGATTCTTGTGTGTGCCCTGACCAGGAATCGAACCTGCAACCTTGGTGTATCAGGACATGGCTCTAACCAACTGAACTAACCTGCCAGGGCCCTAGGGACCTTTCTCATGGTTTTAAATAGCACCCATGAAAAAGACAGCTGGTTACCTACCAATATTCATTCTACTATTCTTTATTCATAACAAAGCCCCTATTTTTAGGGGCACATTGTACCCAGTTAAAAGACTACATTTCCCAGTATGGCCATGTGATTGTGTTTTCTTAAAAGGAAAAAGGTGGACCTTTCTTTCCTTTTTCCTCCATACTGTCTGGAATGTGAACTATATAGGTAACCTTAAGATTGGAAACCAAATGCTGAGGATGCCTACCTTTGGATTTACTTTTCATGAAGAGAGATATAAAGGTCTATCGTAAGTCTTTTTTTTTTTCTTCTGTAGTTGCTTGCGTGTCTCCCATTTGGAAGCTGGAGTCCAGATCCTCCCACAGCCAGGAGAGTAGGGAACCAGCAGAAGAAATGCCCTTCCAGACCACCCCCCCAAAAAATGCTGGGCCTCCTCCCACAAATTCTAAATAACCAAGCTACCAGGTAGATAGAATGGGAGCTGGACCTAGGAATAAAGTTTATTAGCTCACAGAGAGCATTAAATGCTAGATTAAGGAGTTTGTACTTTATTCTGCACATCCCTAGCAAATAGGGAGGCCCTGTCTGTCTTATCTAGTAATGCCTCTGCTTTGTTGATGCTCAGCTAATGACTATATTTTTAAGTAATGGTGTTTGTTTAATAAACAACAAAAGGAACACTGGAAGGCAGACCAGTTGGGAATCACCATTTGATCTATCCTCGCCCGCTTTTTACAGATGAGATAACTGAAGCATCAGTTGCTGGAAGTGGCATTCAGACTATCCATGAGCCGGGGTGATGTGGGCACGGGTGACAAAATTGGGGGCACAAGGCCAAGAAAAGCCACTGGGTTAGCATCTGCTCAAGATGGCTGTCCTGGAACCACATGACCGAGAGGCGGTGAAGCTCCGCCCCAGCACGCCCGGCTCCTCCCCATTTGACCGCGCCCAGCGCCCCTCCGCCCTCGCGGTGCGGTTTGTGAGGTGTCTCAGCAAAGCGCCTGCGCAGTGGGCAGCGGCGCGAGGGGCGGAGGCTTTATAACTGCTTGGTTGACGCTGCTCGGTTTCTATCTTGGGGAGGGCGGCGGCGGCGGTGGCCGGGGCTCCGGCAGAGGGGGGCGCTGAGGCGGGAGCTGTGGCGGCGCTGGGCGCCGCTCGCCCCTCGGCCTCTGGGGGCCATGGGCTCCGAGAAGGACTCCGAGTCGCCGCGCTCTACATCCCTACACGCGGCTGCGCCGGACCCCAAGTGCCGCAGCGGCGGCCGGCGCCGGCGCCTCACCTTCCACAGCGTCTTCTCTGCCTCGGCCCGTGGCCGCCGCGCGCGGGCCAAGCCGCAGGCCGAGCCACCGCCCCCGGCCGCTCCGCCGCCGCCGCCCGCCCCAGTCCCGGCTGTGGCCCAGGCCCCCCTGCCCGAGGCGCTGCCCGCCGAGCCGGCTGCTGAGGCCGAGGAAGAGGCCGAGGCGGCGGCGGCGCCCGGGTTCGACGATGAGGAGGCGGTGGAGGGCGGCAGCCCGGGCCCGGAGGAGGTGGAGTGTCCGCTGTGCCTGGTGCGGCTGCCGCCCGAGCGGGCCCCGCGCCTGCTCAGCTGCCCGCACCGCTCGTGCAGGGACTGCCTCCGCCACTACCTGCGCCTGGAGATCAGCGAGAGCCGGGTACCCATCAGCTGCCCCGAGTGCAGCGAGCGACTCAACCCGCACGACATCCGCCTGCTGCTCGCGGACCCACCTCTCATGCACAAGTACGAGGAGTTCATGCTGCGCCGCTACCTGGCCTCGGACCCCGACTGCCGCTGGTGCCCGGCCCCGGACTGCGGGTGAGCGCGGGGGCGTGGCGGCCGGGGGGACCCGGACCGGTGCCGGGATGCTGGACCCGCCCGTGACCCGCCCCTGGAGGTGGCCCTGGGCGCGGCGTTGTGTGTGTGTGTGTGTCCGTGTGTCCGTGTCCAGACGTGGAGGGAGAGGTGAGGGCTGACCCATGGGAGGCAGAGGGAGGCGGCAGCTGCGGTGGGTTGGTGACCGGTAGCCCCCCGGACGCCCAGGCGAGTGCTGTGGACGCACCCAACACCCCACCGCTGCCCCCGAGCTTGAGGTGGAGGCCGAGTAGTGGTTGAGGGAGGGAGCCATCCATCAAGCCGGGAGGCAGGGAGGTTTCTTGTCGGCTGTCCAGAGGCAAGGAGTGTCTCTCAGTGAGGGGAAATACGGCAAAAAACGAAATGAGAATATCCTTCGGAGGGGTGTGTCCGTTAGGCTAGGGTCAGACTTCCTGGCGTTGCAGGAGAAGGTGTGTGCTTCCTGACCACTCCTGGTGGGAGTTGGGATGGAGGTGACGGGCGTGGCGGTAGCGGGGAAGAACAGCTCGCTGGCAGAGCTCTGGGCACCGTGGACACCGTGTGTCCTCTGTGCCGAGCCCTTGGGAGGCCCCCTGGGGTTCTTCCACTGCCGCCTTGGGCAGCATGAGGAGTGGACCCTTTGTCTGTCCGGGAAGCAGTGGGTCCCTCAGAAGGAGGATGCCCAGAGGACTGGTACGTTAGGAGAATATGTGCCTCCCAGCCCCTCCGATCTTGAGTTTCTGATGGTGGTCTTTTTAATGCGCCATGTATGTTAAATGTTTAAGGTCAGCGAGAAAACACGCTGTAACTGCAGAGACAAAATGCCACCAGATTGAGCTGTCTGGAGCAGCCAGTGGAGACCCTCCTCCCCCCACTTTTTAAAATTTGTGTGCCACTGTCGGTACCTCCCGGGAATGGGCGCCTGCAGCAAAGAGGGGCCCCTCTAGGTGGTTGGGAGTCAGACTGAGCCCTTGCCTGCAGATCATTTTCTGCTCCTGTGCCATGATTTGGGGACAGAAAGATGCCAGGGGCTCTTCGCAGTGGGGTAATGTAATGCTAGTAAAAAGCTTCATGATCGTTGCTTCAAAGGAGTTAAGACGGGCTTTTAACTGTGGCCTGTATATCAAGGCTGTTTTAAGATTTCCATGATGCTGCTGTGTGTCTCCTTCAAAAGAAGCCGACATAGACTGTCTAGGGGAGTAAGAAGAGTAAGCTTCCTCTATTTATCTGTTCTGCCAAACTTGTTTAGAGATGGGTGTGTTATTTAACCTAACTCAGATGGGGTTTCTAAATTACTTTGAAGTGTTGTTGTCAAAGGGACTGTGTTTATCTATGGTAGATCGCTTTCACTTTCAGTTAATAAGTATCAGAAAGAACCATGAAGGCTCTAGAGAAGTTTTTGCTTGTATCTGGTGGTCCAAGGACCTTACGAGGTTAATTTATATGGTATTCACATTTTTACAGACACCACTGATCTGTTTCTGAACCAAAGGAATTTAAGTGAACACTTAATTTCAGAATGGTATGTTAACTCCTTTTTTGAGATGTGAGTTTCCTTGACTTTTAACTGAGAAATGTGGGATCACTGGTTATCTTTCTGGAAAAGTTCCCTTTGGGTTTTTTATTCCTCTGAAGTCAATCTCTGACATTGCTCACATCAATAAAAAGGGGCAGGAGTTAATTTACAGTCTTGATGACAACTCCAAACCATCACTGATTTGGGAGTTATTAAAGAATTAGGCCATTTTCTATTTTAGCCAAGTATTGCATCAGTTATCATCCAGAGGGTTTTTTTTCCAATTAGTTAAAAGAATTATGATAATCTTATATATAATCTTTTAAAAATGTGTTATCTGTGGGTTTAAAGAAGGTGAAGTCTGGGGAAAGAAAGCAAGCTGGCATCTGAGTATCCAGGTGCCAGGCATACATAGTTTAGTTTGATCCTTGCAACATGGTAAGATACTTTTGATCTAGTTTTACGGGTGAGGGAACCAAAGTTTAAATAAATTGAGTGAGTTGTTCAGAGTCATATAACTAGTGGAAACAGTGATCTAAACTCCAACCAAGTTCAGTACTCTTTCCTCTCAACCTCTGTTTTAAAAAGCGTGGGCTTGTCAGCATTATTGGAGATGCTACTGTTTGTGGCCTAAGGACAACATTGAGAGAGCCAAGTATGCTAGAATTCATTTTCTTTTCTGATTCTTACTGTTAACAGCCTCTTACCCCCTTTATTTTTCTTGTCTGAAATAGGCCTAATCCTTTCCTGACCTGAGAGGCTTAATTAATGTTTGCAAAGTGTTTTGAGATCTTCAGTTAAAGGTGTTAGATAAACAAACAGGGAGTAACTTGAAAATTCTGCCACCTCCCAAACAGGTGTCTGAGTTCCCTAGGGATTTGGCCAAAAGTTTTGTTGTCTCTTTCTAATGCCAGGAGAAAAAATAGCTTGTTTTGTTTTGTTTTAATCAAACTGGTCTGTTCTTCTGGGTCTGGTAAAAGTCATGGATGAGCACTAGAGCAGAAGCATAAGCCCCAATTATCTCTTCTCGTGCGTGACCATATTTACTGTCCACAGATCAAGTTCCTGCCAGCCAAATTTATCAGGTCTTTCCTTTGCTCTCTGTGTGTCTGTGTGTGTATTTGGCAGGGTGAGGGGAGTATGTAAGTGATCCTACTGAGTTCTGATCACTAGTTTCACTGTGATTATTCATGATAATGAGAACACTATATATTAAAAGATTCATTTAAAAATTACTTATTTATTCTTTTTAGAGAAAGAAAGAAGGGAGAGAAACAGAAATATAGGTTTGTTGTTCCATCCATCCACACATTCATGGGTTGATTCTTTTTTTTTTTTTTAAGATTTTATTTATTTTAGAGAGGGGAAGGGAGAGAGAGAGGAAGAGAAACATCAATGTATGGCTGCCTCTCATGTGACCCCAGCTGGGGACCTGGCCCGCAACCCAGGCATGTGCCCCGACCGGGAATCGAACCGGTGACCCTCTGGTTCACAGCCCATGCTCAATCCACTGAGCCACACCAGCCAGGGCCACGGGTTGATTCTTGTGTGTGCGCTCAAACCCATAACGGAGGTGTGTCAGAACGTCGCTCTAACCCACTGAGCCACCTGCCCAGGGATTCATTATTTGTTTACAAAATACTTGGAGAACAGAGCAAAGAGCTTTGAGTTTTTCTTTTCCCACACTTGAAACAATTTTATTTCATTTGTAAATAAGGGAACCGATTTTAGGAGGGAAACATTCATATTATAAAATTAACTCAAAATAGGGATAACTGACGTTTTTGTAGTTCTTTATAATTTTCAGACTTGAGCCTCATTCAGAAATCATTTCATTTTCGTTTCATACAGGTAGATGGTGGAAAACTCATTTTGTAAGGGAGAAACCAGTGCGGAGAAGTTTGTATGGAACCCAGTGTTTCATGGCTAATAAACAAACCCCTTGGAATCTCTGCTTACATATGAGGTGTTTTCAGAAAACCATAGCTCATGTAAATATTTAATGTTTCCCTCTCAAGTGCCCTGTTGTCAGTCTTTACACCCTTTCAGAATTCTCTAGAAGACTGAGGGGTGAGCAAAGGAAGCAGCAGGGCAGATCTTCCCTACAATGAATAGGGGATAAGGTTGTCTTGACCTGAACTCTTTGTGCAGGTCCACTGCTGCAGCCTCTCATTGGAGAGTCCCCTGCAGAGTGTCCCTTCCCACCTGACTACAGCAGGTAGTATCAGTCACTGACCTTCCTGGACAACTGGACTGGACCATCCCATAAACAGGAAGCTCCTGCTTGTCTCTAGCATATTTATGAGGGAAGAGCAAGCTCCCTGAGCAAGACATATCTTTCAGTAAAGGAGTTTTCCTCTCTGAAGCCTTCCTGGAACTCTTAATTTATACCACACCTTCTGTATCACAACTCTTCCCCTCCCCTCCCCCGCCATCTGCGTCATCCTCCAGCCCAGCACATCTTTCTCATATTTGCCCAAGTATTCATTCTAAAGTGGAACATTTTTTATCACTTCTGTGCTTAAAACTGTTCATAACTGACCTACAAGTTGACTTCTTTTTTTATTTTTTAAATTTATTTATTTTTAAGAGAGAGAAACATCGATTTGTTGTTTTACTTATTTATGCATTCATTGGTTGTTTCTTGTATGTGCCCTGACTGGGGATCGAACTCACAACCTTGGAACATCAGGACAATGCTCCAACCAACCAAACTGCCAGGCCAGGGCAAGATGATTTCTTATGTCTAATAACTTAATATTTATATGATATACTCTTATAATTTAAGCTCCTTTACAGTATCCAACAATCTTTTGATCTTTCTATTTTTCATATATATAATACTTCCCAAGGTATATTATAGGTATTTATGGAAAGAGAAATGTTTGTGATCAGATAAGATTGGGAAATACTGGATTGAACAAAATAAAGCAAATTTATCTCTGAGATTTCATGAGCTTCTTAGACCCTTTAGACATGCTAACGTGCACTGTAAACCCTATTAATGCTAATAACACAGTAAATCTTCAATCTGGTATAATCTTCCCAAACTTAGATCACCAGGAAACATGTATTCTATGGCATCTGTAAGGCAGAGCTGAAACTTCTCCCTATTTTCAGTTTTGCAAACTCCTTTATAACAGTGATTCTGGCCTGCCTTCTCTGTCTGTCCTTTTTTTTTTTTTGAGGGAGAGAGAAACATCAATTTGTTGTTCCACTTATGATTTATTGGTTGCTTCTTGTATGTGCCCTGACCCTGGGATCAATCCTGCAATCTCGGTGGTATTGGACGATGCTCTAACCAACTGAGCTGCCTGGCCAGGGCTTTGTTAGTGACCTTATTTAACAGTAAGCCTTGATCTCTGAGTAGGTAGAACTCCTCTAGACTAGGATATCTGTAGTCCAGCTCTTCCTACAATACTGTGAACAGATTCTTTCAGTTAGCTGCCAGAAGAATAGAATGAATAGTTGACTTTTTATTAGAAAGATAAAGAATACAAACAGCATAGTTTTGGGAGGAGAAACAGATAACAAGAGGGCAGGTGAGAAGAGGAAAGATGGGTGATTATTCAACAGACCTTAGGTGAGTACTGGGTATTACAAAAAGTACTTGAATGTGGACCTGGTAGAGCTCTTGACAGGTAGAGGAAACAGGTAGGTAGGTAGTTGGATGGATAGGTAGGTAGGTAGGTAGGTAGGTAGGTAGATAGATAGATAGATAGATAGACAGACAGATAGATAATTATAAATACAGTGTAACAAAGAAAATACAAATCCTCTTGGAGGATAGATGAAAGGTTTTGCAAGGTGGTGTTGAGAAGGACTTCACAGAGGTGATCATACTTGATGTGGGCCTCGAAAAATATTAGTAGAAATTCTTATCAGGTAAACAAGTGGGTAGACAAAAAAGGATCTTAAATAAAAATGTTAGGAGCAAATGCATGGAAGTATAAAAATGTGATGTCTTGAGTCTAGTTTGGTTAGCTTCTGAGTGTGCAGTGTGGGGAGCATGATCCGGCGGCAGTGACTAGAGATCAAATCTGAAAAGGTAGACTGGATTCAATTGATAGGCCAGTCTTATGCCATGCAAAGATTTTTAGGTTTGAAGGACTTTTCTCTTTCTGGTTGAAGGATTTAAAGCAAAAGAGTGATGTGATAGATTACCTTTTAGAATTGGAATTTGGATTGGAGTGGGGAATAAGGAGACCAGATAATAGTCTCTTGCAGTTGTCTGGTCAGGAGGTGACAGTTTGGACAAGGGCAGGAAAAAGAAAGATAGTAAGGCTCCAGCTCATTATGACAACTTGGCCCATGTGTACCACCCTTTTATGTGCTCAGGGCTGATTTCTGAATGAAATTACATGACCTGGAGCTGGGAGGTATAGATATAATATAGGAACACATTTCTTTAACTACCAGGGCCTGTTGGAACATGATCAGATTCACACTAAAGGGATTTTCCGCCCAGGGCTGAAGTTGGGTAATGCTGTGGTCTAGCCTGTCACACATTATGATGTTTTAGAAGACTAGGAAATTAACAAAATTAGTAAAAGTTGTATGAACTTAAAGGGGAAAAAGTATGCATCTGTATTCTTAGCAACATGGAATTTCCTACATCTTCTATTTAGCTTCTAATTAAGCAAACCTGAATGCTTATTAGCTAAGCTAAGCGAGCAGGGTAGAGGAGAGGTCCCAGTGTGAGACAGGAGACAGAAGACACAAGATGGTCCAGGCAGGTTTGGTCTCTCCAAGGATGAGGTTTTTCCCAGCTACATGGGTAATAAGATTGCCTGATTTATTTGTTTCAAAGATTTTATTTATTTATTTTTTAGAGTAAAAAGAGGGAGAGAAACATCGATGTGCCAGACAAACATTGGTTGGTTGCCTCTTACATGCCCCCGACTGAGCACCTAGCCTCCAACTCAGGCATGTGCCCTGACAGGGTGGGCGGTGCTCAGTCCACTGAGGCATACCAGCCAGGCCCCATTGCCCTATTTAGAACTTAGAAGTTTACAAATTGGTCTTACACAAAATTTTAGGATTAAGTTATAATATCTGACATATAGTAAGCCAGTTGGTACATGAATAAGTTTAAAAGATTGCTTTAGGGCAAAGTAATGGCTCTGGAGAAGAGCTAGAATTCCCTGGAGAAAGGTTAAAAAATCTAAGTAGGAGAAGGTCTCTATCATTCATTCAACACAGGTATTTTAAACATAAACTAGCATGCCAGACTCTGGAGATTAAAAAATGGATACTTTTCCTTGAGTACAGTCTGGTTAGTGTAATATGCATATAAACAAATGATTACTATATAATGTGATAAATATCAAAAAGTAGTATATGATAAGTATTTTAAGTATTATAAATTGTGCACAGGCATGAAATAGGCAATCAGCTGCCTGGAGAGGTTAAGTAGATTTTATAGAGATGATGAAGTTTGAGCTGGTTGTTACATGGATAAGTATTCGCCAGGGCAAGGAGTCAGGAAAGGACATTTCTAGGCAGAAGGAATAGAGTATGCAAAGGCCAGGAAGTAGGACAAAAAAATATGTGCTGTCATTTTTATACCATTCTTGTCAGGGCAAGACCTCAAATGCAGTTCTGAAACATATTTAGTAACACTTGAAAGTGGCAAGCACCTTATACCTCCGTTTTCTGGGTAGAAGCTAAGGTTTGGGAGTTTTAATTAGCACAATGAGTCAGGGGCCAGAAACCCAGACCAGGCACCGGAAAACAGGAGTGCCAAGTCTCGTGCCCTGAGTAATTTTGTGTCATGGTAATAGATTGCTTTGGGCTCATGAGTATTTGGGTTGATTTTACTTCCTTTAACCAAATTCCACACCCAAAATTGACATTGCCAATTCTATCCCATGTTTTTATTTTTACAAGCGGGGGGCGGGGGGGGGGGTGTTGAGGGAATTTGTTAATAAATATTTATTCCCACCACATAAGCTAAAAATGGATCATGAAATGTTCAAGGCTTACTGACTGGCAGTCTATCTAATATGTATCATCAGAAGTTGACTTAATATTTTTCTGAGATCATCCAGTATCTTTCCCATTTAATACACAATAGCAAACATTTCACTTTCTTCAGGAGAAACGTTGTTTATCTTTAGGAGTTATTTTGCAGCTAGATTTGCTCAGAACTCCTACAGGAGGATATGAATCATTTGCATTCATACATTGATCTATTCTCACTTTGCTTTTTCTGAGAAGAGTTTTAATAGAGCATATATTATATAACAGACGATACCTTGTCATCAATATTGTCAGATTCATTCTCAAACCAACTTGCAGAGTCTACAGTAAACCTGAGAACTTGAGATGTTCTTGTGAACATCTAATGTACATTCAAATAAACAGCAAACCATAGGATAAATCCAAGAAAACCTTATTTGGCTATTGGAAGAGAGTGTGGAATAGCAGACAACAAAACCCAGACGGCAACACCTAACCCTGCAGTCACTGACCTGTATGAAAATTGTGTGAAATTTTACAACTGCCCTCTTCCCTTTTTTGTTTGTTTCTTTAAATTACTTTAATTTTTTAAATTTTAAACAAGTGTCTACTTCTTAGTGTAATCTGAGCACTTAGTTGACATATTTAGAATTAGTCAGAAAGGCTAATAGTTGTAAATATATGAGATTATTTGTGAAAGAGTAATTCTTGGTAAATAAACATGAATTATAAGAAGCAGTTTGATGCTGGTGCTGATAGATTCTGAACTGCCCATCTTCACTGAGAATGTGGGTCAGAAGAGAGGGGAGGCAATGTGGCCTTAATTCTGTATTAATTAATGAAGTAGATGAGTGGTATTCTTGGAATATGGAGTCTGTCAAGAAAGAAGACATTTCAAGGTAAAGATTTGAATTGAGAGAGGGGAGAGGGAGAGGGAAGAAAGAGAAAAAAAAGCTATTGTTTCTGAGGCTGTGATCAGACCACCTTCAGTATGAAACTTAAAAATGAAAAAGTACACATACTTGCTTTAGTTTTTGCTCTAGTTCTTTATTTTGCAAATGTTCTATCCCTTACTGTAAACAAATTCTAATCTCTCTAAATATAGCAAACCATCAAAAGGAAATCAGTTTGTACTTTGTTACTTATGAAACTTGCTGTGGCAAACTGCTTCCAAAGCAGCTTAAACTATGACTGAATACATGATAGAAATTCAGACTAAATACGATATTTCCCCCTCTTTTTCAGGAAATAAATGATTTGTGATTTTAGAGTATCAAGCAGAAATTTACTGTCTCACACAGCATATGTTTGACAGTTTGTTAGGCATGCTTGTGCACGTGTGTTGTGTGTGTGTGCTTTTCTCTACATCATGTGTGGTGGTGGGAGTGCCAAACAGTGTTACCCCACTGGAACTGGTGAATGTCTGTCCATCTGTCTTGGTTAGATCATTCTTACCTTACTAATATTGCTTCCTGTTCCCTTACCCAGTTATGCTGTTATTGCCTATGGCTGTGCAAGCTGCCCAAAGCTGACCTGTGAGCGGGAAGGCTGCCAGACCGAGTTCTGCTACCACTGCAAGCAAATATGGCATCCAAATCAGACATGCGATATGGCCCGTCAGCAGAGGGCGCAGACTTTGCGAGTACGGACCAAGCACACTTCAGGTCTCAGTTATGGGCAAGAATCTGGACCAGGTATAAATTGGCACTCTTTCATTTAACTCTTTATTTTATACTTAATTACGTGAGCCCAAAGCTAGGAGGAATTACATTATTGTCTAACCAAGTATTCTTGGGATCAGAGATCAGAAACTATTTGTCAGTACTTCTGATATTATAATTGATATGTATAGCTTTCCTCTCTGAACATTACAGGTTATCCAACTCCAGTAGAATCAGAATACAAGAAATTGCATTTTCTAGTTTCTTTATTTCTTTTTTTATTGAGTTGAGAGAGAGAGAGAGAGAGAAACATTGATTTGTTGTTCCACTTCGTTGTTACATGGTTCATTCATTGGTTACATGGTTGCTGTCTTGTATGTGCCCTGACCAGAGATCAAAGCTGCAACCTTGGTATATTGGGACAACGCTCTGACCAACTGAGCTATCTGGCCAGGGATAAATTCTCTCGTTTCTTCCTTAGTAATATGTCTCAGGTTCGCAGGCAGTTGGTTCCTTTCACTAGGGGTTTTTTAAAAACTTTAATTATGAGCAGAAAGACATTTAATTAGTGTTTTAACCTGTACTGTTTATCTGCTATCTTTAAGTGCATTATCACTTTTGGAAATAGGGTACAAATTTAAGGAAAGGAAATATTAGTATGGATTAATGATTAACCTTAGAAGTAGGAGTGACACACATTCAGTTCCAACCTTTACAAGTTAGAGAAAACATATTTTAAAATGTCAGTGGGTTTATTACCTTTTATAAATGTGCTTATTTCACTGATGTCATTTGGGAGAGGCTAGTAGCAAAGATTTTACCATTCACTTTTTCCTGGCACAGCATAATCTCCTAAAATTGTCATTTAATAAGATAGTTCCTAGCTTGCTGTGAAGATTACCAGGTATATGCTACATATTGTACCCAATTGTTTTTAGGTTTTGAATTTGAAAGAACCTTGGGAAGGGACTCTGGTTTGCAGTAGAGCATGTCACAGTGATACTTGCTGAGCCTGAGAAATTAATTTCCTAAACTAAATTGTCTCGAAACTTAAAGCCAATTCCAGTCTACAGACTATTCTTCCTACTGGACTATGCTTTTAATTCTGCCAGCCTATTGGCTGGTGAAATTCCATTATTCTTGGAACCATCTTTCTCTAGGGAAGCCTTCTTGCTCAGAATGTGGTTCAAGTGGTGTGTACCTGCAAGTTTTTGAGATAGGCAGATTGGTCTGTACAAGCGGGACTCATTTTATGAACTTCCTTGAGGTCTAGACACAGCTAGCCTTCCAGGGAAGTGGGTTGCACAATTTCGAATTCTTAGTCAAGAGTTCTTTACTGCTTCTTCACTTTTTATACATACTTCTAGGAATATTAAAGTCTAACTAGGTGTACTGGAATTCTTTTCCTACTTATTCCTCCTTACCCCCTCTTAGCAGATGACATCAAGCCATGCCCACGATGCAGTGCTTACATTATCAAGATGAATGATGGAAGCTGTAATCATATGACCTGTGCAGTATGTGGCTGTGAGTTCTGTTGGCTTTGTATGAAAGAGATCTCAGACTTGCATTACCTCAGGTGAGTTGGAAAAATATCTGTTGCTCTTACAGTCTCGTTCTCTTATTGATTTAGGGGAAAGGATGTCAAAGAGACAGAGTTGTCTGTCTTGTCATGACAGGATAAGGAAACTGTAAAAAAGTTTCTCTTGAAGTACCCTTCCAATCATGTTTTTTTCCAGTTCAGCAGTTTCCAAGGACTCTGTTCCATGACCTTGCAGATAGAGTTCAATTTCCCTAGCTTGGCTTTTAAGGCTTTCTACAGCCAGGCCCCAGTCTACTTCTCCAACTTTTTCCATTTTGCTTTTGTACATGCTGTATTCCAAATACATAATAATCTAGGCTTGCAGTTCCCTGTGTCTCTTCTGTGCTATCTTACCCCTCCACGCTTGTTCACAAGTTCTTTGCTTTGCCTGGAATGATTTCTAATCACCTCATCCTCCCAGCAACCCCATTTTATCTCAGCCTGTTCAGTTCTTACCCATCCTTCAAGGGCCACTTAAATGCTCTTTCATCTGTTTTGCCATCCCCAGTCTTTTCTGCCTTATTCTCCATTGACATTCCTTAAATGCCTCTTTATAAATGTGATCATTTTACTTCATGTGCATGTCTAATTTTGCTAAACTGTATACGTTTCTTAAGGTTAGAATTACTTTTTTAAGTTCCTTACACATAGTGAGTTTCCAAAGAATTTATTGAATGAATATTAAAATATTGTCCTGAAGGAGTTAATATTTACAAATTTAATATTCCTTTTGTGGATAAAACACTTTAATTTCCAATTTAGCAAACATTTGAATACTTACAGTCTACCAATTAATGGGGGCCCAAGTGTGTATAAGCCATGATCCCCACTTTAAACACTGTTTATCCCATCTGGTGACGGGACAGGACAAAGAGAATGAGCAAAAATGGTTGGACTCAAAAGGGCTGAGTGTAAAAGTAGCCAAACTAAGAGTATTAAACTGACATAAAGGCTGTAACAAGTCTTTTTAGATCCTTTCCCAGAACAGCGTTCAGCAGCAGCAAAGCACAATGCATTTGGATGAGATGTCAAGCCTGCAGGCTATGCAGGGTCCCAAGTAGTGTCAGTCAAGGAAGCTAGATCAGTATTGGTGGACCCGGGAAGACATAGTTCAGCAGAAAAGAATAGAAAAGAGATTTTAAGTCTTTACAAAAAAAAGACAAGACCCGAGAGCTCCAGTAGTCTGGCCTTGGCCTTTGTTCCCCTCGTGTAATATATTCATTTCCTGTAATTTCTTGTAACTGTTAACCACTCCTAATTGAAAAGAAGGCTCTTGCTCTTATCAAGTTCTCTGGTGACAACAGCTGCTTTTATTTGTGATATTGACATGAACTTCATGTTTCCTCTGTAGCCCCTCGGGCTGCACATTCTGGGGCAAGAAGCCGTGGAGCCGTAAGAAGAAAATTCTTTGGCAGCTGGGCACATTGATTGGTGCTCCAGTGGGGATTTCCCTCATTGCTGGCATTGCCATTCCTGCCATGGTCATCGGCATTCCTGTGTATGTTGGCAGGAAGGTAAGATACTGAGTTCTGTGCATGTTCCATTTTCAGGTTGGTTGGTAAAGGTTTGAAGGAAATGGGGGAGGAGCTTATGTTTCAGAGCTGCCTGAAAACCAGCTGGTTGTTGGATAAAAATAACCTTAATTTCTTAAATGGATTTTCATAAACCCCCCAAGAGATCTGAAAGTTCTTACTAACATCCTGGACTTGGTTTGTCTCAGTCAGTGACTTAAAGGTGAAATGCTTACTTTACCCTTCTGAGTTATTTTGTCTCTTCTTGGTTTAACTTTTTCTGTATTAGTTTAGATCATTCTGGTCTGATGAGGTTAAAATTTAAGAAAGATGCTTTTTGAGGGTGGAGGATATGTTTTACTCCCTTGGCAAAAAAATTGATGTTCTAATCTGCTGACTGGGATTTTTTTTTCTTGTTTATAGATTCATAGCAGGTATGAAGGAAGGAAAACCTCTAAACATAAGAGGAATTTGGCTATTACAGGAGGAGTGACTCTGTCTGTCATTGCATCCCCAGTTATTGCTGCAGTTAGTGTTGGTAAGAACCTGGCCAGGACCACGACTTCATTCCTGCCTCGCTTCCCTTTTCCTCCCCTCCCCTCCACAACTGGCTTTCCAACTGTAGCAGGTTAGCCAGCTGGCCAGATGTTTCATCCTGGAAACCCCTACATTTCATACCAAACCCACCTTGGGAGTTAACTCTGTTAGGTACTATTATTATTATTATTATCAACCACACTAAGTTATCAGAGTTACGAAATATTTCAGAGAAGGTTAAATTAAAGAATATTACTTTAAGTCCTAGCTTTTCACCTTTTATCTTTTTTCTCCATTTGCAATGGAACCCACAAAACAAAATTACTTTTATTTTGATTTGCTTAGTGTGTCCCACTATTTTGGGGAAGCATGAGGGTTTGTTTCAGAATAATAGTACTATAATATTTATTGAGGCTATCCATGTGCCAGGAGCAGTTCTGCGTGTTTCTTATGCATTAATTTATTTAATGTTCACAACAGCACTATTGTAACAGAAAGGTGTAGTAATTTGCCCAAAGTCACTTAGCTAGGACATGAATCAAGGCAAGCTGACCTCAGAGCCTGTGCTCTTAATAGCGAAGCCTTTCTGCCTCATGTGGAATAAGATTTTGGAATCAACACTCTGGGGGGAACCTAACCCCAGGAATTATTTAATGTTTGGTTATTGATTTGTTTTTGGATTAACACTTCAGCACTGAATAGAAGGGAAAAAAATTAAAACAACATATATATACTAGGTACTGTATCTATCACAGGTGGCAAACTCAAGGCCTACAGGCCGAACCCAGCCCTCCACCTTGTTTTAGCCGTCCCGACACCTTGTTTCTACTTGGCAGCAGCTCCGAGCTCCTTGCCCCTAATTAAAGAGTACTTACATTTATACAGTCCTAAAATTACATTCGGCCCTTTGAAGGCAACCACGAGGCTGATGTGGCCCCTGGTGAAAATGAGTTTGACACCCCTGGTATATATGTTCTCTTTTGATCATTGACAACTCTGGGAAGGTATGTTCAAGGTCATATGGTTAGTAAGTTGGAGCCAAGATTCTAATACAAGCCTTTCTAAGGCCAGTGGTCACTCTATTAGGACTGGTCTTCCTCTTTGGGATAGCCATCTTTTGCCTTTCCTTGGCCCTTTATAAAGTGGTTTGTTTGTGCTCGGGCTGGGAAGGAAATTCAGGGCAGTTGCAGCCTGATGGCCTGCTGACATATTTCCTTCTTTTCCCCCAGGTATTGGTGTCCCCATTATGCTGGCTTACGTCTATGGGGTTGTGCCCATTTCTCTCTGTCGTGGAGGTGGCTGTGGAGTTAGCACAGCCAACGGAAAGGGAGTGAAAATTGAGTTCGATGAAGATGATGGCCCAATCACAGGTAAAAGGAAGTTTTTAGTTTCCTTTTGAGTTTATGGAACACAAGATAAAAATCAGTATAATTTAGCACATTTTACAGAGAGATTGCCATTGGATTACTTTGGATAATGAGCTTTGTAGGGGGTAGAGTATTTTTAGCTTTTCATTTCTTTGTTCCAGAGTTATTAGGTTAATTCCTCTGGTACCTGCCTCTGTGTGTCAGGTACAAACTCGTAGGATTCCAAGTATGCTGGTAACAGTAGTGATTATAGCAAAGTCAAGTCTGTGCAGTACTTGATAATTTTCAGAGGACTTTACACAGGCATTATCTCACTTGGTCTTTTCATAACAGCTCTCTGAAGAGGAAGGGTGAGAGTCACCGCTAGTCCCCATTTAATGGGGACTTCTCTAAGCTGCTGTCTGAACATCTGTGAAATGGGTTTAAGAGCTTCTACAGAGCTGGGACTAGAGCCAGTCTTCTGACTCCTACTTAGATGTTGTTTCCACTTTATTATATTAACTCACCTGGGGCACAGAGATCTCCAACGGTTTCTCAAGCTTCCTACTAGGTTCAGCACATAAATCATATTTTGAAATCTTCGTGTTTGATTAGATGGCATCTATGGTGTATTGGAAAGAATAGTGGACTTGGAATCAGAATTTTTGTTTTGTATGACTAGCCATGATTTGGACAAGTCATTTAGTTCTAATTTTTTGTGTTCTCATCTAAAATTGGAAAGATTACATTTCAAATAAATATGTGGTAAAGCCCCTGATGTGTGGTGACTGCATATAGTAGCTGTTCATTAACTGAACGGATGACTGTTTTTCTACATAAATATTTTCTACTCGGAAGAGTCATCGTAGGAAAATGCCAGACTGTTTTGATGCTGTGCTCTCTTGAATTGAGATGTTTGGTTCCATTCCTAGTGGCAGATGCCTGGCGAGCCCTCAAGAACCCCAGCATTGGAGAGAGCAGCATCGAAGGTCTGACTAGTGTCTTAAGCACCAGTGGGAGCCCTACAGACGGACTCAGTGTTGTGCAGGGTCCGTACAGTGAAACAGCCAGCTTTGCAGCCCTCTCTGGGGGCACACTGAGCGGTGGCGTTCTTTCCAGTGGCAAGGGGAAATACAGCAGGTAAGCCAACAGATCATTATTGAAAGAACCAGTTGGAATTATAACATACAATACCTGTATGAACCATTTCTCTGTGCCAGGCGTGTCCTACATATTATTTCATTTTGATTTAGCCATCAGTGGGTGGGTGGTTTTTTTTTTTTTTTTTAAGATTTTATTTATTTTTAGAGAAAGGGGGAGGGAAGGAGAGAGTGAGAGAAACATCAATGTATGGTTGCCTCCCACATGCCCCCTACTGGGAACCTGGCCTGCAATCCAGGCATGTGCTCTGACTGGGAATCGAACAGGTGACCCTTTGGTTCGTAAGCCTGCACTCAATCCACTGAGGTACACCAGCCAGGGCAGTTGTTTTTTTTTGTTGTTGTTTTTTTTTTTAAGATTTTATTTTTTCTTAGAGAAAGGGGAAGGGAGGGAGAGAAACATTGATCGGTTGCCTGTCGCACGCTCCCAGCTGGGGACCTGGCCCACAGCCCAAGTGTGTGCCCTAACCAGGAATCAAATTGGCAACCTTTTGACTTGGAGGATGATACCCAACCCACTGAGCCACACCAGTCAGGGCTTCAGTGTTGAGTTTTTTTTCCCCCTGTTGTATAATTTGAAAACAGGCTCAGAAAGGTTGAGTGTTCTTTACACTTTTCCACATAAAGGATAATGTTTAGATCCTCCCTCTACTGTGTTAGGCTACATGCTTCAAAAAGGGAAAGCACATATTTTTGTAGGATTTCCAAGGCTGTGCTCTCCATTAGGCTTGTCACTGGCCTTCAGTTGAACAGCATTTATGCTGTATCTTGTTGGCTTATCAGTGCTGTCATTTTCATAAGCTTCCTATTCACATTTGGTCGAAAAAGAAAATCAATTCTGTGAACTTGTGTTGAGAGTATGTAAAGCTTTATCACTAAAGAGGTTCTGACTGACTTGGTCATTTCACCAGTTAGACAAGTGAGAACATACTCAGAGGAACTTAACAGATGTTACATCTAACAGAAGCAGTTAAATTAATGCACTAGAGATAGAGGCCTGGAAGAGGGGCAGGGGGCAATACAAGTTAGGGAGGTAAGGGAGGTGGTTGCCTTCAGATATCTGAAGGGTCTTGAATTGGAAAAAAGAACTTAACATCTGAGTCATGCCAAGAGGTAGATTAAGATGACTTGGCAGAAGCTAGAGGGAAACTTATTTTGATTCATTATAGAGAATATAGGGAAAATCTATATAAAAGTCCAAAGAATGAATGTACTCAGCTACCTATCCTTGCAAGTATTTAAAGTGAGATCAGATGGCCATTTGGCTATTAGGAATCAAGCAACAGATGGCAGTTGGACTGGATCCCACACCTGAGTGCTTGTCAGTCACCTGGAAGCCTCTTAAAAATAGATTTCAGGGTCCTGTTCCAGTATTATTAGTAAACTAGAATCTCCGGGATGGGATCTAGGAATCTGTATTTTGAAAAGGCTTCCCAAGTGACTCTGTCATAGTGCAAGAATGAGCATCTGGGAACCACCTCAGTAAACGGTCTTTATGAAAGGCCTCTTCTGATTCTGAGAGTGATCCTGTGGTGGAGCTGAAACTAGAACCCCGGCCTCTGACATGATGCACTTTTCCATTGCACTGCCTCATTTTCCTGGGCTGTGGCACATTCTTGAAGGGCATCTGAGGCTGGAGCAGCACAGCAAAGGTACAGGTGGCAGGCTGGAGGTTGTTTGAATGTTCAGCTGCAGGCTGCTGCTGACCTGTCTGTATCTCATGACTCTGGGTATTTATTAGGGGATCCCACCCCCACATTCTGCAGAATTCACTACTGTGCTTTTTGTTAAAACCAGCACTCCTGTAAATAAGCAGACAGATATAATTGGAGACGGACTTGCTGAAACTGCAGTTTAGCCAGTCCAGCTGTTCCAGTTCTGTGGAAGCCTTCTATAGGCTTGCTTCTGAATGGAAATTCCTTTTATAGGAAGTGAATGAGTCAGATGGTTTTGACCATGAAACCCATTATGAGGAAATATTTAAGTGTACAACAAAATGGTGTTAGAGCCAAGAAAGGAAATAGTCACAGGTTCTTAGCTCTGAGACACTATTTGAAAAGTTTGCTGCTCTTACAGGAGATTGGCTTCTGTATGTCCTTCAATCTCATAGCTTGGAGGTAATTTGATTTTGAAATGTTTGAGTTCCTAGTATGTGCAAGACATGGAGGGTAGAGTGAATGAGATGTCTTTCCTGTTTTGGAGCTCAGATGAGTAGAAGAGAGATGTGTACACTGATGAATAAACAGGTGCTGTAGGAGCACTTAGGAAGTGACTGGTGTGCTGAAAGATTGAGGGGAAGTGATCATTTCTTTGTTAAGGACTGAATATGAGTTTGTCATCTAGAGAAAGGAAACTTTTAGAGAGTGGGAATACCATGTCCAAAGTCATGGATGTATACAATGTGTATAGGTGTGTAAGGAAAGAAAACATTGAGAGTGATTATGATTTAGGACCTATGGCGAGAGAGGAACTGGAGAGCGAGCTTGGAGGCAGATCAGGAAGACCTTAGGTGCCAGTTGTCAATAGGGGAGCCAAGAGAGGACTGTCAGAGTGATCACGTCGTCGTTCATGTTGGCACTGATCTGGAAGTACTTTAACTTGGACCTAGGGCTGCTGCAGAGAGAGCCCAGTTGTGGTTATCCAGTCAGGGGATCTAGAGAGCCTGAAGTTAAGCAGTAACAGTGGGGATAGAAAGGAGGGGACGATTTCATTAAATACTTAAGAGAGAAACTGTGTGGGCATCTATTTGAGCTATTTGACAGTTGGAGATCAGATCAACTCAGTTTGCAAGAGAATAATGGAAGAGATGTGTGCCAGGAAGCAGACTGTCTCGGAATACCCAGGTCTCATAATAACTTGAACGTCCCCTCTTTACACAGGTTAGAAGTCCAAGCCGATGTCCAAAAGGAAATTTTCCCCAAAGACACAGCCAGTCTTGGTGCAATTAGTGACAACGCAAGTACTCGTGCTATGGCCGGTTCCATAATCAGTTCCTACAACCCACAGGACAGGTATGTGACCAGTCAGATGCCCAGGAGAGGTTGCCTTTTTGGTCAGGTCCTAGACTAGACCTTCAGAAACTCAATGCCTTATCTTAGAGCTCTGCGCACCACCTGGCGGGGTACGTAGTGTGAGTGCCCTGTGACTTCACTGAGCATGTTCTTGGCAGCTCTTGATTGATTCTTTTTGTTAGCACTTGAATTTTAGAGGGTTTTTTTCTTTCTTCCTTTTTTCTTTTTTCCTTTTCTTAGCTTTTGCAGCAGTAATTATTCACATGGAACTTTGAGAGCTAGATTGGTACTCATTGATATCTGTGGATCTATGGCTTCTGCTCTCATGTTGCCCTTTGCTTGGTGTGGCTCCTCTACCCTATTTCTCTTCATTTTTGAGAACTAGTGTATCTGGTGTGGTATGAGTGCAGCACTTCCCTTCTGGAGAGTTCCTGGTTTCTTCTAACTGGCACAGCAGTAAAAAGCTATGAGCCTTCTTTCACTTTCATAGGGTAAGATAGTGTGAGGCCCTGACACTTAGTTGAATTTTGGATGCTCTTTTTTAGTTTAAAGAAATTGGCAGAGGTGTGCGTGTATGTTTAAATGAACAAAAAGGATCTAATTGTTCACCATCCTAATTGAGTGTTAGGTTAAATTTTTATTTTCACTAAAAATTAGCTCTAGTCTATTTACCTATGTTTTGGGGCTTTCTAATCCTGAACCCACAAACTGCTTTTACCAACAGGTATAGCATGACCCATGCGTGATTCAACATAGTGAATTTTGTCTCCACAGAGAATGCAACAATATGGAAATCCAAGTGGACATTGAAGCCAAACCAAGCCACTATCAGCTGGTGAGTGGAAGCAGCACAGAGGACTCGCTCCATGTTCATGCTCAGATGGCGGAGAATGAAGAAGAAAGTGGTGGTGGTGGCAGTGGCAGCGGCAGCAATGAAGAGGATCCCCCCTGCAAACACCAAAGCCGTGAACAGAAAGACTGCCTGGCCAGCAAACCTTGGGACATCAGCCTGGCCCAGCCAGAGAGCATCCGCAGTGACCTAGAGAGCTCAGATACACAGTCAGATGACGTGCCAGATATCACTTCAGATGAGTGTGGCTCCCCTCACTCCCATACTGCAGCCTGCCCCTCGACTCCCAGAGCCCAAGGTGCGCCGAGCCCAAGTGCCCATATGAACCTCTCTGCCCCAGCTGAGGGGAAGACTGTCTTGAATCCAGAAGGTGCAGAAGCCAGAGTATGAAGGGGAATGAATGCTCCTGTTCTGAGAAGCACACTTGTTGTAACTGCATCTTTTGGAATCTTTTTTTTGTGGGGGTGGGAGTGGAGATTTATGTATTTTACTTCAAAGATTCTCTGGTCACAGGTTTCCCCAGGGAAACTCTGAGAAATTTGCAATTTCTTACAGATAAAACATGGGAAATTTTGCCCTTAGTCCCACACCCCATCCTCCTCCCCCCTTTTTTAAGTTTTAATTTATTGGTTAAACTGATGGTGGCAATCCGTGAGGTGTGTCAAAGAGTGTACAGATGTATGTGTGTATATTGTATGTATGCTAACATTACCGAAGGACACATTTTAATAAAGATTTCTGTTGTAATTCAACTCATGTCATTTTCCTTGGCTTGGGTAGTCCTGGAGAGCCAAGGGTTTGAAACAGACCACTATGTCCTTAACAGTCTGTAGATCTGAGGTTCCTGATCCCAGGGAAGAAGGATTGTATTCTGATCTGACTGCAGTAGAGGCATCTATAAACCAGGGATTTCTAGCATAATGGGAAGTAAAGCCAGGCTTGTTTTGGACTCTGTAGTCAAACTGGAGACTTAGCTGAGTCGGCCAAACAGAGAAGCTGTAGATTAAAATGGACCTTGTTTGCCCTCTAGAGGCAGCTGTGCAGTTTTCCTGTGAAAGTTTTATTTAACCTTTTCTGTATTGTAGACACTTCTAGAAATGTGTTCCCAGAGGAGGGAAGGAAGGGGTGGCAGTTCAGTGGCTCTGTAGAGTGATCCCAGTGAATGCCACAGGATTGTAAATCAGGGGACATTGTATTTGTACTGGAGGAAGAAATGGACTGATTCTGCATAACCTAGTCACTAAGCAATCACCTGGGTGTTTGTTACGCTCTCAGGTGCACATTCCCTGTTCAAAAAAGCTCAGTTTTGCCAATTTAGTTTAAGAGTGACTAAGGAATCTGACTAAAATTTGTAATGAAGAGAGAAGAAATGCAGTTAAAACCTCAATCTACTTAATTTTATCTGATCTTACAAATTGTGAATTGAGCTGAATTAGTACTACTTGGGATTTTGGCTTTGTCTAGAATAACGGTCTAAGAAATGAATGTTCATACACAGTATATCAGAAAAAGTAAAAGATTTATGAGACATGATGTAAGATTTCAAATCTGGCAGTAACTTACTTTGAAACTGGGTGAGTTAGTGACTCTCCTGCCACCTGATTTCTCCAGCTCAGACAGTATCTAAGAAGCTTCCAGTGCCAAACATCTCTATCACCTTAGCCCTGGGCCCAGAGGCCAAATTGAAAACATCCTTTCCCTGAGGACCAGATGGCTTTCTGTATCCTTTCACAGGTGCACCTGTTCTTTGTCTTCTTGGCCTGTGCTTTTCTACAAAGAGGAGGATGAGTCTGGACAATAGTGAACTTGGAAGATTCTTATCTCTTGGGCACTGCAGCCAGACTTAGCACATTTTCCTGCACCTGGGATAGGAAATGCTGTTAGTGGACTCTGGGTATCTGGAAAAAGGCATCCTTAAGGGTGTCCACATGTGTAAAGGGGAACCTGTTGGGAAAGGGGGCAGACAGTCTGGAAATCTCTGAAATGCACATTATCAACTCTAGACCGGTAATTCTCTTGAAGCCTCAAGAAAGCAGTTAACCTGGACAAAATTAAGGGAGAGTGTTAAGGGACAGGAGTTTGCTGCCAAACCTGTTTTCTTTCATCCAGGTACTAACCAGGTCCGACCCTGCTTAGCTTACAATATCAGACGAGATCAGGCACGTTCAGGATGGTATGACTGTAGACCAAACCTGTATTCTTACCTAGACTCTAGTGCTGTGAGACTCGGTCACCTTATTCTGAGTCTGTTTTCACTTAGCTGAAGTGGGGATGATAATCCTAATTACGGGGTTGTAAACGTTGAGATGGTGTACTAAAAATGCTTTTCAGTAAAGGCCCTTGTTTTTTCCTCTTGCAGGAACAAGAGCTAAAGAAAGGGAATTTTGGGTGTCATCTAAGAAAAGCCCAGGACTCTAGACCAGAGGCCATGAAAAACTAAATTTATTCTAATCCTTTGCAACACTACTGTCTCCTAGACATTAGCAAATGAAAGGCCCTTCACCACTTGGAGATCATAATGCATCGGAAAAGTTGGTCAGTTTAGAATTTGGGAACTTTTAATTTCCCCTCGATAGAGCTTTCATTTATTCTAAAATACCTACTATGTTTCAGGTATAGGATGCTTTAATAAGGAAAACAGAAGTTCTGTCCGCATGGAAGTAAAGTAACATCGTAGTGGGGAAGGTGACCAGGTACATAATCTGGATGAGGGTAAGTGTGCTGAAGAAAACAAAGGAGGGAAAGTGAGGAGAGTTGCCCACGGTGCTACTGTAGATGGGTAGTGTATGCCTCTTTGAGGAGGTGACATTTTGTCCGAATCCTGACTGCAGTGAGGACCCTGTGATGCCAGGCACAAGGAATAAAGTACAAAGGCCCTTTGGTAAAGCATCCTTACTCTGTTTAAACCCACACACACCATACAGGCCTATATGGCCGGAACAAATGGACCAAGGAGGGGAGTAGTAGATTAGGTTGAAGAAGGTGGCTGGGATAAAGATTGTGTAGATCAGCAAAACAACTCTGACGACAAGGAATTTTAGGCTCCTTTCAGGCCAGTAAGAGATCATCTTCGAAGCCAGACAGGTGGGTGCTTGTGAGACTTTGGAAGGGCATGTCTGGTCACAAGTCCTCCTTGGACCAGTGGAAAGAATCTGCTGGATATGATAAATAGGTACTTACTCATTCCAACCTCTTTCTGATGTACTTTCTTGTACTCCACAGGCTAGAAAGCTAGAAAATATAGTAACTATCTTAAACTTCCTTGAAACCAAGGTTCTGAGTGTAATCTGTTTTGCCAATTAGATACATAAACAAGATGTGGAAGGAAAAAGTGATTCAGGGGTCATCTTTAGCTGCTATGATTTGCTCCTTGCAAGGATGTGGAGACCTTGGGTTTCTCTTCAGTGGTGTTCCACTATCCACCAGGAGTTCTGTGGGTGTTGAAGGGCTTCCTGATCCATAAATAACACTGATATGTGTTCTTGTAGTCATCCCATGGTGACCTCTTGATTCCTCAGCATCCTGATGGTGGCGGAGGTAGCAGCTCCCATGGAGGATCAATGTGGGGGTCTTTCCTAGACGCCCAGCTTCAAGACCACTTGCCCAGGCTCTTCCAACTCTTGTGAGAGTTGGAAAACTCTAATTTACCTGTATTGAATCCTGTTCTACTTAAAATAGGTAGAAGGGATTTGTTACCTTCAACTACTGAACCTTGACTGATAAAGGATTTGGTTCTAAAAGTGGTTGCAGGCAATAGGTCTTCAAAGATGGGACTCAGATCAGTTATGACTGAGCTGGATTTGAAGGAAAAGGGAATCTAATTGCCCCTGGAAAATGGTGAACTAGCAGGCAAGGATTCTGTACATCTGTGGTTACCTGGGATGAAATGAGGATTCTGTGCATCTGTGGTTACCTGGGATGAAATGTCTTGGAAGAAAGATTAGCAGACTTAGACGGTAGTGGCTGTGCTAGAGAGGTTAAAGAATATGAAAGGCTCAATTGTTTTACATTTTCAGCTCCCGGCAACTATGGGAGAGCCCCTAAAGAATTTTGTCTCCTGTAGCCACAAGACTAATGTACGTGAAACTCGGGTGGAGAGTCTAGGTTATTGAATTGCAACATAAGTTAAAATCACAGCCTTACCAGGTCTGTTATGTGAAAATTAGGGCATTGGGAAATAGTGGGGTTCTGAAATAAGCCATGGGAACTTTGGAATGGATTTCGGTAAATCTCATTGTTCTGAATCCGCAGGCTCCAGTTAACTTTTTCCTCTCACTCTTACTTGGAGACCAATGAGAGGTGAACGCTACTACTTCTCATTGCCCCTAGTACTTCTCGAATGTTACTACTACTTCTCATTGCCCACTACCCCTTATTACAGCCAGATCTGTAATTACAGTCAGATCCCAGTATGCATCTCGAAGGCAAACAGTCTGATGATCTGAGAGGCTTAAAGAAAAATTGTCAGATTTTGTTACTTTGAATCAGCAGAAACCTGAGGAATGTTTGAAAACTGGATTCGAAAGGCATCAGACCGTGAAGAAAAGAGCATAATATTATTTTCATTTGGGTAGAATTCATTAATTGGGACATTCTAGAGATTCTGGCTTTAGCAGCTAGGAGTGCCTCTTAGCTGGTTAGTTGGATGAAACTTGGACCTAACAATGATCTACGCTCGCAATTGAACTGCCAAAAATTACTTAATTTAGCATTGGAAGACAAAGCCGAAAACGTGAAGATAGAAATGTTGATGCAGATTTATCATACGTGTGACTTCATTTCCTAATTTTGCTCTTTAAAATTGCCGAGAGGATATCCCATTCACTAAGAAATTGGAAAGTACATAAATAATGGGAACACCTTATCTTGAAAAGTACTGGAGTGTCTGTTCTCCATAGGCTGGGAATGAAGCTACAAGATGCTGCCATTGAAATGGAATTCCTGGTATCAGTAGGGATGATGGGATCCTGGAGTGACAGGCCAAGGGCAGTACCAAGGCAACAGAGCTGGAGTGATGGTCTGTATAACACAGAGCAAAACTCCAGGTCTGGCAGAGAAGCCTGTTTTGAATCACCCAAATGGAGAGTTATAGACACTCAGTTCTAAGACCCAAGACTCTTGAATAAAGGGATGCTGGGTACCCTGAAGGGAGCACCCAGTGCATCATCATAACTGAATTTCAGATCTGGTCTTCCCCTAAAGAATCTCAAGCCATTAACCTACTTTCCTGTGCTTGAGAAAATGGAAATACTCAGGCCATTAGGGAATATTTGGAAACTGACCCTAAGCCAGCACTAACCCTAAGGAACCTAAAACGTCTCCGTGGTCTGCTAGTTAAAATAGAGGCATAAGGGGTGTTGTGGGTTGAATTGTGTCCTCCAAAATTCATATGTTGGAGTCCTAACCCCGAGTACCTCAGAATGTGAGCTTATTTGGAAATAGAGTCGTTGCAGATGTAATTAAGATGAGGTCATGCTAGAGTAGGGTGGGCCCCTAATCTGATGTGATCGGTGCCATATAGAAAGGGAGAATTTGGACATAGAAACACTCGCAGGGAGAACACCATGTGAAGATGAAAGCAGAGACTGGGCTGATACAGCAGAAGCCAAGGCGCGCATGCCAAAGATCGCTGCAAAGCATCCAGAAGCTAGGAGGGAGGCATGGGACAGATTCTCCTGGGTGGCTCTCAGAGGGAACCAGCTATGCAGGCACCTTGATCTCGGACTTCTAACCTCCAGAACTGTGAGAATAAAGGAGTGTTTAAGCCACCTCGTTTGTGGTGCTTTGTTACAGCATACCTACCAAACTAATTCGTGGGGCCAGGTAATTTAAAAGGAACTTTGACCTGCGTCTCTCCTACATGTCCACACTGTGGTTATTTCCCAGTTTCTGTAGTTACAGTTGTGATAGACATACTTGGCACCTGGCAGAATCTTCACATTGACATACGGCATGAAAGCTATGTAAGAAGAACAAAGGAAAAGTCCTGGAACTGTTCTTCCCCACAGAATCATAAGCCAGAAGCAGCAGTGCCTCCCTGAGGAAATGGTAGGTATTACCACCACCATCAAAGACTGACATATTCAGGAGGGGTGACCCCCATCTAGTCACATTTAGGGCATTTGCCCTGTACAGGACTTGGCTTATAGCTGTTATTTCAGCTATCTCTTTATAAAGCAAATAAAACCTGTCCCTGGCTCCTGCAGCCAGGCAACTATTGACCTGGAGTATGCTTTTTTCCCCTTTAGCCCAAGTGGCAGAAAACATGGAAAGCAGATTACTTTCACCTGTCCAGGTCAGTGGTCCATCTTGCTCTCCTGCGTCTGGGTTATATCAGCTCTCCAGCTCCGTTGAAATCTCATCCGAGGCACTTTAATCATCTCACCTGTCCCAGCAGAACATCACTTGACATGGGATTACATCACATTTTTGGACCTGATAAGCAAGGAGTAAGCAGGTAGGTATCCAAATGCTTTGGGTAAATAAATAAATAAAATGTGTTTTAGAGGACAGGCAATAATCCTGTGGAAATTAAGGGCGCTTTTCATCTCCATGAAGTTTTTAGGAATCCAGAGGAGTAGTCAGGAGCATGGCAGGTAATCTGAAGTGACAGATGAGCGGTTGCCCTGTACCCTCCCCACCAGTAAGAAAAAGTCAGAACATCTGTTGGACCGCCTTCGGTTTTAGAGGCAGCGTACCACATTTGGTTATGCTGCGGTGACCTGTTTACCAAGTAACCCCTAAGACCACCAGCTGTGACGGGCCTCCAGAAGAGAACAGTCAGCAGTGGGTATAGGCTGCAACGTAGAGCACTTTGGTTTCAGACCATAAAATCCAGTGGTGTGCAGAGTCCCTTGGCAAATGAGGATGCAGAGTATACACTGTGGCAAGCTTCCATAAGAGAATCACAGCACAGGGCCTTATGATTTTGGAGTGAAGCAATGCTAGATGTGGCAATGGCTATTCTCTTCTTCCTGAGCCCTGCTCCGTGATCTGGGGGGACCAGCTGGGCCCTTGTAGCAGTTAGATTGCATCAGATCCCTTCCATCATAGAGAAAGCAGCAATTTGTCCTCACTGGAAAAGACATTCATTTATTCAAGATACGGATTGTTTCCATGCATGCCAAGCCTAAAATATTCACAAAGAAATTGTAAACTGAGAAAAAACCCGATTATTATAAAGCCAGACATTTCCCCCATCCCCTATTTTTCTAAATTTGATATGTGCACGTTGAGAAGCATAGTGGCTAAGACGGTAGACTCCAGAGCCAGAAAGCCTGGGTAGGAATTCTAACTCCATCATTTAAGTACCTTATGACCTTGGTTAAGTTATTTAACCTCTCTATTTCAGTTCTTTCCTGGGGACTGTGAGCATTAAATGAATACATATGGTAGTGCCTTGCCTGTAATAAGTGCTATACGTATTAGCTAGTTTCATTTTTCTCTTAGTACCATGATCATCATCATTCTTATTGTCTATAAACTTACTAAATCCCTTATTCATCGTGTGGTATTCCACACAACGCTGCCTCTCATCAAGTAGGCAATGGGCCAAGACCCATGGAATCATCCCAAAGCAGCTGGCCTTACAGAAAAGTCAAATTGCCTACAAATGGTTTACAATTCTCAACACCCACAAGAAAAATGCTTCCACCAGGGCACATAACGAGTGCATCAGCTAGAAATTTTCTGGCCAATGTGGGTTCTTCATCCACTGAACCAATAGCCTAAAAGAGGGCAAGAGTGTTAGGTGGAATGATTGATCCTGATTACCAAGGAACACAGGTGTACTGTTACACAGTGAGGGGTGGGAAGAGGTATGCCTGGAACCTAAAGGACCGTCTAGGGCTACTTCTAGTACTATCGTATTTAGGAGTAAAAGTTCTAAGAGGCTAAACCACTAAGGGCTCCAATCTTTTAGGAATAAAGATTTGGATCACAACACCAGACAAAGAACCTCATCCAGATGAGGTATTGGTTGGGAGAAAAGGAACTTAGAATGGGTAGTGGAGAAAGTTATGAATATAAATAGTTCATGAAAACTTGAGAAATGAGGACTGCATTAGTGTTTCAGTTTTTGCTGTACTCTGTATGTTTTATAGCTATTAACCCGTTTTTTCCCACACCTCCCACATTTTCCCTAGAATTATAAGGTGTGTTATTGTTGGTAACTTTTTTTAAAAAAGATTTTATTTATTTTTAGAAATATGGGGAGGGAGGGAGAAAGAGGGAGAACAACATCGATGTGCAGGAGATACATCCATTGGTTGCCTCTCACACGCTCCCAACGAGGGGCCTGGTCTGCAACCCAGGCAGGTGCCCTGACTGGGAATCGAACTGGTGAATTTTCAGTTTGCAGGCCAGCACTCAATCCACTGAGCCACACCAGCCAGGGCTATTGTTGGTAACTTGATAATGTAGTTCTTTGGCTATAGCTGTTGAGGCAAAGTTGTGACCGAGCCAGAATGGACATCACCCATGGGTGGATAGATGACTAATAGGATTTTTAATCTCTCTTAGGGGAGGGAGTAGATCCCTGAAAAGCCAAAGGATGAATTGATGTAGATATGGTGAATTGGCTGTCAGTATCAATTCTGCCCTTTCTCATATTGCCAAGGCTGCAAAGTTAAACACTACATTTCCCAGACTCCCTTGCAGTTAATATTCTGCATAAAAATTAGGGTCTATAAATGGCATCCACTTATATAAGAGTTGGGAGGAGAAAGCGAGACCGAGGCCATTTCCCTTCCAGCAGCATTCCAATGTCCAATCATTAGCTTCATGCTGTTTAAAAGCAGTGGTGACAGTAGCAGAGGTGGCTTTCTGATCCTTAGATTGCAGCTACAATGCTGTATTTTTTTAATCGATTTTGAGAGAGCGACATCAGTTTGCCGCTCTGCCATCCATGCACTCATTGGTTGCCTCCTGCACGTGCCCTGACTGGGAATTGAACCTGCAACCAACTGAGTCGCCTGGGCAGGGCATGCTGTGTGTAGTTTTTAACCATCCCATTTTTTTATTGAGATGTAACTCACATAACATAAAATTTGTCGTTTTAAAATGCACAACTCAGTAGATTTTAAATATATTCACAAAGTTGTGCAACTCTCACCACTAATTCCACAACATTTGCATTACCTGCAAAGAAATCTATTAGCAGTCTCAATTCCCTCCTGCCCCCAGCCCTGGCAACCACTGATCTAATTTCTGCCCTATGCATTTGCCTATTCTGGACATTTTATATGAGTGGAATCACACAATATGTAGCCTTTTGTGTCTGACTTCTTTCACTTAGCATAAGGTTTTCAAGACCCATCCTTATTGTAGTATGTAACAATGTCTTACTCCCCTTTACGGCTGAATAACATGCCATTGTATATTGTATGGCTATGCCACATTTCTTTTAATATATTCATTAATTGATGGACATTTAGGTTATTTCCACTTTTTGGTTATTGTGAATAATGCCATATGAATATTGATGTGCAGATATCTGTTCAAGTTCCTGCTTTCAATTATTTTGGGTATATAGCCAAAAATAGAATTGCTGGATTATATAGAAATTCTGTGTTTAATTTTTTGAGGAACCACCATCCTTTCCCACAAAAGTTATACCATTTTACTCACCAGCAATACACAAGAGTTCCACTTTCTCCAAATCCTTGCCAACACTTGTTATGGGCTATCATTATAGCCATCCTAGTGGGCATGAAGTGATATTTCATTGTGGTTTCAACTTGCATTCCCCCTAACGACTAATAATGTTGAGCATCTTTTCGCGTACTCCTTGGCTATTTGTATATCTTCTTTGAAGAAATATCTGTTCAAGTGCTTTGCTCATTTTTAAATTAGTCTATTTGTCTTTTTTATGGTTGAGCTATAAGATTTCTCTACATATTCTGGTTTGAGGCTGCTTAACAGATATGTGCTTTGCAAATACTTTCTCCCACTCTGCAGGTCATCTCTGCACTTGTGTTCTTCAATGCCAGAATTCTAGTGGCGGCCTCCTGACTCATGATGGCCTCAGAGTTAGCGGCGATTCTGTGGTCTCATGCTGAGAGTCTTTCTTGGAGGCTTATCCTAGAGCCCACTCCTTTAGCCCCTCCCACTACTTTTTTAAACACCTGATTCCTTGTATTAGATCCTTTTCTGCTTAAAAATAGAGTGCTTTCTCTTCCCTGCAACAGACATCTGACTCAGAAATAACATAACTTGAAACCTTCAAGCCGGGATATGACATGTCGTTTCGCTAGAGCTGACGTGCAGCCAAACAATAACAATAAATTCCTGGAAAGTCAGGTTTGGAAGCACCTTTGAAGACCAACTGGTCCAACTCCTTCATTTGAAGGAGGGAAATTGAGACACAGCTAGAAAGACAAAAAAAAAAAATCATGAAGCTGAGTGTGTGCAGCTCCCTGAGCCTCCTCCCAAGGCCAGCAGACATGAACTGATCTTCAGGAAATCACTGTGATCTAGAGCATGTAAATCCAAGGAGGCCACCCTGCCAACCTTACTGCAGCTGATTGGACACGGAGTTTGAAGCCAAGCCAAATGCTGCTGTGAGCAACCTAGATGTGATGGAGGCCAACCACCAGTGTGAGACTGTCTGGTGTGGGAGACATAAGTGCCAGGAGCACACCCAGAGCATGTCAACAGAATGTCACCAGATCACGGTTCCTGTTCTCCAGGGACCTGCTTGGGCAGCTGAGATGGCTTCCCCTGATAATCTCACTTCCTCTGTATCTCTATCATAGCCCCCATTACCAAAAGTCATCTGAACATAGCTGCATTAGAGATGCTGCTTAACTTGACCTCTGTGGTCTGTCTTTGTGAGTAGCTTGGGATATAGTTCCACATCTGGTTACTGCTTTGCCATTCCTTAGGCACCTGCCTTGGAAGAAATTCATCCATTGCTCACTGTATATAGACAGCTGCTCTCTTTGGGCTCTGTGCAGGGGCACAGAAACTGATACCCAGAGACAGATCCAGGCCGTGGAGATGCAGAACCACCAATGAAGAAATGGCACTTGAAACCACAGACGTGAATGAAAGGAGAAATGGCTTTCTCTTCTCAGAAACCTTTAACCAAAGAGTGCCGGGAAAGGAGAAACCAGAAAAGGGAGCAGGGGAACCAGGAATAAACAAAAAACCGGAAGCCAAGTGAGGTGAGAATTCAGGAAGGAAAGCGTGATTAAGACACCAGAATGGGGACAGGGCCCAGAGCTGGCCTGCCTAAGGCCAGCCAGTAGCATGTGGGTTCTTGACTTTGCGTAGGAAAGATTTCACAATGGGTCCAGGTGACTTTGAGAGTATGTTTACTAAAGCTGGGGATAGTGAAACAAGGAAGGGCCTAGGACAGAAGAATCAACAGGAGAGAGCCTAAGCGGGGCTGCTGTGGCTCTCTAGAAAGGTTATGGGAAAGAAGTGAGCCAAGGTGGGGCTGCTATCAGCTCACTGGAGAGTCAGAGAAAAGGTTAACCCGGAACAAGTTGCTGCTGCCCATTGCTCCCCTGGTTGCAAGTCTCACAGGGGCCTCTTAGAGTTTAGGAGATGCACATCTGTGGGGGAAGAAGAGCAGAAAGGGAAAGGCATGGGCCTGCTCCCCAGAGGGAGAGCTGCCCTGAGTCCTTCCTATTGAGGGTTTTAAAGGCTGGGGTCTTAGGGGAGGTCTTAGGGGGATCTCAATAGTATAGTCATCAGCTTTTCCAGGTGTGCCCTTTCAGGGTCATGGTCTCCACTGATTGGTCAGTCCCAGGGCAGGGGGTCTAAACCATAAGACTAGCAAAATGCCACGGGAGGAAAGGCCATGCCAGTTTTGCCCGTTGCTAGGTACCTGGTACTTTCCGCCCAGGTGACTCTCTGTATCTGGCTGTGAATTGCTCTGCCAGTTTGTTCAGCTGTCTCAGTTTCCCCACTTCACTTGTGTATGAATTTTCCTAGCTTCTTACTAACCTGCCTCAGTGAGCTGGCAAATGAGATGGGTCAAAGTGGCCGAGGGCTGGAATTGCCATAAGGGAAATAATTGGAGAGCGCAACTTCAGCAACAGGAAACAGATGGCAGCAACAGAACGCAGATTCCATTTAGTTGAGATGTGAGTGAAAGGTGTGGAGGTAGAGATGGCAGTCAACTCTCTCCTAAGAAGGGGAAGAGATTTGTTTTTTTTTTAGCAGAAGAGACTTAAGCCTGTTTGGAAGGAAGCTCAGGAGAAAACCGAGTAGAGAGGGGGAGAGTGACAATATAAAAGTGAGAAAGGGACTTGATGATGCTTTCTCTCTATAAGAAGAAAGATGGATGGGACCAAGGGTACAGCAGAGGGGAGGGCAGTGGACACAAGAAGGGGCCCCTTCCCTCTCGGCTTGGAGGGAGAGGGAGATGGCCATGAGATTTAGTGTCCTTCCCAAAAGGGGATAATCTTCACCATGAGAAGACAGAAAATGCCTAGTACAGAACAGGTGGTTGGTAAATAGCAATCATTCCCTCCCCTCCCTTCCCTGGTGGTACAGATTCAGTCCTCGGAGGCCACTTGCCATGTCACTCTTGGATGTCACAAGGCTAGAGCTGGAGAAATTAAAGACAACCCCAAGCTTTTCTGGAATCCAGGGAGTAGCAACTACTTTCTCCTGAGGTTTCTAAACTGAGAAGATGTAAGCATGGTCTTCCACTCATGGACAGAGACTGCCTGATACTGAAACCAAGAAGGGAAAAGCAGGACTGAGAAGTGGAAAAGGGGCAAGAGACAGAGACACCGTCTGAACACACCAGGTGACATGCTCTTAATGCTGAAAGCTAACTGCGCCTGAAACACTTGAACTTTCCTGTAATCCAACAAATCCCTCCCCACTACCCAAAGCCCATGTCTGTTAGGATTCTGTCACCTGTAACAGAAGAAGTTCTGACTGATTTGGTGTGTCGCTAGTGGTGACTCTAACATGTGCAATCAGCTGAGTTGAAGGGAATACAGAAGGGAGAAAGTTCCCCCATCCAGGCCAGGGGGTCAGCATTCCCCATGATGTGGCTGCAGAGCCAGGGTCTCCTGAAGCTCAGACCATGTACCTAACATAGGTGAAAACTTGGGGACTTGGTAGGTTGGTCAGGAGGTTGTGTTGGCTATTTTTCCCGAGTTTTCAGAGTCAAAGAGACAAATTTTGCAAAGTGAATAATGAAAGCTAACACTTCTGAGGCACTCATCATATGCCAGGTTCTAATTGCTTTACACATAGTAATTCATTTAATATTCACAATAACACAAAGAAGTGGATGCTGTTGTTATTTCCCAGTTTACACTTTAGGAACTGAGGTGCAGAATAATTTGCCCAAGATCACAGAGCTAGACAGGGGTAGAACTATGACCTGCATCAGGCAGCCTGGCCGCTACACCTTTGCTGAGAGAAACTGCCCATAGACCGCAATCCAAGCTGATGTGGAGTCTGATGGTCAAGACAGGCATGGCAGCATCTCTTACATCAAAGCTAAAGTAAGGGAGGCAGCAAACAGCCCCTCCCAAGCTTCTCTCACTTGTCCCCACTAAGACGGTTACCTCATGGAAAGAGCCTTCTACGGGGTACAGCCTAGTGGTCAGGGCAGCCAGCTGTGCCTTCCCTCATGCCTGGCGCTCACAGTTGTTCCAAGGCAGAGGTGAAGGTGGAGGCCCTGAGCTGAGGACTGGGATGTCCTGTTGCTACAAAAGACTCCTTCCCTTTCCTGGGAGCACCAAAATCAAGGTCTAGATTCAAGGACCGTAATTCACAATTCTTCTGATGTAGTTAATAGCCCATGGAGTTATCCAAATGTGAATAGTCAGAAAACTTTTACATCTATGAAGGGAATGGTTTTGCCAAAGAAACCCCAATCCTGGCACATGGAACCTGCGACTGGTCAACCCCTAAGGTAATGTCTTGGCTTCAAACAATACCAACAGGAAACCCTCAAATTCTTCCTTCTCCTCTTCCTCTTCTTTTTCTCCTTCTCTCTCTTCTGAAATTTTATTTATTTACTTATAGAGAGAGGGGAAGGCAGAGAGAAAGAGAGGGAAACATCAATGCGAGGGAGAAACATCAATCTGCTGCCTCTTGTATGCGCCCTAACTGGGAACCACGTCCACAACTCAGGCGTGTGCCAGACCAGGAGTCGAACTGGCCTCGTTCTACCAAGGCAGGGACTCCTTGCTATTCTTGATCCACAGGATGCAATCCACACTGTAGACCATTGGGCATCATTTCAACTCCTCTCCTTTCCAAATGGGGTTGCTTATTTATAATTATGTATCTTTCTTTTCCCTTCAGCAATGCACCAAAGTATTAGGGGCTGATTAACATTATTATTGATTTATAGCAGTGTTTCCTAACCTTTGGTCTCAGGACCCTTTTATACTCTGAAAAATTGAAGACCTGAAAGATCTTTTGTTTATGTGGGTTACATTGTCAATACTTACAATATTAGAAGTTAAAATTAAGGATTTAAGCTCTGGCTGGTGTAGCTCACTGGATTGAGCACAGGCCTGTGAACCAAGGGGTCACCAGTTCGATTCCCAGTCTAGGACACATGCCTGGGTTGCTGGCCAGGCCCCCAGTAGGGGGTGCACAAGACTCAACCACACACTGATGTTTCTCTACTTCTCTTTCTTCCCTTCCCCTCTCTCTAAAAATAAATAAAATCTTTAAAATAAAATTAAGGATTTAAAAAATATTTACTTAAAATTAATAAACCCATTAATGTTAACATAAATAACACATTTTTCAATGAAAAAATAACTCCGTTTTCCAAATCAAAGTAGTAAAAAGAATGGCATTGTTTGAGATTTTTGCAAATCTCTTTAATGTCTGGCTTTATAAAAAGCATCTAGGTTCCCATCTGCTTCTTTATTTAATCTGTTAAGATATGTTGTTTTGATTGAAGCATATGAAGAAAATTCAGCCTCACACAAATATATAATTGGAAAAAAGTATGAGCATTTTAAAACTCTTTGCAGGTAATTGTGGGTATTCTTCCTCGATACTATTACCAAAACTTGACAACTGATAGTTTGTAAAATTTAGTTTCAGTATGGAACCTGAAACTATATCAATCAACTTTTCATTGAATTAAAATCCACTGGTCTATCTTGCACTTTGAATGCATTCATTATTGATTCATGATTTTGTAACATCATGTATTGGTCACTTGGAAAATATTAGCTCACTGAGTTGAATAGATCTTCCAAATGTTGAATTTTTCAAAAATCTATTTTCACTCAAAGTTCAAATTTTGTCATTGGCAGCAAATATTTTCTCTTTTAAAATTTATTGATTGATTTGAGAGAGAGAAACATCAATTTGTTGTTCCACTTATTTATGCATTCATTGGTTGCTTCTTGTATGCACCCTGACTGGGGATTGAACCTGCAACCTTGGTGTACCAGAACAACGCTCTAAACAACAGAGCTGCCCGGCCAGGGTGGCAGCAAACATTTTCAGTTTTTTCCCTTGAATCGACAGGTTCACTTCCTTCACTTTAGGGAAAATGTGTGCAAAAACCCACATTTGCATAACCCTCGTATGTCTTTCAGTCTTTCTACTGAAAGGGTGTTCATGAGATAAAGCCGCCAGTGCAGCTTGCAACTTAAGCGATGGCACCGGTGCTTTTCCTGGAGACAACCGCGGTACTTAAGCATCCAGCAGAATGCTTTTCATTCTGTCAAAATATTTAAAAGAAGTATGCTCAAGGGGAGAGATTTAATAAAGTTAATAATTTTTACTGTTTCGTCAAGTCACTCTTCAGTGATTTCTCTAACCGTGTGCACGTGGTGGTGGCAATGCAATGACAAGTATAGCTTGTGCTAAGGGCCCAGCTGTTTTACCCACCAGTGCCTTTTCACTACCAAGAAAGCAAAATAACGTCTAGATATGATTATGACAATAGTTTTGACTTCATAGGCCTTCTGAAAGGGTCTTAAGGACCCGCATGGGTGCCCAGACCATACTCTGAGAACCGCTGACTCAAAGCTTTACTCGTCAGTCAGCGCCTGCCATGCAACAGCTCCAGGCACTGGGTAGTCAGTGGTGAGCTTACATATAGACACTTAAGGCCTCTGCTCTTAATGCTCTCGCTACGTTATTTGAAGCTCAAAAGTTTTTCATTTCGATGAAGTAAAATTCATCCATGGTTGCTTATGCTTTTGGTAGAATACCTAAGAAACCATTGCTTCATCCAAGGTTACAAGGATTCATGCCTATGTTTTCTCCTAAGAGTTTTATCATTTTAGTTCTCACAGTTAGGTTTGTGATCCATTCTGAGTCAATTTTTGTATATGGTATGAGGTAGGGGTCCATCTTCCTTCTTTTGCATGTGGATACCCAGTTGAAAAGACTATTTTTCTCCCTTGAATCATCTTGATACCCTTGTCAAAAATCAATTGACCATGTGTGTACTTTTATTTCTGGTTTCTTTACTTTTGGACTCAGCATTCTATTCCATTGGTCTGTATGTCGGTCCTTATGTCAGTACCACATTGTCTTTTTTTTAATATATTTTATTGATTATGCTATTACAGTTGTCCCATTTTCCCCCCTTTATTCCTCTCTGCCCTGCACACCCCTTCCCACTCACATTCCCCCTCTTTAGTTCATGTCCATGGGTCATATATATAAGTTCTTCGGCTTCTACATTTCCTATACTATTCTTAACCTCCCCCTGTCTATCTTCTACCTACCATTTATGCTTCTTATTCCCTGTGCCTTTTCCCCCTCTTTCCCCACCCACTCCACTCCCCTGATGATAACCCTCCGTGTGATCTCCATTTCTGTGATTCTGTTCCTGTTCTAGTTGTTTGCTTAGTTTGTTTTTGTTGTCGTTTTACGTTCGGTTGTTAATAACTGAGTTTGTTGTCATTTTACTGTTCACATTTTTATCTTCTTTTTCTTAGATAAGTCCCTTTAACATTTCATATAATACAGGCTTGGTGATGATGAACTCCTTGAACTTGACCTTATCTGGGAAGCACTTTATCTGCCCTTCCGTTCTAAATGAGAGCTTTGCTGAATAGAGTAATCTTGGATGTAGGTCCTTACCTTTCATGACTTGGAATACTTCTTGCCAGCCCCTTCTTGCCTGCAAGGTTTCTTTGGAGAAATCAGCTGACAGTCTGATGGGCACTCCTTGTAGGTTACTGTCTCCTTTTCTCTTGCTGCTTTTAAGATTCTCTCTTTATCTTTAATCTTGGGTAATGTAATGATGATGTGCCTTGGTGTGTTCCTCCTTGGGTCCAACTTCTTTGGGATTCTCTGAGCTTCCTGGACTTCCTGGAAGTCTACTTCCTTTGCCAGATCGGGAAAGTTCTCCTTCATTATTTGTTCAAATAAGTTTTCAATTTCTTGCTCTTCCTCTTCTCCTTCTGGCACCCCTATGACTCAGATGTTGGAACGTTTAAAGATGTCCTGGAGGTTCCTAAGCCTCTTCTCATTTTTTTGAATTCTTGTTTCTTCATTGTGTTCTGGTTGAATGTTTCTTTCTTCCTTTTGGTCCACATCATTGATTTGAGTCCTGGTTTCTTTCCCATCACTGTTGGTTCCTTGTACATTTTCCTTTATTTCACTTAGCATAGCCTTCATTTGTTCAACTAATTTGCGACCAAATTCAACCAATTCTGTGAGCATCCTGATTACCAGTGTTTTGAACTGTGCATCTGATAGGTTGGCTATCTCTTGGTTACTTAGTTGTATTTTTTTTTCTGGAGCTTTGATCTGTTCTTTCATTTGGGCCATTTTTGTTGTCTTGGCGCACCTGTTACGTAGCAAGGGGCGGAGCCTTAGGTGTTCACCAGGGTGGGGCAACCCACGACGCTGCATTGTGGTGCTGTATGTGGGGGCAGGGTCCAAAAGGGAACAAGGCCGCTTGCTCCGCTCTCTGTGGGTTTTCAGTCACTTCCCCCACTATGCACAGTCAAATTGGGCCCTTCTGGTGCTGATTCCCAGGTGGGTGCGCTTGTGTACGTTCTGGACCCTGTGGGTCTCTCCAATGAGCTCTCCTGTGAGGCTGGGAGTTTTTCCCACTGCCGCCTCAACCCCCACAGGTGTTTTCAGTCAGAGGCTTTGAGGCTTTATTTCCCCATGCTGGGACCCTGGGTTGTGTGGTCTGTCTCACTCCCCAGTTGTTCCTCCTGGTTTATCCACATGTGAGTGTGGGACCACCCGGTCCACCAGCCGCCACCTCGCCTGGTCTGCCGGCCGTGCCTTGTCCACCCCTGTCCGCCAGCCATTGCCTTGCCGTGAGTCCTCTCCAACTGGCTGCCCATCTCCGCCCCTCCTACTGGTCTGGGTGAGTGTTTCTCCTTTAACTCCTTGGTTGTCAGACTTCCATACAGTTCAATTTTCTGTCAGTTCTGGTTGTTTTTTGTTTTTAAATTTGTTGTTTTCCTTCTTTTGGTTGTGTGAGGAGGCACAGTGTGTCTACCTAGGCATCCATCTTGGCCGGAAGTCACATTGTCTTGATTGCTGAAGTGTAAATGATTCTTTTTAAGGTTGTTTCAGCTATTCTGGATCTTTGGCATTTCTATATAAATTTTAGAATCAGCTTGTCAATTTCTGCCAAAAAAAAAAAAAAAAACACATCTTGGAATTTGATAGGGTTTGCATTGAGTTTGTAAATCAGTTTGGGGAGAATTGTCATCCTAACAACATTAAGCCTTACAATCCATGAACCCAGGATACTTTTCCATTTGTTTGTCTTCTTTAATTTATTGTGTGCTACTTTTGATGGTAAATTGAAGAGTAATGTGATCTGATTTATACTTCAGGAAGATTACTTAGTGTCAAAAAATGACTGGGGAGGGGAGCAAGAATGCTACATGAACAAGGGCAGTAATAGCAGGGACAAAGGGGAAATATTTGTGATGTAAATAGAAATATTGACTTGTTATAGAAATATTTGTGATATAAATCGGCAGGACTTGATCATTGGCTTTATACAGAAAGACAGGGAAGAGTAAAGAATAGGTCCCAGGTTTTGGCTTGAGAACATCATGAACCCACCAACTGAGACAGAAAAACACGAGAAGCAATTTGGGAGAAAAGACAAAGCCATTAATTGGTACGTGTTGAGCTTGAGATGACTGTGAGACACACAGGTGGAGAGATAAGGTGACTGGAGATTTGAGTCTGATGCTCAAGGGAGCTATCTAGTCTGGGGACAGTGATTTGAGAGTCATCATAGAAAAGGGGACTGTGACAATGCACGAACCAACCAATGGGAACAATAAAGGAAGCAGATAGGATGCCAAGGAATACTAATGTTTAAAGGTTTAGCTGATGACAGTGGAGACTGAGAAGGAACAACCAGAGAGGTAGGAGGAAACACCAGGACAGAAGCGTGCAGGGGAGTGGACCGAAACGCATCCACAGGATTCAGCAGTGACCTAGACAAGGGCTCTTCCAGTGGAGGGCTGAACCACACTGTGGACCGAGGGGGTGGGAGTTGAGAAGATGGAGATAGTACGTAAAGATAATCCACTCTGGAGGCTTGGAAGGGAATGGAAAGGAAGTGAAAAAGGAGTAACTAAAAATGTAAAGGGAATCAAGAGAAGAGGATGTTTTTGTAGGATGAGGAGACTTGGGCATGTTTATATGCTGGTGGGAATGACTTAGCAGAAAGGGGGAGCATGTGGGATGGAGTAGTGTCCATGTGGGCCTGGGGGAGCCACTAGGAGAAGTAAGGAGGTGAGTGGGTTACGAAGAGTGTTTTCCAATTTTAATGTGCATTCAAATCACACATCTCAAATCTCCCCTCTCTACTCCATCTCCATAGCCACTACCCTGGTCCAAGTTCAAGTCCCCAGACTTCTCATCTCTGCCCTAAACAACTGAACTGGCCTTTAGCGGCTCAACCTGGTGGTGTAGATTTGGTGGTGAAGAGGCCAGCAGGGGCTAACTGAACAACAGAAAACAGAACGGGGCCAGTCGCCTCCGTGAAGTCAGAGGATGAGGCAGTGGGAGTCTGGAGATGGGCATGCTATGGGAGAGGCCTTTAGGGATGTTGGGGTTGGAATATCGGGGCAGGGGCAGTGTTTAAGATGTAGCCCCAGAGAGGATGGCTGGGGTCATGATGGTCACTGAGGAAGTCAAGAAAGAGTATTGGAGGGTCATTCACAGGGATGCACAGGACTCTTGCACAGATGGCCTGATGGAAATCTGGAAACCTAAGCCTTTGATGGATGGAAGTGGGTGACAGGGAGGGAGACCGATAAGGTGATGAGAAGGGGTGGTGGAGTAGAGCCAGGTGGCAGGAGTCTCGAGAAGAACAATATGATAGACGCACCTAGGAACAACCTTCCAAATGCAAGTGGTGGTATTCTGTGGGGGCAGAGAGGGCTGTGGGCAGGTCTGCTTTTTTTCTTTATACTTTCCCGTTTGCCCCTCAAATTTTCTACAGTGAATCTTTTTTAGAAATGTAAGAGATAGAAAAATACAAAGAGTAGCAAACACCCCCATTCACACCATCTAGAACTTGTCGTTGTAAACACACAAAGCCCCCTTAACTGCCTCCTCTTCTCAGACAAGCACGATCAGCTGGCTCTAGTTTTCTGCACAGGCATATACACACCTACGTGAGAACATGCGGGGCCTGTGTTTTATTCACCTGGAGGAGCTGTTCTTGTAATGGGGGGGGGGGGTGCGTGGTTAAGGTGAGGAGGGGTTGCACAGGGACGGGAGCCTGAACTGCCATCTCCTGCTGAGCAGCCCGGGGAAGACGCGGTGTCCAGTCTAGTGTAATACTTTGTTGTTAAATGTATCGCACTACGTGCATTTACCAGGAAGAGAGAGGATTACTGCTTCTGTTTCTCTGGCTGGGCTTCAACCTGCTCTCATCTCCCTCAAGTCGGTTGTACCTCAAGAATCTGGGAAGCAGGGAAGGCAATCATTATGCCTATTTGATGGATGGAGAAACTGAGGCCCAGGGAATGACAGTGAGTTGGTGGAAGACAACTGACTAGAGCTTTGGCCTGAGGTTCTTCCTGGAACCTAAGGCCAGTGTGCAGAGGGGTGGGGCAGAGGCAAGGGACACTGTGTGCCTCGGACTAATGGACTTTGGCCAATTGGCAATAAGGAAAAGAAACGGCACTAACGTCAGGTTGCTAAGGCTGGGCCCTGGCCGGGAAACCGTGTCTGGGGAGAAATAGGTGGGCAGTTCTCCCTCTTCAGAGGCCCCAGAAAGCAGGCCCACTCCCTGAGGGCTATGGCTCCCCACTGCCCCTGACCACACTCAGAAGTCAGGGGCAGCCTTCAGTTACATGGGCCTGATTCAAGTCTCAGCTCCCCCACTGATAACATGCTGTGTGATCTGTGAGGGGCCCTTTACCTTCTGCCTCAATTTTCTCATCTGTAAAATGGGGTGATGATCTTTCACTCTCAGTGTTGTTCCAAGGATAAAAAGAGAGAACCCTCATCTATGCGTCTTAAAGCAGAGACATTTAAAAGGTTTGGTCCTCAGCCTGATTCCAGAAGGCCCCGAATGGGCTCAGTGTCAAGGGGACTGCCTGACACTGACTGATGGGGAAGCCACATGCTTATACACACGTGAGATTTGAAATCAGCTTTTCAGTGACCACATGTGCTCTCCAGGGGAGCCCCTGTAGGTGGCCTTTGTCATCATAGCGTTGCTGGTGGAGTAGGAGCAGGGTAGCAGGGATGAGGAGGGCTTTTTTTCCTTCCTTTCTTACAAAAGCAAGACATGAATAGATGCTTATTGTCAGACTTCGACATTGTAGCCACGTGTAAAACAAAAGCTATTCCCCTTGCTCCCCACCAGCCCACACCTCTCTCGGTTGCCAGTTTGATGCTATTGCTTGCTATTAGGAACAGCTCGCCCGTAAATGCCATTAAAGGCCCGTGTGTGTTTGCACTCTTTGGTGTGCAGAGTACAGGCCTAGAAATGGAATCGCTGAGTCACAAATGCAAATGTTTGACCATTCACAATATGGATGAGTCCTGCCCAACTGCCCTACTAAAGGCTGTCCACATGGACATCCACATTCAAATGGCAGCTGATGGCTTGAGGGACTGTCCCCACCTTGTCTTTTACCTCACAAGTTTTTCTTCCCACCCTGCACCTGTCAGGCAGGCACTGTGCCCCTTCAGAAAGCATATGACAGGGAAGCATGTCTGCCCAGGACTTACTAGACCTGTCTGCCTAGCGGTGGTGGCAGAGAGGACTGTGGGTAGTCCCCAGACCAGATGGCTCCACTTCCTCCTCTGGTGGGAATGTGCTCCATTAACACTTCAGAGGCCCTGTGTGTGCTGACCCAGGCGCCCAACACACGGTAGGCATGGGTACAGTCATGCAGAAAGGCACACATTCAGTGGACCTCTGGCATGCCAGACTAGACTGAGCACCCAGGGACCATCAACACCAGCCCCTGCCCTCCAGGGCACTGACCAGGGAGGAGGTGAAGGGCGCACCCACTGAAGAACAGGGGCACGGAGACCTGGGTGGGAATCTCCACCACTTCTAGCTGGCCACTCCAGGGCAAGTCCACCTCTGGGTGCCAAGGATAGAACAAGGGAGGGCACTGGTCCCTCTTGGAACACTAAAGGGGCTCAGTAACCAACAGCTAGGATTAGTAAAGCTCCTACTATGTGCTCCTGCCAGGTCTACCCATTGTAAAGACACTCTAGAGAGTTTTCAAAGCATTTTCTTACCTTTATATCTCACCACGACCTTAGGGGGCAGAAATTATTATCCCTGATTTTCCAGTGAGAGAACAGAGACCCCAAGACAGAGGTAAATCTCAGGCCAGGAACAGGAGAGAAAACAACCTGCCTGAGGCCGCACCGCAGGTTAAGGACAGATCCTGGTTCCCACGCAGTGCTGCTTCGCCACCACTGCTGCGTGTCCCCATCCTCTAGAAAGAAGTGACTTCCCAGCCTTCACCCTGGAGATTCCCGCCCAGTTGCCCGCCAAGTCACAATAACCGTAGCCAATATGCAAACGACGCCCACCCCTCCCTCTGCCAAACTTCCTGGCCTGGAGGATCGGCTCCTCTGGGCCTCAGTTTCCATGTGTAAAATGGGCATCACTGAAGTGGGGGTGGGCTAGGAGTGTGTGGGCAGGGGCCAGCTGCCAGCCGGGATCCGTGGAGGGCGCGGGAGGGTGGGGCCAGCGCTGTGACTCAGCGGGTCCGACCAGGAAGGGCTGCCCAGCCGGTCTGACCGGCTCGGATGCAAGCCAGCCAGCCGCCAGGCCTTCCCGGGGCAGGGCCGCCCGGGGGGTGATGGGAAGGGAGGCCGGCCGGGTGCCCGCGAGTCCGGGCTCCAGGCGGGAAGTGGGTGCGGCGCGGCTGCGGGGCGCGCGGCGGCCACGGACCAGGATGGGAGCCGGGCCCCCATGCGACTCTCCGCCTCTGGAGCCCCGCTGAGCTGGCCTCGGAGACCCCGCGCGGGAGACAAGATGTGTCTGCGCCTTGGTGAGCGCGGGGGTATGCCCCGGGAGGCAGGAACCCACCCAACTCCACCGGCCGGGGGTGGAGCGCTGTGGTGGGAGTCCCGAACCCCGGGGTCCAGACCACCTTCTCTGCAGATCAGTTTCCACCCTGGGCCTCAGTTTCCCTAGCAGTGATATGGAGAGAGGAGGGCTGCTGGGTATCTTATCCATGCTCCTTCCCCCTCTTCTCCACTTTCCTTTCTTGCGGAGGTGGGACCCCCAGGCCCTGGAAGAAATGCTGGAAACACCAGCCCTACCTCTCCCAGAAGAAAAAGCAGAGAAGGGGTCCAGGGCCCAGGGAGTTCTGAGCCAGAGGCTGCCCACCTTACGCTTTCTCAGCCGTGTAAAGGGTTCCCACTTCCACACCCTCCACTCCCCCAAAACAGGTCAGGAGAGACCGACCACTGGCAAACAGGATCCAGGAAGAGGAGTTCCCTCGCTCCTTGGGCACAGTGATGCTGCTCTTGGGCCTCAGAGAGACCTGGAGAGTCCCTGCTTTCTAGCTAGGAGACTTTGTGAGCCTCAGTTTCCTTGTCTGTAAAATGGGGATGGTAGCCTCAGCGCCTTGGGACTACTGTGAGGATGCAGTTAGCTCTAAGAATAAAGTCCTTACCACAGGGCCAACCACACTGCTAAGTGCTCTAAGAATGGCGACTTAGAAACAGAGAAGTCAGAGACCCCCCCTCACTCTGCCCAGTGCCCCAGGCACAGCCCCAGGATGGCACAGTGCCTCCAGTTTGACCACTGCCTTGAGCCTGGGGTGCTGCTGTTTTTTGTGAGCCCAGTCAGCCCTGAGTGGGTGGTGTCTGGGTTGCCAGGTGGGTGGGTGGATGGGGTGCGGTGGGTCAGAGCCCTGGGACGCAGCTTCTGTGCCCCTTCCTGTTGGCCTGGTAGTTTATCTTCATAATGCCAGTCCGGTTCCACATGCTCGTCCAGCCTGTCATCTGCCCTCTGATTCTCCTACATCTGGTTGAGCTCCAATTCCAGAGGGTCCGGTAGGGTCCGGGTCCTCAGAAGAGCCAGACCAAACCCTCCCCATTTTACATCGGAGGACCCTGGGCCTCAGAAAGGAAAGGGGCTGGCACAAGGTCACACAGACTGTCTGTGCCTGGATGGTCCCCTCCCTCCCTGAATTCCTGGGAACTGCCTTTTGGCACAGGGTCCTCAAGAATGTTTAATCTAGTAATTTCATTTTTTTTTTTTATTTCATAGGATCTACAAACAGGGAGACAGGTCTAGGAAGGGACTCAGGTCCCACCAGGTGCAGCTAAAGGAAGAAGGGGCTGTTTAGTTCTGGGGACCTGGCCTTCCAGTGTCACAGAGCTGGCTAGAGTAAGGGGTCCAGCAGGGCCAGGGGACCAGCATGGTGTGTCTGCGAGGGTAGAGCCAGGACCCATGGGGAAAATTCCAGACAGCAGATCTGGAACAGCCTGAGCTGCCCAAGCAGGAGGGTTCCCTGCTCCTGGGAGTGTGCAGAGAGGGGCTTCACAGCCACTTGGCCACTGGGAATTGGCTTGAGTCCCTGGTGTTCTTTTGATGCCAGCCACCCCCACACTTGCCAGTCCCTGCCCAGTGCCCCTACACCAAGAGCTTGTTTTCCCCAGCACCCCCAGGGTATGCCCCCCCTTTTCTATCCATCTCTCCAGGGAATGCCCCTCCTTTCCCACCGGGAGACAAGGTTTTTTCCTTTCCTCTTTACAGATGGGGAAAAGGAGACTCAGAGGCTACAGTTCCCGGCCCTGAATCACCCACCTCTAAGTAGTTCAGTTCAGCAGTTGTGAGCTGAGTACCTACTGTGTGCCAGGCCCTATCCACCAGACTGAATCCTGAGCAGGACCTGCTCCCTGCCCGACGATCTGGGACAGTGACTGTCAAGCTCACTGTCCTACCTCAGAGCCTGGCACAGAGCAGGCACTCTGAGCATTTGTGTAATGAACACAGGAAAAAACAAATCCGTTAATGGGAGCTGAATGGAAGTGTTACAGAACCAGCCAGTGGGGTTTGATTGCCTGCCACCAAGAAGCATGACTCCCAATGCGAACGTTGGATGAAAAGGAAAGGGGTTGTTTATTGAAAGGTTATCCAGATTTAGAATAATGGCAGATTTCTGCCGTTAAGTCCCACCCCCTTTAAAACTCCCAGAAACACATGTTCCTGCCTCCCTCTGCCAAACCAGGCCAGTTTCAGAGTATGCCACTCAGAGGTTCCATCTTTCAGAAAAGCAGAATCTGCAGCCTGGCATTCCCAGTCACAGGTCAGCTCCAAGCATGTCTCACGAATCTGGGTGACCAGGCAGGTCCCCCGCAGCACCGCCAGCTCTGCCACCGTCTTCTCCCGGCAGACTTCCAGATAGACCTCCGCTGACCTCTTGTCTCCCACTGACCTGCAGGCCTCTCAGGCCTCATGTTTCTCGCTCGTGGACCTTCAGGCCTCCTGCTCCAATTTTAATGCTCGGCCCAGAACTTCCTGTGTGATCTAATATCCGGCCCTTCCTGTGGTGCATTAGTGTCCGCCATGTTTGTCAGCTCCCTCGTGTCCTTGACCCTCTTTTGGCTGCCCTGGGCGGCAGCCCTCTTCCCTTCAGGAAGGCACAGCTATTAATCGGCCTTTTGTTATGCAATGTTATCTTAAAAACTATACCATCCGCTCTCCCTGCCTCCAATCCTGCCCCACATCCTGCCTGAATGAAGGCAGGATGGTGAGCATGTCCCTCCGTTATCAGGGGACCCATGCTCTGTACCCCCATTGCAGAAGGATCATGGGTCTAGAGCTAGAGAGCTAGGCTCAAATCCTACCCCAGCCACGCGTGACCCGGAGAACTGACAAGGACTACCATTCTTTATTAAGTACCACCTGTGCTTTTTCAACCTTAGATTCTAAGGGCTCTCATGAAGGCATTGTGAACCCCTTTTCTGGACGAGGAAACTGAGGCTCAGAGAAGACAAGTTAATGGCCCCAAATTCTCCACAAATATTTAGAACCCAGTGTCCATCGCTCCTGCCAGGGCCTCAGTTTTCTCCTCTGCCCAGCAGAGTGAGCTCCACCCATGGCCCTGACACAGCTGTCCCCCACAGGTGGCCTGAGTGTGGGCGACTTCCGGAAGGTGCTGATGAAGACGGGGCTGGTGCTGGTGGTGCTGGGCCACGTGAACTTCATCGCCGCCGCTTTGCTCCACGGCACTGTGCTGCGCTATGTGGCCGCCCCCCACGGCGCTGTGGCTCTGCAGTACTGCGTGGTCAACATCCTCTCTGTCACTTCTGCCATCGTGGTATGACCAGGCTGGGAGGGGGCTCGAAAGGTCTTTGAGGAATCTCCACCCAGAGCCCAGAAGGGGCAAGGAGAGAGCTGGAGCCCTGGCCCCTGCTCCGCACTTACCAGCCACACGAGCCACTCAACCTTTCTGCCTCAGCTGCCTCATCTGTAAAGTGGGGGGGATCCTCACAGTGTCCCCCTCAGAGGGTCCTGATGAGTGCTGAGTGAGACCACCCACATAAAGTGCCTGGCACAGAGTCTGGCACATGCTCAGGGCTCGCCTCTGTGAACTAGGGTTGTTATAATACAGAAATTGGCAAGGCACTGTTGGACAGAAGGAAGGGGCACCAGTTCCTCCCAGGAGGGCTCAGGAGGGTTCACAGAGGTAGAGGCCCCTGAGCTGGGACTTGATGGATCAGTAGAAACTCAAAGGTTGGCTGCAATTACCATAACCCAGGTATGTGGCATGCTGGGGCCACAGGTAGTGGAGGAAGCTGGGATAGCATTCCAAGTACAGAGAGTGGTAGGTGCAAAGGTGTGGAGGTGGGAGTGGCTAAGATCTGTTCTGGAGACACTGAAAAAAACAATCTATCAGGAGCTTAGCATTAGGCCTGGTCTACAGTGAGAACTGAATAAATGGTAGACATGGTTCTGGCTGGACGTCAGTACCTATTTGACGAATACGTGAACAAAGGGGCTCGATATTCTCAAGTTCACAAAGTTCTTTCCCACCTAGTAGCAGAGGTGGCTGCAGCCTTGGGGCAACATCTGCACATCGGTGTCTGAGTTCCTTCCCTGCTACCTTCTGGCTAAGGGACTTGTTTCTCTCTCTGAGCCTGTTCCCCTCCCTCACAATGAAGCTCACCAGCTTGCTGGGCTCCAGGGCTTGGACGAAGAGGAGCACAGGCCCAGCAAGTTCGGGGCCCTCAGTCAGTGGGACAGGGCTGGGCCGTGCCAATGTGCACAGTGTCACTGGAGTTACTGTTACTGTTGTTTGCTCCTTTCACCAGCCTGGGTAGGAGGCAGGGAAGACAGTGAGCTCAGGGTTAGGAGGTCCGCTGGGGATGGGCTTCAGGCAGGACCACTTCTGCTTTACCCTCATTTCCTCATTTGACTCTCTCTACTGATTCTCAGCAGCACGGGGCCGTTGTTATCCCTACTTTACAGGGGGAAACCGAGACTCAGGGACTCAGCCTCCTGCAGATACAAAGAAGCCAAGCTGGATTTGAAATGATTGTGTCTGACACCAAAGGCAGTGTCTTTTCCATAAGCTCATCCTGCAGAGTGGCACTTGGCTCAGAGAGGCAGACGCACCTACTTGTGGCTACACAGTGAATTAAAGACGTCGTGCGTCTCCTGTTGCACCACCTGCCTCCAATGGGTCCAGCCCGTGCATGATAGAGGGCGCTCAGGGAGGAAGCATGGCTGAATGGAGCCCAAAAGATCCAGGGGCAACTGGGGGGTTAGACACCTGCCTCTTGGGGCTGAGGGTGGTTGGGGGTCCTGCGAGGACGAACCCCAGCAGGTGAAGAGGAGCAGGGAGGGTGTTCCTCAGAGGGCACTACGTGGGCAGCTTCATGAGCAGGCTGTGTGTGGGTGTCCCTTTCCAGGGCAAAGAGGAAAGGGACTGGCCAGGGTGGAGTGGAGAAGCTGATGGGACTGAGGCCAGGTCACTGAGAGCCTGAGATGATTTACTCCTGAGATTTTGAATTCTACTCCACAGAGGGTCCTGATTTGTTTATTTTGTTTTTAGTTCCTTGTCAGATGAGTTAGTTTCTTCCCAAATCTCTTCCACTCCAGGGAGGCAAGTCATACACATCCTGGTAACTGCCCCTGCAGTCCTGGGATACACAGGTCACTGTTTGAGATACACAGCTGTAGGCAGTGGGGAGTCATGGAAGGCCGTAGGCAGGAAGTGACTGTGTTTTAGGAACATCACTTCGGGCTGGACCAGGAAGAGGCAGTGCCTCCCTGCAGATCAAGTAACGACGCCGAGGCCACGCTGGGAAGGAGGTAGACTGGAGGGCTCCAGCTGGCACTGGTGGAATCCTTATCCCAGAGTGGCCCTGACCCCCTTGCCCACTGTCCCCCACAGGTCATCACCTCGGGCATTGCAGCCATCGTGCTGTCACGCTACCTCCCCAGCATCCCCCTGGTATGTGGCACCTCCTGGGATGGGGCTTAGGGGTAAGAAGGGCCTGGCCTGCTTGGAGGGGGTGAGCTGACCCCACGGGAGCCAGAGCTGCCCGTGGGGGTCAAGCCTGGCATCCACTGACCAGTGGCCTCTCCTATCCAGCGCTGGGCAGTGTTTAGCTCGAGCGTGGCCTGTGCCCTTCTCTCTCTGACCTGTGCTCTTGGCCTCTTGGCCTCGATCGCCGTGACCTTTGCCACCCAGGGCCAGGCACTGCTGGCTGCCTGCACTTTTGAGAACCCTGAACTGCTGGCGCTGGCACCCGACTGTCCCTTCGACCCCACACGCATTTATGTGAGTGCTTAGGCCTGGGATGGGGCGGGGGTCATCGAGGTGCTCATCAGAGGTGGGAAGGGTTCTCGGAGTCAGTCTGGCCCTCCACCCCCAACACCTGCTGCCATCTCTGCCCCCTGTGCCCCTGCAGAGCTCCAGCCTGTGCCTCTGGGGCATCTCACTTCTGTTCTGCGTGGCAGAAAGTGTGTTCGCTGTGCGATGCGCCCAGCTTGCCCACCAGCTGCTGGAACTGAGGCCCTGGTGGGGAAAAAGCAGCCACCACGTGGTAAGACTTAGCACCCCCTCCACAGCCTGGACCCCAAATTCTCTGGGAACCCCTGCTAGGCAGCCCCTATCCCTCTGCATGGGGCTTCCACTCAAGAACTAGGACAATAGTTTTTTACCCAGGACCAAAGAGAGAGGCTTGGAAGCTCAGAGAGGTCAGATCTCCCAGCTAAGTCACACAGCTGACACTGGTTCACCCAAGGCCCAGGATTTGAGGGAGGGGGTAGGGTATCTGGGCTTCAATTGAGAGGCACTCCAGGGCATGGCCTGGCTCTTGCCTGGTGGGAGGATGCAGTGATGCCCCTCTGCCTCAGAGACCCTCCCAGCCGGCTCCTCCCCCCATTTCCCTGGGTGTCCTGGAGGAGACCCAGACACAGATTCCACAGCCAGGCAGCTGCCTGTCTCCACCGATACAGGAGATCCCACAGCCCGTGGAGGGCCAGGACCTGCTGAGCTGCGCCAGCTCTGGGCTGCTGACCCTCTGACAGCTGGTGCCGCACCCATGGCCACTGGGGCACTACAACCAAGTCTGTACTGTGACCAGGCCGGGATTCCTGGAGCCAGCCCGGGAGGACTCAGTGGCCATTCCTGGACCTGGGCGGGGATTTCAACCCCCCCTCACCGGCCACCCAGCCCACTGCACTGAAACGAGACTTTATTCTGAAGTTATTAAAAAGAACAGAGATGCTCCACAAGGATGCATGCAGCCGGGGAGGAACTCGGCCAGGGGACCTGTGCTTCTTTCCCACGCAGGATGCAGGTGGGGAGGGGAGTTGAGGGGGCAGGACTCCAGGGTGTGTCTGCCCATCTAACTGTGGACCTGTGTGTGTGTCTGAGGGAGGCAAACTGCACAGAGGGGTCTGTGGGTTCGTGTTCATCCAAGTGCTGAAAGGCAGGCCAGGGGTTAGGGGACTCACGGCTGGGTGCAGGGGAATCAGGAGGTTTTCCTCTGGCAGCATGACCTCTGGGCCAACAAAAGCTGAGCAGGAAGGGCCAAGCCCCTCCTGCAGGAAAGGATGACTCAAGCTTTCCCCTTACCCCTCCCTGCCAGTCCTCTTCCCTCCAAATAAAAAGACCTCTCCTCACCTGTGCCTCGTTTCTCCCCTCTCCACCCAGGCTGAGATGCACAGGGGTGCGGGAGCTTGCCTGGTAGTTGGGGGAGGGAAGTCTGGCCTGGAGGCTGTGCATGTGGTAGGGAGGCAGGCTGGCTGAAATTCTGGTATCTAGGAAGGGGAAGGCTGGCTCGGAGGGGAGGACCAAGCCAGAGCCTGTGTGTCTCCCTATCACTGCCGAAGGGAGATACTGCCTTCTTGGATCGGAGGGTACTAACCGCTTGCTTGGGCACTGGGGGGGACTGCGGGGTTCCCTTTTCCATAGGCTCCCCGAAGAGTGCAGACCCTGGGGGGAGGTCCAGTCTGCCCCTAGCCTGGATGGACACAAGGGAGAGGAAGCTGAGAGCCGGGAGAGGGCCAGTGAAGGCAGGGAGGAGGGGGACCTGGCTCCTCGCTCAGAACTGGGAGGCGCTGCTGGGGTCGCACTGCAGCAGACGCACGATGGACGGGTCGCTTTTGGCTCCGCGGATGAACTCCTCCAGGGATAGCTTGCCTGCAGAGCAAGGGGAACAGTGATAGGGGGAAGGCAGCCCCGAAGCAAGGGGAGGCAAAGCCGAGCGGCGGGAGGGGAAGGGGTGTGGCACCCGCCCGCCCCCGTCCCTGCCCCTGCTCACCATCGTTGTTCGTGTCCATTTGGCGGAAGATTTTCTCAGTCCTCTTTTCCGGGGTCGACTCGTCCTCCGGCATCTTCATCACCGACGAAACCATTTTGTAAATGGCCTGGGGATCGGGAGGGGAAGGCAGGGAGTGAGAGGAGACTGCCTGAGCCACTCCCAAGCCCCAGTCTTCAAAAACGCCCCCAGGTACACTGATGATCGTCGTTCCCGCCAGGGTGAGGTGGGGAGGGGGACACGGAGGCGCAGGGAACCGGAGGATTCAAGAGTGTCTGGGAAAGCTTCCCGCCAGAGGGGGGCGCTATTGGAGTGAGCCCTGACCAAGTTCCCTTGGAGCGCTAGGTGGGAAAGAATTGCTGATGGAGGGACCTGCGTATACAAAGACCCACAGCGGGCGCCGAAAATGTCGGGGTGGCTGAGCGCAGGGGATGTGTAGAGATGTTGGAAGACACCGGAGCCGAAGGTTCCGAGGTCAGAACCGAGTTAGCATTGCTTCTCAGAAACTCCCGGCAGCGGGCGCTCGGTGACCGAGAGGAGGCGTTGGGCTGCGGTATCGCTGTGGCCCGCAGGGGGCGCTGTGCAACACCCGGGGCGGGAAGGCCTGAGGCAGAAGGGCCCAGAGTGGGCGAGGAGCATTATGCAAATAAACGCAAATAAGTATCTGCCAGGGGCGGGGACAGCCTCGGCTCTGCTGGGCCCAAGGCAGCAGTCGCCACTTGCTGGAGCTCTAGAGGCGACGCTAAGGAAGGTTTTTGCGCTAAATGTATATAGAGCACGTAGGGATACGCCAGGTCCTGGAGCTCAAGGACCGGACCCATCGTATCAATCTTCCAGCTTTTTGCTACTGAAACCACCTCCAAGGAGCCTGCCTCTCTTCTCCCATACCAAAATTTACCCTGCCTCAGATCCAGCTCTAGCCTTTACACTGGTCTCTTCCAACCTCATTTCCTTGGTTCTGTCCTCCACTCTGCCTCTGAAAGCTCTTTCTAAACAGATCTCCACCACCAGGTCCCCCGCCCAGCAGACCGCCTCCTTTTTCCAGTTATACACAGGCCTCCCCCCAGGCCTGCCGTGCACTCGGCTCCTTCTGGATGATGCCCCACGCTTCTTCTGCTGCCTCCCACTCCTGTGGCTCAGCTTACATAGCGCTTTCTTAGGGAGTCCTTCTCTGATCCAAGCTGGGTCAGGGCCCATGTGCTGGCACAGAGCCTCCTGGGCTTTCCTTTGGGGACACCTCTCTGGAAATAATTATACCTTTGTTGGACTGTTCCTAGTCTCCAGCATACAAATAAGGACTGTGGACATCTAGCTAGTGCCCATATCCCCAGAACTGAGCATAGTGCCGGGCACCTGGCAGGAATGTCCCTTTTGAAAGCAGTTGGCACCTCCCACTGCCCTCTGTACCAAGTCCAAACCATTTGGCCCTTAGCATTCAAAGTACTTCACACTCTGGTCCCTCTGACCTCCCTGCCATCAGGCCTGCCCTGGTAGGTGACTCTGCCACAACCAAATACGACTGCATGTTTCAGATTTCCTGGCATTTACAGCCTCTGCCTGGGACAATAATATCAGCTACCATTTACCAGGCACCTTCTATGTGCCAGGTTCTTTACATACATTATTTCCAAACCTCACAACAGCCCTGAAAAGTAGGTATAATGATCCCCCTTTTCCAGGTAAGAAATGGAGGCTCAGAAAGGGAGTTCATGGCCAAGATGAAATTAGAACCCGCTCTCTCTTAGTTGCTGGATAGATGCTTGTGGGGTGGACCTGGAGTGGCATCCTGGTTCCAGCGGCACAGCGATCACTTGCTGTGTAGCCTTGGACAAGTACTCAACCTCCGTGAACCTCGGTTTCCTCATCTGTAAAATGGGAGCAGTGTCTCCCTCATGAGGACTGTCTAGAGGATTAAGTGAGACCCTGTGCATAGACAATCAGCTGGCTAAAGTAAGTGGTCAGTAAACTGCAGCTTGTATATAATCATTGCTCATCCGCCACATCTTCAATTCTTCCCTGTCACATTTATACCCCTGTCATCAAGCTGGTCAGTGTGACCTGCCCACCAGAGTGGGAGCCCCAAGATGTAATTTCTTCCCTTCCAGTGTACTCACCTCTTGGCCACAGGGCAGGGTCCTGAGAAGGACTGTGTGAGTGACTTAGTAAATGCTCCCCTTGTGACAACTCTACTCCCAGGCCTCCTAATTAATTGTCTGGAATCGCTGCTCATTCATTGTTTCACTGGAGCCGACTTGTAATTAATCGGTCACGGGGGTTTGCAGAGCTCTGTCTGCACTGGCCGGCTGGGACTGACTGACGGGCTGTGGCGAAGGAACCCAGGGCCCAGAGAGCAGAAGCCAGCCAGGGAGTCCCAAGGATGCCCAAGGAACAGGACTGGCTGGCGCCTCCAGCAAGCCGGAGATTTATCAGCAGACACCAGTGCGACCACACTAAGTGGGAAAACAGGAACAGCCCATTCACACTGGTTGGTATCCAGCTGCTGCCAAATCCCTGAATAATCTGCCACTACCCTGGCTACCCCAACCTTTCCACTGGGACCCCCAGGACTCCCCACTGTCCATCAATTACAGATTTAAAGCCTGGCCCACGGGAGTCATTGACAAATGTAAAGCCTTCCCCCAAGTGATAGGCGTAGGGAGGGGACCACATCCCAAGGCAGCCTATTCTACTCCAGCTGGAAAGAACAGACCAAGACCCGTAGTGACAGAGAAGCCAAGAGTCCAGTAGGAGCTGGATGAGTTGGAAGTGGGGAGCAGTCAGCAGAGCTGAGGGATGAAAAGAGAAAGGATTCAGAGAGGCAGAAGGAAAGGGAGCAAGAGCTTGTGCAACGCTGTGCAACAGGATTACTCAGGGCACACTCCAAGGACATGGAAAAGGCCATTCTGGCTACAGCAGAGCATGTGCAGAGGGGAAAATGAGGTCTACCAAGTGCCAGTTGTATACCGGGCCTTCTGCCAAAGTGCCTACCCCACTTTATACCTATAGTAGCCTTGAGAGTTAGTTAACATCCTCACTTTACAGAAGGTCAGGGAAGTAGTGAACAAGAAACTGGATAGGTAAAAACAGAACCAGAGCCTTCATGGTCTTTAAAGCTGGACTGAGGGGATGGATGCTTTAGAAGGTTTTTGAGATAAAGCTAATGTGTCACACCTAAATTTGTATTCAAATGGTGTCCCTATCCGGTCTTTAAACCGGTGAGATCAGAAGCACCATCCCTGTTCTTCAGAGGGGCCATCTAAAAGTTGAGGCCAGCTCCAGAACTGGAAGCCAGACCTCTTTCAAGAAGCAGCTCTGAGTGGTAGTCAGCTTGAGCCTGACCCCACTTATTTGCTGTGTGACCTTGGACAAGTCACTTCACCTCTCTGAGCCTGATAAGGTTGTTATAAACATGCACTGAGCTCATGGCTCTAAGCATCTCGCTCAGCATGTTATTAGTGGGCCCTCAATTGGTTGGAATGTGGCTGAGTACCCAGATGGAACGTGGACCGTGGATCCAGGTGGCCCACTCAGAGGCTGTGTGGCCTCAAGCAAATGTCTTTACTTCTCTGAGAATCTGTTTTCTCTTGAGTAAATGAGGAGCTATAAAACACAACTAGACTGTACTCTGCAGAAATGTCAAATCTTGCAAGACAAAGAAAGGCTGAGGAACTGTTATAGCCTAAGAGGGACTAATGAGACATGAAAATGAAATGCGGTGTGTGATCCTAGATCAGAGCAAAACAAAGACAGTTGGCAAAATTAGAATATGGTCTGTAGGTTAGACAATAACATTGTTTCTGTGTCGAAGGTCCTGACTTTGACAATCATACTATGGGTTACGTAAGAGAACATCCCTGTTCTTAGGAAATATACCCTGACAGATTCAGGGGCAAAGCGGCCCGCTCAGAACAACACAACATCACACACAGGCACACACACAAAGATAGCACAAACATGGTCAAATGCAGATTGGTGACTCTGGGTAGTGTGCACGGGAGTCTACCCAGCTTTTCTTTAGATTAGAAAGTATTTCCTGGTAAAAAGTGTTATAAATGGGTTGTGGGAACAGCACATGCTGCCATCTACCCACAAGGGCTGTCAAGAGGCTAAAAAGAGTTGATGGGTACAGCTGCTGGGCCCCGCGCCTGGCATTCCGAGGGGCCCGGGGGCCCACCTGCACAATCTCGAGCATCTCCTCACGGCTGATGTAGCCGTTGCCATCCAGGTCATACATGCTGAAGGCCCACATGAGCTTCTGCTCCAGGCGGCCACGCGAGGTCACACTCAGCGCGATGATGAACTCCCGGAAGTCGATGGTGCCATCACTGTTGGTGTCGAAGGTGCGGAAGACATGCTCGGCGAACTTGGAGGCATCACCATAGGGGAAGAAGTTGGCGTAGATCTTCTTGAACTCATCCACGTTGAGGATGCCTGTGGGGCAGTCCTTGAGGAAGCCCTTATACCACTCCTGCAGCTCCAGCTCCGAGAACTCCGTGTTCTCCCGCAGGTCCTGCAGCATCTCCGGCCGCAGCTTGCTGTTCTGCTTGCCCATGGCCACTGAGCCAATCCCACCTGGGTCCCCAAGAAAGTCAAGGAATGGAGAGGAGGAGTCAGGCCCTCCTGGTCCCTTGACACCAGTCCAGGAGGGCCCCCAGACACCAGCCCCCCAGCCTCTCTGGACCCAGTGAGAGAGAGAAGCTGGCCCAATGTCACACTTCCTGCACCCAGGCATCCTGCCTCTGTGACAGTCTCCACACCATTTCCCCAGACCCTCACTTCCCCAGGGAACAGGCCTGGGGACAGAGGAAGGGAAGGGGGATCACATTCCTAAGGCCCTTCTCAGGGCTGAGCCTCAGTGGGAGACACGATTTTACCCTCACAAAGCAAAGCCTGGGGATTAGTCCCATTTTACAGATGAGCAGACAGGACCAAGGAAGTGAGATGACCTGGTTCAAGTTCACAGCCATGGAGTGACAGGGCTGACTCCCAGAGCTGTCCAGGGAGGTGCAGAAAGGCTTCTGGTGCTCCTCCCTCCTGTGCACTGCCCCCTCGTTGTCTCACATATGCCGGAGCACCAGGAAACACACGTGGAGCCCAGACTTGGGCCTGCCCCCCCATACCTGACAACAGGTGGCGTAAGGTAGGTGTTAGCCTGGGCCCCAGAACCAGACCTCCAGGGGTGAGATCCCAGGTCTGCGTCTTCCCAGCTATGTGACCTTGGGAAATTTCCTTAAATTCTCTCTGCCTCATCTGTAAAGTGAGGGTCATAGCACCTACCTCATTACAGTGGTGGAATTAAATTAGCGAATACATATAAAGCCTGTAGAATGATGTCTACACGTGTAAGTGCTGCATACGTGTTAAATAAACAGATGCCACAAGACTCCTGCACAGCAACACACAAATGAATGCACACAGACATGCAGCCTACACAGCCCCCCGCTCCACACACTGGAGCCCATGCCACTCACATGCCAGCCTACACCCACCCATGGGTCACCATGCCTCTACACATGACAGCATTCCTTCTGCTGTACCACTCGCATGTACTGACACAGGGTGCCATGTGTGTACAACTCCCATGCCCTGTGCATCAAGACACACTAGCCCATGACCCCACATGTCCCGCATATGCCAACACGCTCCCATGCCGACACCTCTCATGTGGCCATCTGCGCGTGGGACCCTCAGGCACCCTTGCCATCTTTCTCTTCCAGAGGGAGCTGTAGCCCTTCTCAGACCTGCAAGGGGCCCGCCTTCCAGGGAAACCTGCAGCCAGCCAACCCTCCCCCAACACTTACCTTTCCTCTAGTCTGCCCAGAAAGGTCCCCTCAGAGCAGGAGCTTAGAGTGTGGAGGACTAAGGGGATGGCAATGGAGAAGAGACAGCCAGGCAGTTCTGGGCAAGGATGTGGGAGTGTGTGCAGGTGAATCTCCCCTCAGCTTGGGTCTCTGAAACTGGGCAAGGGGGGGTTCCTTGTGTGTGCATCTGTACAAAGCTCGGTGCATGTGTGGGTGAGTGTGTGCATGTGCTCATGTATGCATGTGTGTCTCTGGTTTCTGCATTGCATTCATCTCCCCGTGTGTTTCAGTGCATATCTGTGCATGTGACTAGGTATGCACCCATTACAATATGAGGGGGATGTGCCTGTGTGGCCATTTGGGAGACCTGCGAGTGTCCTCAGCAGTATCTCATATGCATGTTTCTGTAAGTTGGTCACCCTCCTTTCTAAATCAGCCCTTTCTGCCCCAAGTTGAAGACCCACAGAACAAGTGTGTGGGAGGGAGCTGAGGAAATGCATGGGGCTGGGGTGGCGGAGTATGTCCCTCAGTCCCGTCCTCAAGGTCCAAGGAACTGGGTCATCGGGGAGGGGGCAGAGAGATGCGCTGGGCAGGAGAGGTATTCCAGTGCCCCTTCTTCCCTGCCACCCTCAGAGTTGCCCCTCCCGGTGGGAGACTTGGAAATAAGGGTGGTAGAGAATTCTGTTGTCTCGCAAAGCATCCCCCTCCCAATCCCCCAAATGGCAAGGACCCGCTGCTCCACCTCAGAAACCTGCCCGGAGCACCTTCCCTGAACCTCTCTCCGCAGCTCTCGCCCTGAGCTTCTGCCTCAACCCTTTCAGCACTCGAAGAGCGCCGGGCTAGTGGCCCCTCCTGGAGGGGGCGCTCTGAGCGGCCAAAGCAAGACTCCTGTGGGCTGGCCACGCGAAGGTCAGGACCCTGGAGAGCTCCATGCGTTTTCCCCAGAGAGCCCCCACTCCCTGCGCACCCGGAGGGAGGATTCCTGCGAGGTGCGGGAGCAGCAGCGTTGGGGAGCCCTGGAAGTGGCCCCCTATCTCCGGCATGCCCCCTCCCCGCATCCCCCAGCCCCGGCCAGAGCGGCCCCCACTCACCCAGCCACGGAGACACCGACTGCGCAGGGAAGGCGGCGCTGCTGCGGCGCGCGGCGGCAGAGGCGGCCGGAGGGGCGGGCGGGGGGCGGGAGGAGGGACTGCGAAGGAGACGCCCCGCAGCGTTCGCCCCGAGTCCCTCCTCTGGGGGGGGCGGGTCCCGCTTCCTCCCTTTCCCCTCCAGCCCTGGGGGTGGAGGGAGCAACGACTAGGCTCCGCCCCTGCCCTGGAGAGGGAAGGGGATGCCCTCACTTCCCCGCCCCCCTCACCAGGGAGCACCCGTGGGGAGGGTGTGGGGGGGGGGGGACCGGGGGCGGGAGGACCGCAGCATCTCGACTCAGGTGGCCTGAACGGGGTGGCGGCGGGCAGTCGGTGCCCAAACACCTCTTTCCTGAGCCCAGGCATCCAACCCCCGGCCGCTTCACCGCCTTCCTGCCCCACCCCCACCTGGGCGCCGAGCCGCACGTCGAATCCGGATCCTGGCGATGCGCTAATTGCCCTCGCTGCCCCCGCGCCTCAACTCCGAAACATAAGTCGGGGCTCTTCGGGGAGAAGGCAGCGCCCACTCCTCCATCCTTGAGGTCTTCTGGGACCAGGCACGCCCCCCATCCCACCTCCGCCTTAGAGAGCAGAGTGCACCCACGTATCCTGACCGCCCTTCCAGATCTCACTCGCGGCACCCCTCTCGGAATGAATCCCACTTCCCAACATTGATCTAAAGTGCTCCTTCCCCCACCTCGATCAAGGAAACCCCCTGCCTCCCTCCCCAGTCTCTGCCTGTGTGGGCTGGAGAGCATCTTCCTCCAGCCTCTGGGGTTCTGAGGGGCATCCCGGTCCAGCCTCAGCAACAATCCCCTATCCCGAGCTCGAATTTTGCCCTTCCTCCATCTCTTGGAAGTGGTCCTTATTATCCCCACTTCACAGATGAGGAACCAGGTTCAGAGGGGTGAAATGATTTCTCCAGTGTCTGACAGCTAGTGAGTTCAGTCCAGGCGCCGGCCGCCATTCAGTGCGTACATGTTCTTCAAGCACGACTCCGTGCCCAGCAGGGTTCTCGGCAGCGAGGTTGCAGGAGCAGGCGCTAAACCACGGACACGATATACGAGTCAAGTCCACTAATAGGGCGCTTGACAAGTGGTTTTGGAAAAGCTGAGCCCTGTCTGCCGAAGCTGGGATGGTGGCAGTGCTCAGGGCCCAGTTCCGATGTGCGCTTTGGAGCTGGAGTTGTGACCCCCGGCGGAGGCGTGAGAGACGCCAGACATGTGTGGGTGGTTCCCAGCTGCCTCCTGCGCCAGGACCTGGGAGTGGGAAGAGACTAGCTGCTCAGCCTGCACCTCAGGCCCTTTGAGTGACAAGCTCTCTCCCCTCTCCCCAGGAAGCCAGGAGGACCCACTGTGCTTGGCGCAGGGAGAGGGGCCTGCCCCGCAGTCATCGCTTCAGGCCCTCCTCGCCCTTCCTCTCCCACCCCCTGAAGCCAGAATCCTCCCAGTCTGTTCTAGGTCCTCTGGCCCATCCTGTGGGCCTCAGTTTACCCTCCCGTGGGCTGCTCAGCCCCTCCCTCTGCTTCCCCCCACTTTGCCACCCCAGCTTCACCTCCTCCAGGCTGACTCCTCCGCTCAGCCTGGCAGGAGGCCACTTCTCCTAGCCCCGCAGTTTTTCTTCTGTGATGGGAGCTCTGATGCCGGGCCCTCAGGACCCCCAGTCTTCTTCACCCTGCCTCTTCTCTCCAGACAGGGGCTTCTGAGGAGCTTCTCCTCAGCCTGGGTACCTCATCTCCCTTTCACTTGCCCTGCACCTGAAGTGAGTGGGTGGATCTAGAAGTAGAGTTTGGGCCCAGGTAGGTTCTACTGGGTACTTCCCATCAGCCACCCCTCCCCTCCCAGGAGCCTAAGAAGCTCTGGGAGACCCCCGTGAACAAAGGGCGAAGGCTCGGGGTCCCCCACACTGCACATCAAGGTCCTTTGCTCAAGGCCTCATACCCTGAGATATAGCTCAGAAAGGGGGGGTGGACAGAGGGGCAGTTGTCAGGAGGCCGGGTCCCTCACTTCTAGATGATTTGGAGCAAGTGTCTTCCGCTATCTGAGCAGAAGGTTTAGACAGGTGACTTGGGTGCCTTGACATTTTCCAAGATCAGAGCAGGGACAAGACAGACCTCATTCACTGCCTCAGTGGCACCCTCGGGCCTGAAATTCTGGATAGGAGCATACACAGATGAGGCCCCAGTGAGAGGACCCTGCCCATGTGCCTCCCATGAAGGTCTTTTGCAGGGGTGGGGGGGGGTCCTTGCTGATGATACTCAGCCCCTCCCACCCCAGACTGAGGCGTCTGGAATGGCGAAAAGGCCTGTCTTAGGGTAGATGTAGAGGGTGCCTGCCCTCCCCTCACACTAAAAGAGGAACAGACCAGCTCGAAAGACGCCAGAGGGAGAAGCAGTGGGGGATGAGGGGAGAGGGAACTGACCGCACAGCTCCTGAGCACCTACTGGGTGCAGAGCGATTCGCATGTGTCACCTCAGTTGATCAGCACTAACCCTGAGGAATCAATGCTCTTATTGCCATTTTACAGATGTGGAGACTGAGGCTTCAGAGAAGTGGAGTCACCTGCCTGAGGTAACACAGCAAGAAAGTACCAGTGTCAGCATTTGAACCCAGCTCTGCCTGACTCAGGAGTCCTTGCCCCTGCCTAGAAGCCTTTCAGTGAGGTAGGTGGAGGTAGCCCCTCCCCAACCCCTCAGAGGCCCAGCCCCCACCCTCCCCTCTTTGGTCCCCAATGATTTGGAAAATCCTGATGGGAGCAGATGGTGGGGACAGATGGAGGGAAAAGCATCTTGGGGCTGCATTACACAAACAAACATTGATAAAGTGATTAAAACCTCAAGCCACCCTTTTCCAAAGGCCCCTGCCTACCCCAACCTGGAGCACAGTGGACCCCGAGGTGGAGGCCTGGGGGTCTCCAGATGCCCGACACCTTAGCCCAACAGATCCCAGCTTCTGCCTGCCCCCCTCACCGCCAGGGACCACCCCCGGACCAGAGCCCAGGGTGGCAGAGCTGCCAGGAGCACAGCCTGGGCCTGGCTGTTCCCGAGAAGCCGGTCCAGGAGGAACAGAGTGAGGCGGTGGCTGGGGCTGTTGGGAAAGTCCTGGGAGCCAGAACTGCAGAGCTGCAGTCAGGGGGACAGGGGCGTTGTGGTGGGGCCGGGGTCCCTGAGCAAACTTACTTTATAGACGGGGTTCCGAGAGATGTCATGCCCACCCAGGTCACATAGCAGCCTTGTAGCTCCCACTGAGCTGGGCAAACCCTGACCCGCCCCCTGCCCCCTCCCCCCCTCCCCCAGGGGACAGGCAAGGCCCTGGAAGCTTCAGGTGGTTCCTTCATCTATAAAATGGAAAGGATAATGCCCCCACCCAAGGGTCATCGTGAGGACCGAGAGAAAAGCTGCGAAGTTCGGGCTCTGGGCCTGTGCAGTCTGTGCCCAATAAATGTGGATTCCAAGCAGATAACAGGGAGCCCTTGGTGTCGAGGAATCAGGAAGATAGTTAGAGATGGTCCCTCTACAGAGCAGAAGTTTGGGCTTGTGGAGCCCCAGGGCTGCCAGGCTCTGCAGCAGAGAGATGCCTGCGATGCCCCCCAAGAAGAGCACTGATCCCCAAGAAGGCAGCTGATCTCTTGGCCGAGCCCAGAACCTGGGAGAGAGAAAGGGGCTGCATCTTTGCTGGTCCCTCGATATGAAAGTACAGACTTCACAGAACAATGAACCTGATGAAGATCCCGGGGCGGCCCCTCCCCAGCTTGGCAACTGCTGGCAGAAACAAACCCCTGAGCCTCTGGCTCCTTCTCAATAAAACCTGCATGTCCAGCTGCCTCCTGGACTTGCTCCCAGAAGCCTACAGACACCTTGGACCCAAGCCAGCCAGCATCAAACTCGTCACCTTCCACCCCAGCCTGCCCTGTGCCTGGGGCCCTCTCCAACCACTAAACAAGCCCAAAACTCCACCCCGTCCGGGACCCCTCACCTCTGCACCTGCTTCTTTCCCAAGTCAGCCCTTCTTACTAGAGGGTGTCTCTCAGGCCTGCCCTGTCCTCGCCCCAGCACCTCCCCTGCCCCTCTGCCTTGTCAGATGGCCCTGTATTATCACTCTGGCCCTGTCACAGCTTCCCCCACCTTCAGTTTCCCTAAATCAAGGCCCCTTCTTCTCTGCTTAATAACCTTCCATGGCTCCCCATAGCCAACCAGAGTAAGCGGACAGGCTGGGACATGCCCCAACCCTCACTTCCCACCTCGGTCTTACCCTCCACCTGCCTTTAAGCTCCCCACCAGTCCAGCACCTTCTCGACCAGACGGCCAGGACCTCCCCTACACTGAGAGAAGGGATCTGGAGTCAAGGCTGGGGAAAGGGGCTTCCCGACCTCCATGTGCTCCCTGTGGGTTTTAAACTGGAGGGGGATAGCGAAGTGACACAAGCAGCTGAGGTTATGTCCCAATCAACCCTTGCCTGCGCCAACAGTCCCTCTTAGCCTCTGCTGGTGAAAACAGCTCTTGGCTGGAAGGGCCTCAGGCTCTTCCAGAGGGGGACATTGGCTTGCCTGAGGTCATCCAGCCAGGCTCACTCTTCTGCATGCTCCCCAAATCACAGGTGACCCCTTCACAGCTCTTCTGACAGATAAGCATTTGGGTCTTTTTTTTTCCCACATTCCTTGTGCTGGGGAGTTCTGTCCTGCCACTCACCATGGTCCGTCTCTGAGTCTTTGGAAGTTACTCCTGGGTTGACAGCAGATGGAAGCGGGACAAAGGGCAGGAGGTTGCGTGTTCACTTGTAACCTCATACACAGTTCTGTCTGATGTGTCACAGCCTGCGTATGAGACATCTGAGACTTGAGTCAACATCTGGAAGCCTTCTGGCAGCCCAGCTCTGCCCTGGGGGTTTGCCCATGGCCCCAGGGTGACTCTCCTCCCAAACCAGAAAAGTGGTTGGAATCCCCAGTCCCCTCTGTGCTCATGTGGTGCAGGGCTGGGCCGGGGGTGGGGGCAGCAAACCTGACCCACCACTTGCCAGCTGAGTCCTCTCGGAGCTTCAGTCCTTCTGTGAAATGCCTCCTTCCCAGGACTGCTATGAGGAGCCCTGGAAGACTCTATGGAGGGCCTTGCACATGAAGGAGGCTGCTCTGTGACCCCTTAGGGCTCAGGGGGGCACTCACACAGCCTTGAGAGCAGATGCCTCCAGGCAGAGCAAAGGTAACATCCCAGCTCAAGGCTTCTGCTGCACCTGCTATTATCCCCATTTTACAGAAGGGGAAACTAAGGCAAAGACCGATCAGGTGCCCTGCCTGAGACTGCATGGGGTTAGAGTCAGATCCAAGATGGGACCCAGCTCTGTTTCCCAAGTCCTTTCCAGGGGGCCAGGTTGCCTTGAGAAAGGGAAGGCTTCCCCAAGAGTTCAGAGGGACCCAGAGTCTCAGAACCCAACCCCTGGAGGCCAAGGTTGCCATATCCCAGGGGGCCTCATGCTCTGGATCTGTCTCCCTTGCCAGGAAGACTGGGTCAGCTTCTCATTTCTGGAACCTTAGGTTCTCCCTAAGCCTGGGGATTGCCTCTTTGTTTCCATAGTAACAGTGAACAGAGGGGCCTCCTGAATCAGTGCAGAAATACTGCACAGAGACCTGCAAGCACACATGTGCCCAGGGAGTCCCTGGGTGGGCAGCCTTGGGTGTGTGCACACATGCACACGCACACTCGTGCATACCTTTGCACACATGAGTACACCCAGTGCACCTGTGTGAACCCGTGCCCCTTGTGAGCACATGTGACCAAGCCTAGATTTGAGCCCAGGATTGTTTGGCTCCTGCCCTGTCCACCAGATCCCTTAATGCTAGACCCACAGACGCAGGTGGGGAGGCCTGGCACAGGTGGGCGGGAGCTGAGGTCTCCCGACTGGAATGCATAGGATCCTGGAGGTGTGACAGGGTCCTCAGATTCCCTCTCTGGCCTCCTACCATTCCTGAGACTGAGGAGTGCAGGGAGCCCCAGAGGACAGCAGGGGGCTTTCCTTCCACTTATTTTTTCCCAGTTAGCAGGAGAGGAACTTTGAAAAGCAAGAACAAGACCCACTGGGAATTTCTTGCCGGTGAAGTCACCTGGGTTCACTTGTGAGCTCCCTGCTCTTCTTGCAAAAGCAGGAATCCAGTTGCCAGGGGGCCTGGCTCTCTGATCTCGTGGGCCTCTCAGGCAGACCCAAGGGAAGCAAGGGGACTGAAGGCAAAAGCCGGGCCAGGGGTCACCCTGAGCCAGGAGTATGTCTTCCAGGAGGCAGCTTTCAGCAGGAGGACCATCTGACCCTGAAAACCTGCTGCTGAGAGGTAGTGAGCTTCCTGTCACTGGAGGCATCCCAGGTGAATAGGCCCTGGATGCTTCCCGGTTAGGAAATTCAAAATAAACAGTGACCGAGTCTTGCATCATTATCATGGTCATTGCTGTCGTCATAGCGACCACTGATTGGACACCCTTTGGGTCAGGCACTTTAAGATATATTACAACTGAAACAACTACAACAGCATAATCAATAAAATTTATTTTTTAAAAAAGATATATTACAACTGCCACCACTGCTATCAAAAGTAGCAGCTCCGGCCCTGGCTGGGTAGTTCATTTCGTTGGAACCTCGTCCCTTATGCCAAACGGTGGAGGTTCTGTCTGCGGTCGGAGCACATACCTAGGTTGTGGGTCCAATCCCCGGTTGAGACACACGCAGGAGGCAACCGGTTGATGTTCCTCCCTCTCCCTTCCTCTTTCTCTAAAGTCAATACACAAATCCTCAGGTGAGGATTTAAAAAAATAGCAGCTCTTGTGTATTCGGCCCCGTATGTGGTTGATCTGCATTGACTCCTCACAGAACTACTGTTAGGCCCATTTACAGATGAGGGAGCTGCGGCTCCGAGAGGTTCAGTGACTTGTGCTCAGTGCAGCAGCAGCAAGATTCAGCCCCTGCCTGGCTGCTGAGTCGGTGGTCTGCCCACCGGTGGACCGGCGGAGGGAGAAAAGCAGGAGGCTGGGCGACCTCTTCCAGCCAGATGCTCTGTCCCTGGAGTCTTCCCTGTTCTGGGCTACAGTGGCTTCGCTATGACCAAGGTGGGCGCCCTCTGCTGGCCATGTCCTGGCTCTGCGGGGTAAGGGAAATCCTCCCGTACCTGAGTTGGGGGAGGGACGCGGGCCTGCAGCCTTGGACCCTGCCTTCAGATGGTGGTGCCTGAGGTCATCCAGCCACTCAGGGGCCGAGCTGAGGCTTGAGCCTAATGGCTGTCCGATTCCCAGGTTCTTGGCCTGCCACCCTTCCCTGGTGGGGAAGAGATTTTCCTTCAGTTGCCTTCACTTCCTGCCACACACCCTCCACATCTTGGAGACTGTGGTTTGTAGCTGAGAATCTGTCTTCAAAAGCAAAGCTGGGGGCCAGGGCTTGAGGCAGTTTGAGACATGGAGCTGCCACTGACAGGCTGAGGGACACTGGGAGAGATTCTCAATCTTTCCGAGCGCTGTCAGATGGGAGTCAGTTCCTGACATTCTCTGAGGAGGTCCCCTTCTCCCATTCAGAACGCCTCCTCCTCCCCCTTCTGATTCCTCCCTCCTGCTCTCTCCACTCCCTGTCTTCCTCTCTTCCTCCTCTTTTCCAGCCCCCATCACTACTTCCACCCCTCTGTGGTATGGATGTTGTTATTGTCTTCGTTCTCAACAGGAGGCATCTGAGGCTCAGAGAGGTAGAGTAACTGGCCAGAGACACCCAGCCAGGTGTTTCTGGCTTAAAAGCCAGACCACAGAGAGCTGCCCTGCCCTGTTTACTCTCCACCTCCTCTCTTCTCGCTCCCTGCATCTCAACCCTCAGCTCCTCCTACAGGAAGTGCCCCACAGCCTCCATCGACTTCTCTCCCTGTCCTTTGCCACCACCCAGGCCACGATCCATCATTTCCGGCCAGATGGCTGTAGCAGTCCCCGTGCCTCCTCACAGGTCACCTGGCCCACTTTTCTGCAGTCCCGTCTACACACTGGAGCAGGCACAGTCAACCTTTTATTTTATGTAAATCAGATCACACCACATCTCTCTTTAAGAATCCCATTGCAAGTGGAATTAACCTAAACTTTTCCACAGCCCTCCCCACCCCAGGTGCTGTGCTTTTATTTCCTCTTTCTTGCTCATGAAGTCCCAGTCTCACCGGCTTCAAGTTTTCTGAACATACCAAGTTGGTCCCTGCCCCAGGGCCTTTGCACTTGTGGTTCCTGTGGCTGGAGCACCTTTCCTGTGATGTGTGTTATACCTGCTCCTTTTCCTTCCTCCAGTCTTAGCTCATTTGTCACCTCCTCAGACCACACTACCTAACATTACCCCATCCATTCTCTACCACATTTTTTTTCATAGCCCCTGTGAGTCCCTGAAGATATTTTATTTAATTAGTAGCTCATTTGTTTATTGCCTGTCTCTCCCACTGGAAATGCATAGGGGAGGGCAGCCTTGGTTCACAGCTGTGGCCCCAGGACCTAGCATAGCACCTGACACTTCGTAGGAGCTCCATAAGTATTTGTTAAATGAGGAAAGCCCTCCCTAGCCTTGACTTCTTTTGCAAGCTTGGAACGGTCTTTCAAATGAGTCCTATTTTCCCACTGTCATTGTCACAGCCCAGAGCCTGTCACAACCCCTCCCACCCACCCCACCACCCTACTCTGTTTCCCTTCCACATAAACACAACTCTCCCAGGCCTCAGGACCAAATATTCTTTTTCCCCTCTGTCCTTTTCCCCTCATTTGACTAATTCTCACCTGACTGTCAGTAGTAATTTAGCTCAAGCATCAGCTCCTCCCAGCAGCCCTCATGCTTTTCCTTTCAAGTTAATGCTGACTTCTAACCCCTGTAGATTATTGGCGCCTCCTGGTCCAGAGGGTGGTCCGCTCTCTGTGTTTTAAGGATGCGTTTCTCCTTCTCTACCATGGAGCTCTCCAAGAACAAGGACCAATCATCCGCCTCAGCACTCGTCGCCAGGCTGGCCTGGCACAGGTACTAAGGAAACGTTGAGCTGGGCTGGTCTCATCACTGCCATGATGGGGGTGTTTGGGGGTTAGACAGGTCAGACCAGTGTCTCCCAGCCGTGTGACCCCTGCAAGCCACTTCCTTTGAGCCTCATTTTCCTCATCTGTAAAATGGATGTAAAAATCTCGACTTATCAGAGTTGAGAGGATTCAAAAGAAATTTCTCTCCTGTATGTCATGTGCTGGCACATGGACGGGGTTGGGGGAGTGGTGGGTCCCTTCCCAGGTGTGGTCTGGACCCTAAGCTTAGCAACTGTTCTTTGAGCTGCAAGCCCCCTCAAGCCCTCCAGGGAAGGAGAATGTACATCTTCTAGTGAGCCCTGGCCCGGGGCCTCTGCCTGGAGACACCCTCAGAGGTGAAGGAAGGAGGTAGGCAGACTGGATCAAACCCTAAACTTGGAGCCACACAACCGAATTGGAGACATGGCTGGGTGACTCAGAGCAAGTCCCCACACACCTGTGAGCCTCCGCTGCCTGATCTGGAATGGGAGCTAATAACACACAGCCTAAGACTCAACATTACATGGACCAGCAGCCAAGCTGTTAGTGGGTGCTTGATTATTACAGCCCCAAAGCAATGTCCTGCCCTCCTGATTCTTCCCATGGTTTTGGGTGTGTGTATCTAGGGCTCTCTACATAGGACCATGGCCATTCTAGGCAGCGAAGAGGAGCCTTCCCATGGTTACCTGGGATCTGGCTGCGGTATCTGCAGCCTGGGTGAGGTGCTGGGACTCTGGGAAGCTCTAGATGCTCAGGGCATCCAAATGCTCCTGACCTCACCAGGTGCCAATGTGTAAGTGGCCAGCCAACCCCCTAAGAGATATCTGGGGAGCCCTCCAAATGGACCCACATCAGTGCAGCTTGGGAGGGCAGAGGCCCACCCTCCAAACCCCACTCGGATCCTCATTCCTGCACTGATTCACCCTCCCCTGCTGTGTTTCCAGAGTAGGTGCTAACTAAATGTGCTGGGAAACAGAACCGTTCCACACATTCAACAAACACTTGTGAGCACCTGCCGCCCTTAGCTCTGTGCTAGGAGACACACATGAAGTGAATGGCCTTGGCGACGCTGCCCCAAGACCAGTCACGGTGCCTTTAGATCTTCCCCGCTCTTCTCTCTCCCAACCCAGCTTCCGTGGGTTGCCACACTCAGCATCAGGACTTTTTCCAGCATCAAGGTAATGGCCAAGCACCCCATGTATCATGGGGTCTGGGAAGGTTGTGCCCCTACATCCGCAACTCTCCAAATCCTCTCCATCTTTCCTGTCCCAATTCCAGCAACCCTTCCCCGTCCCTCTCAAACTCTCAGGCACAGCCATCTCCCCCTCCCAGTGCCCTACATCTACCTGGGGTTATACCGAGAGCGACCAGCAGGTGGCGCTGAGGCTCCTTTTTCCCCCAGCGCTGGACCGGACTCCAGACCCCACTAGGACCCTGTCCCTCCCTCCTTTCCTCCCCAGCAGGAACAGGAGTGGGCTCTGTGCCCTCTAGATGACCCCTCTCTTCCCTGTTGGCTCCTGAAAGGAGGCCTAAGGAGACGCCAGTTGCTCCTACAGGCCCTGGGTTGTCCTTTCCTGCCTGGTGGGTGAGGGGGTCCCTAGGGGCCAAGCTGCAGCTGGTGGGGCGGGGCCCGGTAGAGTGGGGAAGAAAGCAGCTGCCGGAGAGAGAAAGAGAAAAGAGAAAGGAGAGAGAGAGAGGGGGTGGGGGGTGGGGGGGAACAAAAAATGGGAAAGAAGAGATAAAGGACAGAGAGAGATGCTCTGGTTCCCAGGCTCCTATCCCAAATAGGCGGACCAGGGGACTGCCCTCTGGACCAGGGTCACCACTGAGACTCACTCCAGGACAAGGTATGTGGCTGAGGAAGCAGATGGGGCTGGGGGAGTGTCAGCCTGCCAAGCAGAGCAGGCCTAGGGGTACTGAGGGGCTGGCCAGTGAAATTCTGCTGCTCAGCAAGACCCCCTGAGCCCCCTCCCTTCTCACCCCTCCCAAGGTGACCAAGTAGAAACTTGGGGTGCCACACAAGGAGTCCTGGGGGCTCATTATGAGATGAGGGTCCTATTGTTGCTCTTGACTCACTGTGTGAATTTGCACCAAGCTCTTCTAATCTCTGGACCCCAGTTTCTTCATCTAAAGGGGGGGGGGAATCTTGAGGATGGTTCTGCGGGGTAACTTTGCAAGGGGTCCCCTCACAAAGGACTAGCCCTTCCAGGATCCTCTGGAAGACCAGGAGGCCTTTAAGATCCAAAGAAATGCCTTTCTAGTGGTGGAATTTCAGACAGTGGGGAGAGGGGCTCATTTGGAGAGATGGGCAGCCCCTCCATGCCCCTGGGCCTGGGGCCCGGTCTACACCTCTCTCCTCAACCTGATTTTCAGAGACTCAGGGTGGCGAGTGTCACAGGGTGGGGGACGGGAGTTTCCCTAGCTGTCCAGTGCTCAGAGATCCTCCTCTGGGTGATGATCCGGTGGGTGCCAGGGCGAAGACATTTTTCTTGCACTCCAACTTCTGAAAAGAAGTGAATTGGGTAGAATGGGGTGTGGGACTGAGGTAGGGATGGTGGTAGGCATATGGATGTCCCAAGGTAATAAGGGAGGGGTCATCCAAGCCCTTTTACTAATGGTGGCTGCCTGCCCTGGCTCCAAAGCCCCAGCACTTTACAGTCATTAGCTCATTCACTGCTCACAGCATTCAGCCCTGCCGGGATGGGAGCAGTGGGGGCACTGGAGCCACTCCTCCCTCACCCTGCTCTTGGGAAAAGATTGTTCCAGATTGCTCTCTGGGTGGGAAGGAGCTGGCACAGTATTCTAGGATCTCAGGGATCCCAGGGTGACCAAGCTCACTTTAGGTGGGTGGCAGTCGTGTGGAGCACAAGTTTGGGAATCAAGTCCTGGCTCCACCATGGGTCCTTGGGCAAGTCAAGCAACCTCTACAAACTGCCCTCCCGTCCTGTGCAAAATTAGAGCGCAGAGCAGGGCCTTATAGGTGAGAAGTCAGTGACATAATGCACGTAAAGCCCTTTGCACTGTATCTGCCTCCTAGTAAGATGCTCGTTGTTACTCCACTTACGGAGATAGAAAGGGAGGCCCCAAAAGGGGAAGGACTGGCCAGAGGTCACAGAGCTAGGCCCTCCAGTTAGTCAGAGCACCTACTGTATGCACCCAGCACCTACCCTGCACTTCACAGTCACCCCATCCCTACTGTGATTACTCCCCCAGCTCACTCCTGCCCCAACCTGCAAGGCCTCGGGTCTGGGGTAGAGTCAGGGGTGAGCACCCCTAAAGCCGAAAGATGGAAGAGGCAGAGAGGAGCATCTCCGTAGTACTTGTCCTCCTTCTCCCTTGGGGAAGGGCAGAGATGGGGTCTGGGTCCAGGCTCTGTGCGTGGAGAGGGGCAGCGAGGTTGGGGCTGAACACGGTGGGGCGCGGAGAACCCCGTTTGCGTTCCTACACCAGCGATAGGGTGAGAGGGACCAGTGGTCGAGCCCCGCGGACCCAGCGGCGGGCCGAGGGGGAAGCGGGGTGGGTGGGGGCGCCCTCGGCCTTCGGCCCTCACTCCGCCCCGCGCCTCTCCCCGCAGCGGGGGCGCCCCGCCCCCCCGGCGCCCGACGTGGACGCGGCTGCCGCCACCGCCACCGCCGCCGCGCGGGAGTCGCTGTCCGCGGAGCCGACATGCAAGCGGCGCGGGGCGGCGCGGGGCGGCTGGGCCGCGGGCCGGAGTGCGAGGGCCAGCGGCCGTTGGGCACCGGAGTCGCGTCCCCCTGCGCCGCCCCGGGCCGGCCGGCCGGAGCCGCCGCCATGCACCCCGGGCCGCCCCGCGCCGCACTCCGCCTGTGGCTGGGCTGCGTCTGCCTCGCGCTCGTGCAGGCGGGTAAGGGGGCCCCGGCAGGGCTCGGAGCGAGCGGGGCGGCGGGAGCCCTCAGCCTCAGTTGCTTCCCCCGCTCCCTGGGAACCCGTCCCCATCCCCTCACTGCTCCTTAACTCCACCCTCAGCTTCTTCCCTGCCATCTTGACCCCCAGCCCCACCCTCCAGCCCCTCCCCATCCTTTCCAGCCACCCTAGCCCTGGGGTATGGGTCTTGTGATCCTCAGTCCCCTCATTCCATTGCCCTGAGCTTAGGCCTTTGCCTCAGTTGCCCTGGCTCCCTTCTCTGGCCCCGGGAGCATCTGAGGACACCAGTCCCCCCACCTTGGGCCTCCCTCCCTGGCTGCAGGCCAACTCTGCAGGTCAGAGAGGAGCTGGGTCCCGGTGGGGTCTCAGTGTGTGGGAGCATGTGTGTCAGGACGTGTATGAGGACTGGCTCCGGTGGCACCTGGTGGGCGAGGGTGGCCCCCTGAGCCTGGTGCAGTGTCTGGCCTGTCCCGTGATGCCTGGCCTCATCCTTGCCCAGCCTCCCAGAGGCCCTGTGTCTGTCCCTTCTGGCTGCCGTTCCTACTCCATGTCTCCCTCTGTCCATCTCTCTGTGGCCCAGTGCTCTCTCTCACTGCTTCCATCTCTGTGTCTGTCTCTGATACCCCACTTGACTCTTCTCTGGTCTGTGTATGCCGCCACCTGTCTGTGTCCCTCTGTCTCCGGGTCCACGTCTGGCTTTGTCTCCTCTCAGATCTCGGGTCCACTCATCTGTGGGGTGAGGGTGCGGCTCAGGCCCAGGTCTTCCCCCATCAGTACCTGCCCCTTGTGAGATACATAGCCTGTGTGACTCCCCTGACCTTCCCCTAGAAGGTCCTTCCTTCCCTGACCCTCACTGCCCCACCACTTCCTCCTGCTTCCTTCTCAGCTGACCCCTTTCCATCCTCTTCCCACATCCAGAAGGCCCTGTTTACCTTGTATTCTTGATTCACTGCTTTGGGGCCCTGCTCTGAGTGGTCCCGTGCCCCCTGCCACCTCCCACCTGCCCTTTGGAGCTCACAGAGGCCCTCCCGCTTCACCCTGCCTGGATCACCGCAGTCTGGGGGACCCTCCCTTGATCCTCACCCCCATCCCAGGGCTCACTCCAGCCTGCTGCTTCTTGACCTGTGGCGTGGGTCTTACCCCTTCCTCAAGGTCACTCACTTGACAGTGCAGAACTGTAGAGAGAGCACTGGACTTGGGGTTCCTGTGACTGCTTTCCATCAGACTAACCTTCAGCTCCTGCAACCCTAGCTGCCTATGTCTCCCCCAGCCAGTCCCCCTACCTCTTAATGCCCCTCCATTAGATCTAGCCTTAGCCTAGGCCCTTCAATTTCCACTTGGACCCCTAGTAGGGCCATTTGTGGCCATCTGAGGCTCCCACCTTGAACACAGGGAGCCTGGGCCCTCTCTGGCCTAGCCCTGCCACCCACCAAGGGACTGAGGCCCATGTGCTGAGGCCATGGAGGCCTTGGTTTCTTCCTCCCCCCACGGCATGGCCTCCCTCGGGTTTCCACTCCTGAGGCAGAGGGCCTGGGCCTCACAGCAGGGCGTGCTCAGGTTCAGGTGCCTTCCCACCCCCAGAGAGCCCCTCTGCCCCGGTGAATGTCACTGTCCGGCACCTCAAGGCCAACTCTGCAGTGGTGAGCTGGGATGTCCTGGAGGATGAAGTTGTCATCGGATTTGCCATCTCTCAGCAGGTAACCCTCTGGGAGGGAAGAACACACCAAGACAGCAGTGGCTGATGGGGCAGGAAAAAGGAAAAGGACTGAGGAGCAAGGTGCACAGGCAGAGGGTTGCACATATGGCTTGAAAGGGGGGCCCGGTGGGGCTCAGTGAGGGAGAGAGGGCTCCAGAGCCTTTGTTTGGAGCCTGAGAAGTAAGAGTGTGGTTTTGACCTCAGACTGAGGTTTGGACCTGGCTCTGGTTCTCATGACACACATGGCTTTGGGCAGCTTCCCTACCCTCTCTGACCCGTCTCCTCGTGTGTAAAATGGAGATGATGATATCTGCAGAGAGGGGGGAATGCAGAAGTAAGGCCATGGATGCAAAGGGCTTAGCACGGTAGCCAGGTGAGCCCGGTATCGCCACTGGAGAGGCGCAGAGTGGGGTGGTGGCTGGGCACTGAAACGGGGGGCTGGCTCTTGCCTTGGCAGAAGAAGGACGTGAGGATGCTGCGCTTCATCCAGGAGGTGAACACCACCACCCGCTCGTGCGCCCTCTGGGACCTGGAGGAGGACACGGAGTACATTGTGCACGTGCAAGCCATCTCCATTCAGGGCCAGAGTCCGGCTAGCGAGCCAGTGCTCTTCAAGACCCCGCGTGAGGCAGAGAAGATGACCTCCAAGAACAAAGGCAGGCCCCTCACTGTTAGGAAGGGGGTGGGGGGTGGGGGGGCGGAGAAGGGCTGGTCAAGGCCAGAGCAGTAAGAGGTTGGGACATAAACACTTAATTCTGGACTTGTCTTATTGCTGCAACCCGAAGTAACCATCAGCACATTGTAGAACTTTTTGTTTTTTAAGATTACTTAATTACTTTTAGAGAGGAAGGGAGGGAGAAAGAGAGGGAGAGAAACATCAACGGTGTGAGAGATAAATTGATCAGTTGCCTCTCACACACCCCCACTGGGGACCTGGCCTGCAACCCAGGCATGTGCCATGACTGGGAATCGAACCGGCGACCTTTTGGTCGCAGGTCGGCATTAGTCCGCTGAGCCGCACCAGCCAGGGCGACAACTTCTTTTTGATAGATGTGTGGACACCTATGGAAACAAGCACTCAATGCCTTGGGCTTGGCTGCAGAGGAATGGCTGACGGAGGAAAGGAGCCCAGACCTGTTGTCTCTCTCCCCACAGATGAGGTGACCATGAAGGAGATGGGGAGGAGCCAGCAGCTGCAGACAGGCGAGGTGCTGATCATCGTCGTGGTCCTGTTCATGTGGGCCGGTGAGTCTGGCCTCCAAACCCTTCTTCACTTAGCCTCTGAGCAGGGGAGGGCCCCTACCAGACCCCTTCTCTCATAAAAACAAAGGGTCAGGGACTTAGAGATAGCTAAGAGGTCAGAAGTTTCTAAGTCCTGCCTGGGACAGCTCCAGGGATCAGATCTGAACCCTTCTCTAACTCAGCCCTCACCAAAACAGTAGCATCTGGAGAACTGCCTTGTGGTGACATCCATAGCCCCTCTGCCCTCTGGCCGCGGCACCGCGGGTTCCTGGGCCTCTGGGCGCTGCAGGCCAGCGCAGCTCAGGCTTGGGACACGCTCTTACCTTCTCATCCTTGTGCACTGGCTCGGAAACCGCCTCCATAAAACCTCCCCAGTCCGTGCACCAGAATGTCACTCCTGCCTCAGTGCCTCCACAGCACTGTTCGCCCCTCCTCCCGTTTTTAATCCTCACCCAAGGATATGTTCATTGATTTTAGAGAAAGAGGGAGAGAAACATCAATTGCTTGCCTCCCGTGTGCACCCCAACCAGGGATCAAGCCCACAACCTACATATGTGCCCTGACTGGGAATCGAACCCACAGCCTTTTGGTGCCTGGGATGACGCTCCAACCAACTGAGCCACCTGGCCAGGGTTATTTGTCCCTCTCTTCAGCCCATCTTAGATAAATCAGTTGGGCTTATATCTCTTTTCCCATTTATCTGTGAGCTCCCTGAGGATGAAGATCAAGTTTCATTTTTGCACTCAGACAGCGTTTTCTGAACAGCCACCCATTCCATATAGCGCTGCATTCCAGATAGTGCATCCCAGGTAGTGCTACAGCTGTGACAAAGGAGAGAGAGCCTCGTGCTCCCAAGCAGCTCCGTCTGGGAGCAGCCAGGCCCATACTTACCTGCAATGAAATGAGGTGAGTGCTGAATAGCACCATGTATGGGAGCAAGGAGAGGGAATCAAAACAGGAAAGGCACCAAGAGCAGTAACATGGGATTCGAGCATTGCAGGGTGAGTAGGAGTTCACCAGGCAGCCAAAAAGAGGAAGGAAGGGTGTTCTGGGCACCGTGTGTTCAAGAAACAAATTACATTCGCTCTGGCTCAGTGCAGCTGGGACCCAAGGGAAAAGGTAGGAAGTGGGGGAGTAAAGGGCGGTGAGGCTGTGCAGTGGGCTGGAGTCTGTTCTAAGGGACCTGACCACCACCGAAGCTGTATTAGCGTGGCAGTGGGAGGGCAGGCTCTCTCAGGTAGAGGAATTTGGAAAACAATGTTCCAGAGGCACATAGAAAAAAACAGGCACTTGGAAAAAAGCAGGAAAAAACAAAGGTTTATACAAAAGAGGAGGTTTGCTTATAGTGCATTATTAGACTTGGCACAGATAGTATTACATCATCACAACAATGTAAACATAGTGAATTAACCCCAAATTGTCACGTAATTCTGTTAGGATGATGGGGAAGGAAGCAGGGGGAGTTGTGAGGCTTTATAAACATTTAGCGGGTACAAGCCCTGGGGTGCACATCCCAGCTCTGCCCGAGTGACCTCGCGTGAGTGGTCGAAGCTCTGCATCAGCATACTTTCTTCTACCCTGGGCATGGTAACGGGGACTCTCACTGTGCCTTGAGGAGCGAGTGGGCTAGGATAGGTCAGTGCTCAGCACAGGGCTTGGCACCTGTTTGTCCTCCCCTAAAAGAAAAGGGGAGGAGTCGGAGATTTAAAAGGAGGGAAGGGAGGAGACAAGGTCAAATGCATGTTGTAGAAGGCCAGCCCAGCGGCAGCGAAGGGGACGGTTGGCAAGGGCAGGTTGGACACAGGAGCCGGAGGCCAGAGGCAGACTGTCGCAGTTGTACAGGTGAGAGACCATCTGGAGCTCGGCACCTAACAGGAGCTCAGCAAGTGCTCATGGGACTGAAGCAGGCGGCGAGGGCTCTGACTGCTCTCTCTTGTCTCCCCAGGCGTCATTGTTCTCTTTTGCCGCCAGTATGACATTATCAAGGACAACGAACCCAATAACAACAAGGAGAAAGCCAAGAGTGCGTCAGAAACCAGCACACCCGAGCACCAAGGCGGGGGTCTTCTCCGCAGCAAGGTGAGGGCCAGACTGGGGCCTGAGTGGGTGGCCCCAGTTCCTGCACTGGGAGTCTCTGGACAGCAGAAGGGGTCAGCTCGGGGCCTGGCATGCCTACAGCTGGGTAGAGCCAAGCTTGGCTGCTGCCTGTGTAGCCCAGGGGATACTGCAAATTGATTTTGGATCCTGTCCTTCTGCAGGGAGCCAGGGACTGGTTGGGGTTAAAAGTGGGGGCAGGGGAAGCAAATGGGGAGGGCAGAACTCTTGATTGGTGTGGGACGAGAAGAGAAGGGTTCTGAGCTCATTTCTGCTCGGGCTGTGCCTCGTGACCTTGGGCGGGTACTTCGTTACTTTGTACCTTCATTTCTTCTTGTGTAAAACAGATATGAAACCTTTCCAGTCCTGGCCGGTGTGCAGTGCAGGAGACAGGCAGCAGAGGACGTGAGAGGATCTCATGGTTCTGACGATGAGTATCCAACAAACATCTGGCCCTCTCTGCATTCCCTCCTCCCTGCCTCTCCTTACACCCTCTGGCGTTCTGTCCTGTCTCTTGGCTTCTGTCTTTCTGGCGCATTTTCCTGAAGCCTCTTATTAACCCCCATCTCCAGAAGCACCTCAACAATGACTGTGGCTGAGGCTGTACAGAGAGGCAGATCCGCAGGATGAGAACCAGCCAGCAGGATGGCTCTGCTGGGGGTGGACTGGGTACCAGGGATGGTGGGTCCAGGACCCAGACTTGGCCATTCAGCTGAGTGAGGCTGAAGGCTGGGTTTGGAAAGGCAGAGACGAGACATCCAGGCAGGGCTACTCCCTTCTGCGTGGGACAAGAGCCTGGCTTGTAGGTGGCAGCCCTGCTGCCCCTTCCTTCTCGAGCTCTCTCTGCTCCCAACCTCACAAGAAGTCTGTTCAGTTAGCCCCGGCCGCTCATTTTTTTCCAAACAAGCTCTTGGTGAACATCATCGAAGCGTGACCACCTGTCTGCAGGGGGAAGGATTTCATTTTTCTTCTCTGCCGGTCCCCAGGTCCACAGGCACAGGGAGAGAGGGAGGGCTGCGACGGAGGGAGGCACAGCTGGCTGCACCTTTGTCTCCCGCCATGTCCAAGTCTGGTGAAGGAGGCTGAGCTACAAACCCAAATTCCGCAAAAAATAAAGCCACAGTACTCTAATAAGGCCCGGCCCCATTCTGCAAAAGCTGCATGAGACACGGCCTTCTCTCTGCCTCCTCTCGTCTCCTGGACTGGATTTCTCCGAGAAGACGCACAAAGCTTCTGGGAGATGACAGGAACCTAGACTGACTGAAGCTGTTGTTCAGACCAAGAACCACCAGGGAAGCCATGGGGCTGTCCGTTGGCAGGGTCAGGCTGCCATCGAGCCTTTTCTGGATCTAGCCATCAAGGACTCGTTTGTGGTGTGATGCACAACTTTGTGAGTGTGTGACAAGTTACCTGTTTTGTTTCTTGGAAAACATGATCGAAGGGCTCCACTCCAGAGGGCAGAGGGGCTCCCACGCTGGCTGCCTGCATCCTGTCTTCTTTGGCCCTTATTTTGACTGTAAAACCATCAGTCTGGGGTTTTAGGAAGAAAAAGTGGGAAAGACACCTGGAAGGTATGGGCCCCATTTCTTCTTAGGAAAAAATCTCCTGGAGTTGTTTCAGTGCTAGCTTGGACAACGGAAAAGGTACATTCCCATGAGACATCCTGAGGGCTGCTGAATCACTCACGCTGTGGTGGAAGCTGCTGGAAGGCAGGCCTGGCCTCTGGGGTCTCCACATCTTGCCATCTCATCCAGGGTTCTGTGAAAGCTACCCAGGGTCCTCATGTCCTTCCCTAGAGCCTGTGTGGTGTGAGATGACAGGTGTCTCTCTGCACTGCCCCTTTCCGGTAAAAAAAAAAAATGGTGCTTGATAAGGGAAGACAGACTCTTCCCTAGACAAGTTACGGCTGCTGAATGCCTGCACGGGAAGAGATGGACCTCTGCATCTTCCAGCAGTGGCTACAGACAGGAGTGTGGGAGGACTGTGCCTAGCACAAGCGTGGCACACAGTAGGTGCTCTGTGAATACCTGTTGAACTGAATAAGAGCAATAGCCCCCAAGCCAGAGAGCTGAAAGCCATCACCCTGTGACCACCCCTTCCTTCCGGTCTACAAAAGCTCTCCTGGCAGGGCCAGCCACCAATCTGCTTTGCCCAAGTATGAAGCACAGGGAGGGAGGGGTGACAGGGTAAAAGGCAGATGTTGGCAACACTAAGGGCTTCCTCATGGGAGGGCATGAGGCTTCACTCATTGTCTTGTGACTTCCATCCCTGCTGAATGGGGCTGCAAGGCCAAGGCTCCTTAGGGGAGAGGTCCTTACCTCTGATCCAGTTAGAGCAATAACCACTTTTTAAATGTAAAATAAAAAGACAAATGAAAAGGCACATCCTTGTCATCTGGTAAATGCCCAAACGTTGCCCTCTTTTCCCGGCGGTTGGCAGCGAGTCAGTTCCCTCTCCATTTTGGCCCGCAGCTTCCTAGGGACACGCCTGCCAGCCAAGCTGGAGTTGGAAGGGAAATCTGGAACAGATGGGGGTGCACGTGTAGGAGGAGAAAATAGCTGCTCCATCGTCCTATTACTGAGCCCCATCTCCGCCCCCCAAACCAAGCTTAGGCTGCCTCACCACATAGGTATGCAGGCTGGTGCTCAGTTTTTAAAACAAAGGGTTTTCCCCTCGGTTGGGGCTGGGTGCTTTCCCTGGCCGAAGGAATGCCGCTGTTTCTCCCCGGGGGGCGAGGAGGGAAGTGAAGAGGGACTGCCAAAGCTGCCTGCTGCGTGCGGCTCAGTATGCACAGCACGCTGTTCTGGGCTGTGAAAGGGGCATCACTCGGATCCCAACAGCAGGCTGCAAGGTGGGGTGACGGTGCCCTAAGCCAAGGAGCACACCATGTTTGTGGCCCCTCGAACATTCTGGTCAGAACCAGCAAGAGCTGAGGCAGAAAATGTCTGAGCTCAGGGAAAGCTGTTCTGAGAGCAGAAGGAAAGCAGGTCTTAGAGGCTGAGTGGGAAACCCATTAGCACACAGAGCTCTAACAGACCTCAGTGCGATTTCCCAGGTCCTCTGCCTGCATAGCACCAAATGATGGAGAAGCCCCCAAGTCAGCATCAGAGACAGCCGTGGGTGGGATTCAGGAAGCACTGCTGTGGCAGTTTCCTGGCTCCCCCCAATCTGTGTCTGCAGGGTACGAGGGGAGAGGAGCCAACAGCACTCCTGGCTCAAACTCCACTGCCTTTTAATTAGCTCCCTGCCCCCGAGTTCTTTCAACGATTGAGCTTTTCCTGAATCAATGTAATGGCACAGAACCCTACAGCTGACTTGGGAAGTGGTCCTTTCTGCATTGCTCACTTAGGTCGGCAGACTCCTCAGTGTGGGCGGGCCCCAGGCAAATTCTGAGACTGAGACCTGACTTGCAGACCACAGTAGGCCTGTGGGGAGGCCGGACTGACAGGTAGGAGACCTCGCCTTGGGATGCGCCCAACACCTCAGGCCATTTACTTGGGCAGTGGGGTGGTTTCATCTGTCAAAAACAAAGGGGTACGAACAGAGGACTCCCAGGTACCACCCACCCCTGGACTGGGGGCTTGGACAGGAGGAACGAGAAAGCGAGCCCAGGGTTTAGGGAAGGCCTGTCGAGTTTCTGTGGGGGCAGGAGTCCTTTCCTCCTTAGTCCTGTCCCCTCCAGCACTAGCTTTTCAGGATGGGTGTCCTCTAGAATCCACTCTTAAGATCTCTAATTCAGCTCTTTACAGAAATATGTAAATTCAGACTTCCACTTTACTTCTCACCTCCTTTAAACCTACTTCAGTTTTTGGATTTTGCTTTCAATAAGTAGCCTCCAAGAACAAATTGTTTATATAAATGGGACGCCCCCACCCCGAGCTCCAACAGTACATTCCCCAGCCCTCCAATGTTACTTGAAGCTAAACTGAAGGTCTGTGCATGCAAACTGCTCCTTTGTGATACATTCCAGGACTAACACATGGACTGTTGTGAAGACTATCCAAATGATTACATTCCACCCGCTTCTTAACGGGTGCTAGGAAGGGTCAGGCTTTCTGTCTATGGCACGTTCCAGTTGTCATGGGCAGAACAGGTGGGGAGGGCTGACAAGGCAGGGGCTTGTTCACTGAGGAATTCCACCACCGACCAGCTGACATTTCCTGTGACAAGTGGAAATTCTCCCCGACAGGTGCTCTGCCATACAAAGCAAGCATGCTTTAGAATCAGCCTGGGAATAATTGTTTTCTCTTAGAAAAGCAGAACAACACTCAGAAGAGCAGGGAACTGTTTTCTAGTTTTAAGTGCCTGGGTTTTTCTTCTTCCTTGTAAAAGCTCAAAACAGGAGAATGCTTTCAAGAATGGTCACAGAATTAGCCCGTTCCTTTCAGAGGTCCGTTTCTCCTCCCTCTCCCGTAACATGGAACAAAGTAGGGATGAGGGACACACCATTTCAGAGAATCCAGCCTCTGAAGCCTACAGTCACACGTTGCTAAAAAGGAAATAAGCAATTACTGGACAAAGGATCACCTACCTGACTGGAACAAAACAGAGATGTACAGATCAGACACATCTCAGATCCAGACAAGAATATCAAATAGTATTTAGCAAAATTAAACTGAACCTTTTGCTTGGACTGTAAAATATATACTAGGTAAAATTTGCCGAACAGCAGCACAGAAAGCCTGTCCAAACACGTTGCCACTTATTTTCTCAGCAAGAACTGAGCTTTAAAAAGCACTGGCTGATATAGGTGCCGAGCTATTATTGCCTTCCCTTTCATCCTTGCCCTTGGGGGTAAGTCTAAGAAGCTCAGGTTCACAAAAGGATCTAAGAACACCGTGTCTCCCACATCTACCTGTACTTATCCAACCTTCAGCCCAGATTCTAGGAGCAGTCAATTTCTAAAGAACCACCAATTTTGTACTATCAATTCTGACTTCACAACCCTTTCAAAGGGAGAATGTCCCAGGAGAGCATCTTCCTTAATCAGGGCCAACTCTGGAGAGCAGACAGGGAGGCCGGCCACACAAACACGGGGAAAATGCAAGGCAACGCCTGTCTGACCAGGCTGAGCCGTCTCTCCCTCTGCAGGAACGGCGGCGCAGTGGTATTTCGGGCTCTCCCCATGTCAGGCTGCTGACATGCCCTATATGCAGCTGCAGATCCCCATCACTTTCAGCATCTCTTCACTGCTGGAACGCCCTTCTCAACACTGTAATTTACCCTCCAAAGAACAGGGAGCACGCGCCCTTTCCTCCCCAGTACCACATTGTACTAATTGCCACCCCCTCCCCTATCCCACTAACCTACCTACGCAAAGGAGGAAGGAACCTCCCTTCCAAGCCTGCAGCAGACGTCACAGTACATATGCCACTAACAAGAACTTTTATTTCTTTTTAATGACATTAACCACAACTGCTACAAGAGAAAAAACATGATATAGAGGAGGCACCGAACTTGTTTCATAATTGATCCTGATGACAACTCAAAGTAGAGCAGGGCCGGCGTGAGAGGCAAAACTACAGGGAAACCACACAAACAGCCCGTTTTCACTCTGCTTTATCAATCCCCCTGGGGTGGGAATGTCTTCATGGATGAAGGAAGCCAGCCAGGCAGTTAAATGTACATAACATAAAATACAGCAAGAATTCCACATGAAATACTAGACGTAGAGGCCAATACCAAACGTGAGATATGCATCTTTAAAAATATTAAAACTCCAGATTTCACCCACTACCACCTTTAAGGCGAGCATGCTTGGTAACAAGTTTTCTTTAGCTTTTTCCTCCTCAAAGAGTATCATGTGAACCGCTCGAGAGCAGCTTCTCCTCCTCCAGCCCAACAGATTTAATTAAGCTGCTAAAGCTTTGGAAAAACAGAATTATGTGAGCAAAGAGGAAGTGATTGTCACATTTTATAGCTAACCCGTCAGTCATTTGATTGGCAAAGGCGATGTTCCCATTACATTCAGACTTAAACCCTTTTGCACCAAGAAAGCAGCAACGAGTCTTAGATTTTTGCCAAAGCAAAACATTGTCCCTTTACTCCCTGGGTTGTCTATGGGGAACCAGCGAGCTATCCCAGCTCTAATTGTAATAGCATATAAATATAAAGTTGTAACAGCCATGCTGTGCTTCCAAAGGCAGATGTTTGCTTATCTCTCCCTCTCAAGCTACTTTCGGGAAACCTGGAGAAGTGACACATGACTAAATGACAACTGAAAAAACAGATTTGACCCTTGCCTTTGAACAGAACTTTTTAGCATTTTGGTCTCAGAATTAAACCAAATGTCCAAGGAGCAGAGAATCCGTAACGGGATAAAAACAGTAAATACTTAGGGACATCCACCTACATCTATTGGTGGCTTGAATGATCAAGCTTTCCCCAAGTCCGTTTCTAAAGCAGGGATGGTTCAGATGGGTCACTCACATACAAAGATGGAGCTGACGGACAACCGAACCAGACAGAGGTAGCTGGCCCACCACCACAGGCTGCACCTCAGCAACTATGTACAAGCTTCACAGAAAGAACAGCAGCATGAATGCTGGACTGCAAAACCACCCGAAAGATGTCTAGAGCCGTCTGTAAAGAAACAGCAAACTGCTAAGACGTGCATTAGGAGGGCCGCACAAAGCCTGTCAACTCAGGCTAGAACACCCAAGGTCAGGCCGCGCTTCAGATCAGGGAGCGCTCCGCGCACAGGCTTACTCACAGCTGTGAGAGCGCTTCACAGTCCGGTGGGACTCGTTGGGGAGGACCGTGGAGTCATTTTCTCCTAATCCTGTCCCCTCCAGCACTAGCTTTTCAGGATGGGCGTCCTCTGGACTCTAATTCAACCCTTTTCAGGGATATGTGATATCTCACCAACCACCATGGGACGTTTCAGGGGTCTGACCAAATCAGTAGGTAACAGCCAGGGTCCAAAGGCACGTTTTGCTGACTGATAACGGAGACAGAGGAGCACCTCTCCAAGGTCTCTCTTGTGGGAGGGAGGCCCAACACGTGACCTCGCACCTCCAGTTAGGGTTCAGCAGATGAAACTGAAGACCAGCTGACACCTCAGTGGCACTGGCTTTCTGGCCTGCCCTGGAGTCCAGACCCCAGGTGAGCGGCTCTGCCACAGAGAGAGCAGGGAGACTGTTCTCCAGAGGCACATCCACGTCTAGCAGGAGTGTGCCTGTTGGACCCAGAGCACAGTGGTCCCTGGGAAAGAAGGAAAGCCCTCAAAGGAAGGCAGAGAAGAGTCACAAGACCACAAATCAACATGGGTTAGTCAGCAGTCTTCTGCCAGTTAAGATAAGATTCGCAAGCACTATTGTGCAAAATAAATTTGATGAATTAAATAAAAGCCAAAAAACAAAGGCAGATAGCAGGTATAAAAAGGAGAGAAGATTTCCTCTTTTAACTTGTCCTTTCAACAGGACTTTTGTCCTGCCCCCTCCTGTCCCAAGTATCTTGGATCACCAACCTTAACATTCTGGCAGGAGTTAGAGACTCACATAAAAAAGTAAGAGGGGCTGTTAAAAGAGACTTGTAGCCACGTCCACGTCCTGAGCAGTAACCGCACTACCCTGCAGCCTGATGAAGAATCTCTTCCTTAGAGATTAAAAGATGGTTTCTTTGGGGCACCAGTAAACATTACTTCTCCACGAAGGTGGGGGTTTTGCTTAGGCCAGGATGTTGTGGCTTAATGTTGGCTTTCAGGAGGCAGCCACCTTCAATTTAAAGAAAAAAATAAAAACTGTATCAACTAAACACACACACACACACACACACACACACACACACACGAACTTTATACAAAAAAGTCAAGTCAGCAATGGCATTTCCAAAAGGTGACAAGTTCTTTAAATAAAAATATTGTGAAAGATAAGATTCAAAATCTCCAAAGCACAAAAGAGCAGAAGATGAGCTGCTGCTCAGGACAGGACCCTGGACAGGGACCTCTACTCTTGATGGGATGAGGCAAGAGAACTGTACTGGACATCTTAGAGACTCTGGAACCGCTGGTGGCTTCGCTTATTCCTGTCAACCCACTCAGTCAGACTGTATCTTTCCAGAGGTTTCTGTCGGAACCGGGCATAGTTTCTATCAGGAGAGAGGGAAAGTAAAAACAGAAAAGACGAAGGTTTCAGCTGCTATGGCTATTGGTATGCAACAATTTTAAGAATATCATTACTTTAAGAAATCAAGTATTAATTTTATATTTCAATTCTCACAACAATTATAGAAATTTTATATGAAACTTACATTAGAACTGCTATTTCCTTCCAAACTCCAAAGCTACCGAATCCCAGGCAGGTAATATGGTGGTTAAGTGCCATATACACAAATGTCCCAAGAAAACCCAACGTACAATGTATACCAATGATTAAGTAGGGGGAAATTTCTCCCTCTAGAAACATTTAGAACAGGATCTACATTTCACTGCTCGCATCAGAGCTATACTTCCAACAGGACCTCACTGTCTGACATAGCTCAAGGTTGCTCAGGACACAGCAGTTAAAATTAGAGTAAAATTCCCAGAGAAGGTAAGTCATCATGTGAGTATCACACTGCAGGTTTAGAGACTGAACAATTAACAGCACAGACTGAAGAGTTTCCCGAGAGCCTCCTTTAGTCACGTGCTGGGCTGGGGCTCTGAACATGACCCACTGAGATGGTGTGAGCCCATTCTCAACCCCAGATGTTCCTAATAACCACCTGGGAAGCTTTTTAAAGATAAAGATTCTTGGCTGTGGTCTCACCACCAGACTTAATGATTTAGAATCCTCACAGTAACAGCCTGGACATCTGTATTTTTAGACATCCCACAAGTGATGACAAGGAATAGTCAGGGTTCAAAATAATTGTAACAGTACCTGACATTTACCCAGCCCTGTATGTAAGCACTTGCTGAATTCTTTCAACACCTCATCTAGTTTAACACTAATGGCAATCCTATGAGAAAAGCACTCTCATTAACAACTTGTACATGTAAGGAAACTGATCCTCAGGTGAAATAACTTGCTCAAGGTCACAGAGGTCATATAGTGAAGTAGAAGAGCCAGAATTTGAATTCTCACCTGACTCCAGAATCTATCTAATAACCATTACACTGCACTGCCTTTCTGACAACCACGGAGGAAACAGTGAGTGCAAAGGCTGAAGTAGGAGAGTGTCTAAAATACTTGAAAAATAGCAAGTTCGCCAGTGTGACTGAAGCGGAGTGAACAAAGCACAAGTAACGAGAGATGAAGTTAGTGAGCTAACTATGTCACCCGAGGCCACCATCCATCCTTACAGGAGATGTAGGGGATCGTGAAGACGGGAAAATGTGAGATGAAAAGGCACCGGGAAATTCTGAGCAAAGAAGAGAATCTGATTTATGACTTATGCTTTGAAGATCTCTTTGCTCAGCTGAGAATAGTAGTCAAGGCAAAAGAATAAGCAGGGAGGCCATTTTTGGAGATTTGCAATAATCCAGGGAAAAATGGTATAAAATGGTCAGGTTTTAGATATATTTTGTATGTAGAGCTTATAGGATTTGCAAATGGACTGAATACAGGGTAAGAGAGAAAGGAGTCAAAGATGACTCCAAGGTTTCGGGGTAACTGGATCAAAGTAACTGAAAACATCTGTGAAATAACACTGCATCAAGAATCCAGAAGATTTCAGAACTAGAAAGGCCCTTTGTCATCTATTAGTCCAACATCTTCATTTTACTGATGCAAGGACCAGAGAAGTAACTAGATCAAAACCATATAGCTAAGCCCTGGCTGGTGTAACTCAGTGTGGGTTGGGTGTTGTCCTGCAAACTGAAAGGTCGCCAGTGCAATTCCCAGTCAGGGCACATGCCTGGGTTGCAGGCCAGGTCCCTGCCTGAGGGCAAGCGAGGGGCTACCAATCAATGTTTCTCTCACACACCAATGTTTCTGTCCTCCCGCCCCCTCCCTTCCCCCCTCCCCCAAAATAAATATTTTTAAAAAATCGTATAGCTCATTAAAAACTGCAAGGCCAGTATTAGAACCAGGTTTCCTGAATTTCAGTCCAGTTCTTATTCCATTTTACTGTATTGTTTCTTTTTCCAGCTCTGGAATTAAACAGCAATCATAACCCAACTCCCCACCACATCCCTACTGTGGCTAAATTCCACCTGTCCTCCTCCTAAATCACCCACTCACCGAATGGTGAGGTCCGAAGGATGCGGATGGTTATGCCTGTGATGAACTTGATCCATCAAAGAATACAGTTCCACCCAGGCACCTGCGATACAGAGAGATCAGTGGTTAGGAAGCCACTTGGCGAACTTCCATGTCAGCCTAGGTCAAAGCTTTCAGAAAAGGAGAAAACAGGCACTGGTCCTAATACTGGCTATTTATGACTATCACAAGCACTCAGCACAAAAACTACAAACTAGAGAGGAAAGCTTGTTCTTGGATGATGATGATGAAGAAGAATAACAATAACGACAGCCACCATTCATTCATTCATTCATTCACTCACTCATTCATTCATTCATTCATTCATTCATTTTAGCTCCTACAATGTGTGGAGAACTTTACTGGCCCCTAGGATATGGTGGCATGTAAGACACTGTACCTGCCCCAAAGTGATTCCAAAATTTGTGACATGTGCAGTGACAAAAAATACAGGCTGCAATGTGAGCAGAGACTGGGGGTTGGGGCTTAGAGAAAGTCCCCTCCAAGGGAAGTAAACTATAAGCAAGGATCTAAAGAATGTAAGAAGTTAGTGAGATAAAGAAGGGTAGATGGTGGGAGTGTCCAAGAGAAACTGCTAATACAAAGGCCTGGAGACCCGAGACAGCAAAACACAATCAAGAAAGAAGGAAGTGAGAAGAGAAGAGGATGGGGGCTTTTTGCTCAACAAGAAAAATTGCTGGAGGCAATCTCTCAAATACCTGGGAGTCTAGCAAGGTGCTAGTATGCACTTTACACATTTCCTTAGTTCTAAAAGATACCTTCATATGGAGGTAGATGTTATTAATATCATTTTAGGATGGAAAACTATAGCTCAGGGAGGCAGACTTGCCTTAAGTGCTTATTAAAGTGGACTCAAAACTAGCTCCTGTTTGCGTCTAGCTTTGCCACTACTCAATGACACTAATTTTGCACTTAAGGGCTGAAATGTAGGCTGAAGCTCACAAGAGCAGAAATTATAATTAGAATAAAATAATTTCCCTAGACCAGCGGCTCTCAAATTTTAACACGCATCGTAGTCAGATGGAAGTATTATAAAACAGATGGCTGGGCCCCAACCCCAGAGTTTCTGATTCTGTAAGTCCAAGTGGGACCTGAGATTCTGCATTTCTGACAAATGCCCAAGTGATGCTGACGCTGCTGGTCTAGGAATCAATCATACTTTGCAAACCACGGCCCTAGACAGTGGAGATTTCTCTTTCAGCTAGCTGACATATTTCTCATTACCTTATCTACTGTGCGCTCAGGAACCAACAGCACTCTAACTAGGCTATAGACCATCTTTTCAAGTTTCGGTAAAAAATATTTACTTAACTTTTAGGACCAATTTAATTTATAGGAAGCCTCAAGGAGCCAAGCTTTGTACAAAAAGTATATACTTTGGAGTCAGGCAGATGAATTAAAATTCCAATCCAGTCACTAACTAGCTCTTTGACCCTGGGCAAATGATTTCATTTCTTCTAGCCCTACTTGGTTCATCAAGGAACTGTGGACAATAATATTTAGCTTGAAGCTGAGTATCAGAACATAGTATATAAAAGACCTAGCATACTGCCTGGCACACAGCCCGTGTGCAGTAAGTAGTAGCTATTATTACGGTGTTACAGCCTCAGGCCTATGTTAGTTTACAATGAGTCTTTAAACGTTATGACAATCAATCACCCACTTATAAGGAAAAATGCTTACTAAATGTATCAGTCTACATACAAACTACGGCACTCAGCAGCACTCAGCAAAAATTCTCTCTAACCATAATGAGATAATACTTTTCAGGAAAAATTTATAGATTCATTACAGTAAAAGTTTCTGTGCAGTTAAAATAAAAAAGCACAACCACAGGCAAAAGATGACAACTGACAAAATGAAAATATATCTGAAACATATTTGGGTTGCCTCTCACACCCCCTACTGGGGACCTGGCCCGCAACCCAGGCATGTGCCCTGAATGGGAATCAAACCTGTAACCCTTTGGTTCACAGGCTGGCACTCACCAGCCAGGGCAGAAAGTAACTTTTAACTAGAAAATCCCTTGCTTGCTAGATATGTTCAGCTAAAATCAAAGGTCTTGATTCAAACTGCCCCTTTCCTATATACCCTACTTTTACGTCACTGACATCCATTCCCTCTTGCCCCCACAAAAGACATTGTACTGAGGGAAGAATCAGCTTTGTATCACCAAAGGAGGGCTGGCAAGATACACCCTGGCTGGTATGGCTCAGTGGACTGAGCACCAGACTGTGAGGCAAAGGGCTGCTGGTTCGATTCCCAGTCGGGGCATACGCCTGGGTTACAGGCCAGGTCCCCAGTGGAGGGCCTCTGAGTGGCAAACACACAGTGATGTTTCTCTCTCTCTCTCTTCCTCCCTCCCTTCCCCTCTCTCTAAAACTAAGTAAATAAAATCATTTAAAAAATAATTTTAAAAAACCCAAACCAAACAAACAAAAAAGATATACCAATCCTGGTGTGTGATCTCAAAATGAAACAAGATTATCCACACCACCACCTAGATTCTATGAAACTGCCCAGAAACCTCGCCACTTTAAACTAAAAGAAGAAAAAGACCAGTTGCCAGTTAGGCCGAGGAGGCTTCAAGTATTCAACTACTAGGTATAATCTTGCAGCAGCAACTTACATACTAGGCACTGCCCTGTACATTTTATATATATTAACACATTTATTCCTTGTAACAATCATAGGCGGTATTTTCCCAATCTTACAGATGAAGAAACTGAGACACAGAGAAGTAATCTGTCCAAAGTTAAACAGCTAGTGACAGAGTCCGAATTTCAACAATACCACGGTTCGAGTTTCCTTAAAAATTTTTCTGGGACTGCCCTGACCAGTGTGACTCAGTCAGTCATACTGCAAAGCAAAAGGTCGCTGGTTTAATTCTGCACGTGCCTGGGTTGCAGATTTGGTCCCTGAAGGGGAGTGTAAGAAAGGCAACCAATCAGTGTCTCTGTCTCATATCCATGTTTTTCTCCCCTCCTTTCCCTCCTCCTTCCCCTCTCCTTAAAAATAAGTAAAATCTTAAAAAAAACACAAGAAATGAAGGAAGGAAGGAAAAAAGGAAAGAAGGAGGGAGGGTGGGAAGGAGAGGGAGGGAGGGAGGGAGGAGCACTTATTTACACAGTGCTGTGCCTTGTTTACCTGGCACAGCACTCTGTAAACAAGGGCTCAACAATTAGGTCTCAGCTCATGCACAGAAAATGTTAGTTCTCATGAGCACTTAGAACTTACCGATGAACTATGGTTACCTTTATTATTAATAAGACTTAATGACCTAGAGATAACAAGAGCTAACACTTATCAAGCATGTACGATGTGCCGGGCACTTTGCTGACTGCTTTGCACGTATGTCATCATTTAACCCTAAAAATCACATGAGGCAAATACCACAGTCTCCATTTTATTCATGAGTAAATGGGAGCTTAGAAAAGATGCTCTTCTCTCATCTAGTAAATGGGAAAGCCAGGATTCAAACCCATCTGGAGCGAATAATCCAAAAACCTTATTTCAGCTCATTGCTTGAATCTCTTCTTTCTCCAAATTTAGAGATGCTAACAAGAATGGAAACATCATTTTTGTTTTGAATTTTTGAATTTTCTCTTCCCTTCATAGTCTCTAACAGATGGGCTTCCTTGGACCAACAATCAGTGCCATGAGTTTATTTTAGGTTGTGGCTAAAAGGTGGAGAGGGCTTCTCATTTTGTGGTAAGAACAAAATTCACCTGAGAATGAAATTAGGAGGAAAAAACCCTCAACACTCAGAAATGACATCAGCAATTCTTCTAAACCTTAATTGATAAATATGTAGCTGACTAGTCTGGGGGACAATTCCATCTAATAACTGTCCTTAGTAAGTAAAAAGCGAATCAGTTCTTATCAAGGAGGGGAAATGATGCTAATGCTGAGTGCTCTCTATGCCCATGGCCCTTCTGACAGGTTTTATCCGGCTCCATACTTTGTACCACGTGGCCCAAGAACAGAGAACTCTCAGCTGGCTTACGGCTTACAAGCTGGCCTGGCACCAACAAGTCAAGTGAATCAATCAGATACTCTCCTTTGTAATGTGAATGTGAGCTTTAGTAAAGAGAATGAGAGAGAGAGAGAGAGAGAGAGAGGAGCACACAGGCAGGAAAGGAAGCTAGGGAACAGACACTTGAGACAGCCAGTAGAGAGCAGAAGCAGCACTCAATCAGCAGGAGAACCTGAGTAGGGAACAAAGGCACCTGTTCCTAGGGGGCCTGGCTCTATGGCTAACTCTTTTTACTGTGAGGTCTGGCTATGTTGTTGAGCATCTAATAATCCTCATCTTTTCCCTATAAATCCTTAAACTTAGTTATTTAAAGGCGATCACAATGTCTCTATGCCATGCAACCAAAAAAATACCAAGCACAGGGGAGGGGAAGAAAAGGGAAAGAAAGAAAAAATGTGCTACAGGGGTGTAGGCTGCTCCTTTTATGACTAGATTAACAAAATGGGAATGAAAAGGAAAAAGAAGATTAAGGAAAAAGCATGAATGCAAACATGTCGCCTGTAGGTCAACAAAACTGCAGTGATCTAGTACAGGTCCTGACTGATTTTCCCTGTAGCAAGGTCAAAAGCAAAAGAAACAGGAATTATTATAAAACTCAGTTCTGAAGTGATATACAGGGGACAATGCATGATTTATGTAAGTTCTCAAAAGTAATGGCAAATGCAGAATAAGAATTTACATAACTATTGTTGATTTTGAGCTTCGGTAAAAATCAAGGCAGGGACTTCTCTTCCAGTCACGCTGAATGGGCTTACGTCCCATTGTAAGTTACTAGAAACTGGACCAAATATATGACACTGTTTTCAGACTACTCAGAATTGTGTGATCCCTGAGGGAAGGGGAAAAATGTAGGTGAGCCTTGAAAGTTCTTATGAGCCCGCTGGTCTATAAATTTTCAAAAGAAAAGGTTCTTTTAAATGAAGGGAAAAAACACCCACTTAATAAACAAATAAAAGCAGCCCTGATTGGTATCGCTCAGTGGACTGAGCACCAGCCTGCAAATCAAACGTTCACTGTTTCGATTCCCAGTCAGGGCACATGCCTGGGTTGCGAGCCAGGTCCCCAGTGGGGGAAAAATGAGAGGCAACCACACATTGATGTTTCTTTCTTTTTCTCCCTCCCTTCCCCTGTCTAAAAATAAATAAATACAATCTTTTTTTAAAAAAGTATTAAGCTTTCATAATAAACCAGAGAAGTTTATCTTTACTTCCTCCATGATTCCTTACTGTCCACCTTTACTGTTCAGAAACACCATTCACTCAACACCGAAGGAAAAAAATCACATTTACAATATGCCAAAATATATCCAAATGTTAACACTGGCCTAAAGAGATGGCATTATAGGAAACTTTTACTTTCTACATCACGTATTTCTGCAATGTCTGAATTTTTTCAACAAGCACCTATCTGTGAGCAGGGGAGAACAAAACTGAAGACAACTACCTACCTACCCCCACCATGTTTGTTTGTTTTTAAATCGGCTCTGCCTTGCTTAACTAAACCCAGGTGTAGGAGTGAGGTCTTAGGGAACTCAAAGGTATTATGTTTTTTAAAATAAAATGTTAAGCAAAACCCCAAAGTATAAAATATAAGTGCAGGCCCCAGCTGGTATAGCTCATTGGACTGAGTGCCAGCCTGAGAGCCAATGGGTCCCTGGTTCAATTCCCAGTCAGGGCACAAGCCTGGGTTGCGGGCCAGGTCCCCGGTAGAGGGTGCGTGAGAGGCAACCACACAGTGATATTTTTTCTCCCTCCCTTCCCCTCTCTCTAAAAATAAATAAATAAAGTCTTTTAAAAAATGTTGATAAACTTTTCGCCAGACTGGTTAGAAGAGAAAAAACTGCCAATACCAAGAATGATGACATCACTATAGATACCGTATAAAAGGCTAATAAGGGAGTATTAACTTTATGCCAATGCATTTAACAGCCTAGATGAAATGAACACATTTTCTGAAAGACTAAGACTACCAAAGCTCACGCAAGAAGATACCAATTCTTCTCCTCTTCCAGAAAATTAAGAAGGTAGGGAGACTTCTCAGTTCACTCTGTGAGGCCAACATGACTCTGACACTAAGACCAGATGAAGAAATTATAAGAAAAGGACAAACCAACTTCCCTTATGAAGACAGATGCAAAAATTCCTAACAAAATTTTAGCAAATCAGCATAGTTAACACTTTAACCAAGTGATCAAACTTAGCATCACTATTAGTGGAACAACTCGTCATTAAGTGGTACCTCCAAATTCGATACAGGACAAATACATAGTGCCTGTGAACTATGCCAGCGGCAATGCTTAATCGGAATCTAATCCCTCCTCTTATAGGAAATACAGGGAATGGAGGAATAAGTTAAATGACACCAAAACAAAGGAACCAAACACAATTCAAAATGTGGGACAATCTCCAAAACAAGTGACCTGGATTGAGAGAGAGTAAGGAAAGAGACGTGTGTGTTGTTTCCTATGTTCCAGTCCTCACTGGCCCCCTATGCTAACGTTCACAGTGAGCACCAACGTGCCTGGCGCCTGGGTGCTGCATGGGTTCCCCTGTGAGGTCACCAGCTGGTGCGGGCCCAGCTGGGTCAAGCCAGCCCAGCACACTGCAGTGCACATGGTTCTGGACTAGCTCATCAGCAAGCTGGCCAGGAGAAATAAGTAACAGTTGGAGGCCAGCAGAGGGGACACAAAGACACCCACTAAGGAAATAGCTAAACCTTGACTAGATCCTGTTGTAACAATTTAGAAGAGACATTTTGGAACTGGGAAAACTGGACTACAAACGTAGATATCAGATGATTTTAAGAAATTAGGATTAAATGTAAATTGCTAATAAACATGAAAATGTTTAAGCTAATTATTAAAACAAAATATGTTAAAACTTACCTACCAAATTGGTGACAATAAAAATTAATACAATTTGGGGAGGGGCACGACAATCTGGTAACATGTTTCAAAAGTTTTGAAAATGTTTATGCACTTTACCCAGCAATTTCACTTTTAGGCATTCATCCTATAAAAATAAAAGTTGTACATAAACACTTATTGACCAGACTGTTTACTGCAGCATTACGAATGAAAACGGACACAACCTAATTATCCAAGATGTAATATACTTTGTAATAATTAAAAAGTCTTAATTTGAGATATTTAACATAAAAAGGTCCTTAAAGTCCATTAAGGAAGAGAGCAGTTATTTTTTGTGCTCTTAGAGGGCAGGACTAGGAACTATGACCGGGAATTATAGGAAAGCAGAGTTTGGCTCAAAGTAAGGAATAACTCTAACAATTAGAATTTTTTAAGCAATGAATGGCCTGCTTTATGAGGTAATGAGTTTTGCATTATTAGAACTCTAAGCAAAAGCTGAATGGTCACTTGGCAAAGATACACAGAACAGAATTATGTGTTTGGAAATTAAGAGATCTTAGTGATCCTTTTTACTCTAAGAACTTATATCATACAAAGTTTTCCATTAGCTGGGATGTCAGAAAGTAGTTGGTATTTCTTTGTAAATGCTACTAATGACCCAGGTAGCACTAAGCAAAAAGAGACTATACCTATATTAGAATAATGGGGAAAAAAACAATAATGGAGTTGAAGGGTGATTTATATTACTATAATCTATATCAATAATATATATACATTATTGATAAAATGAAGTATGATGATTAACCCGATGGAGATGATTCAAAGCAGATTGGCAGGAACTGCATTAGAATCTGCCCTACTAATTTCTATGTCTAATAAAGAACCTAAGACATACTTTCCAAGGTGAAATAGCACTAAACATCTCACAAAGAAAGGAGGCACCACGCTCCCTCTTTTCGCTTCTGGCTGCTCTGTAATTCATGTACAAACACAGAAGAAATGAAACCTATGTCCCGTCCCCTCTACAACAGGGTACAGAAAATCTTTCACTTCCGGATGTATGAATACTGGGCAGTGGGAAGTGACAAAAGAACTTAGTGTCACACTGAGTTCCTGGATGCAGAAGCAAGTGCTGGAGGCCTGTGAAATTGTAACTGTTAATGTTAAATATTCTTAGATGTCAAAAATGATTTCCCTAAAAGATGCATTTTTTAAAAAAATTTATTGTTTTAGAGAGAGAGGAAGGGAGGGAGAAAGAGAGGGGGAGAAACATCAACGTGAGAAACACTGATCGGCCGGCTGCCTCTTGAACACACGCCAATGGAAGGCAGAACCTGCAGCCTAGGCACATGCCCTGACCGGGATATCGAATCCGAGGTCCTTTGCTTTGTTGGGCAGTGCCCAACAAACTAAGCCACACTGGTCAGGGCAAAAGGTGAACTTTTTTTTTTTTTTTTTTTAAGATTTTATTTATTTTTAAAGAGAGGGGAAGGGAGGGAGAGATAGAGGGAGCGAAACATCAGTGTGTGGTTGCCTCTCACATGCCCCCCACTAGGGACTCGGCCCGCAACCCAGGCATGTGCCCTGACTGGGAATCGAACAGGCGACCCCTTGGTTCACAGGCCAGCACTCAGTCCACTGAGCTACACCAGCTAGGGCAAAAGGTGAACTTTTAAAAAAACAACTTTTTATTATGGAATTTCTCAAATACATACAAAAGTATACACAGTACAATGAAACCCCACATACCCATCACTCAGCTGCCTTAATTTATCCACATTTTGTTAAAGCTATTTCCTCTAATTTTCCATATTGTTTTCTCTTTTTTCGAGATTTAAAAACAAATACCTGAGATCGTATTATTTTACCTATAAAACCTTCAGTATGAAAAAATACACCTTCTTGCTAATATCAAGTATTCAGTAAGCAATGTTAGTTGCTATGGCTCGGTACTGCTCTATACTTGTACTTACATGTAATATAATTTTTATACAAGCTAAGCCTCATTATTATCCCCATTTTACAAATGAGAAAACTGAGTTTTTGTTGGTTCAAGGTCACACAGCCAGTAAGCAATGGTGCTAGGATAACTTTAGACTAGACTTGACTCTCCCGATCACTAAGGCACGCTGTCTTTCCTGTGTATCAGTTACTCTAGCTGTCCCTTATGGGATATAGTTGCTGTGATAAAGTGGGAGAGGGACTGCTGGATGGAGGGAGAGATTGGAAAGGATATTTCCATAAAACAAGCAGCTGCTCATTGCTTTTCTTGTGAAATTTCTTTTCTAAATGCTCCAACTGAAAAAGGAAAACGTATACCTGAATATGTCAGTATCAACTGCCTAGGATATAAAAGAAAAGTCACCTCGCCCTGACTAGTGTGGCTCAGTTGGGCATCATCCTGCAAAGCGAAAGGCTGCCAGTTCAATTCCCAGTCAGGGGACATGCCTGAGTCACAGGTTCGGTCCCCAGCTGGGGCACATTCAAGAGGCAACCAGTTGGTGTTTCTCTCTCACAATGAAGCTTCTCTCTCTCTCTTCCTCCTTCCCTTCCCCTCTCCCTAAAAAACAAATTAAGTAAAATCTTTAGAAAAAAGAAAAATCACCCCATGAAGGGAAAAGCAATGACCAAACCTCCCCGGCAGAGGCTCCATACTGACAAACTTCTGTTAGTCCGTCCGGCAGTGACTTGGGGTGGGGGAGGGGGAGGAGTGTTCCTAGTCCCCCCAGACCTTTAAGATAACTGAAGCAAAGGGGTCTCACTCACAACCAGAGGGCTCAGCAATCAGTATTAGTAATACTTGATTGTTTAACGAAATCTCTGAGTAAAAAAATAAAAGGACTTGGAATAAACAATTCTTCTGACTGATGTCAAGAGTTCTAAATTTTTTCACTCATAGCCTTATAAAACAAAAAGGGAAAAACCCACTCATTAATTCGAGATTTGTCAAAGAAAGGGAGACTCCTCTGATCTTTGGCCACAAATTCTTCTAAAACCCTCTCGAGTCATTTTAGAGCGACGGAACTACTCATCTTCTCTGTGGGGCTCACCTCGGGCATTCTCCTTCCCCATCTTCCCTGCTCCCCACACACAAACAGGAGGGTTCTTCCCCTGCTCCTGCTGCACTGTGCGTGTAACTCTAGCAGCGCACTGATCAATAGTGCAGTGTAATTATCTTTCCTTCTCTGGGCTATCCGCTCCCAAAGGGCCAAGACTCTGCCTCACTTTTCTCTACGTTTACAATCCCTAATCTTCAAACCTGGCACCAGTGAAAGTACTTGAAAAAGGTTTGCTGGATAAACAAAGACCCTGAAGGTGACGGAATATGGAGTTATCTTTGTGAGAAGGAATTCTCTTACCAGTATCTCTCTGACCTCTGCACCTTCAGTACAGCCCACAAGTTTCCTTTGAAAGGTTTTCCCATCAGCCAACAGTTCAGGATGAATGATAACATGAACTATAACAGTCTCTTGAGGGCTAGAGAAGGAGTTTAGCAATTTTGGTTTGCTACAGGTTTTAATGAACTAGGAATAATTCAGCTTGAAGCATCTGGAAGGTAATCAAAGCCTTTCAAGAGCTTTTATACAGACAGCAAGATGCAGGAGGAAATCTGAAATGCTTGCTTTTTTTACATTTAAATGCTAAAGACAAGAGGGAAAATAAATAATTCCAAATAGAAATCAATGATTACCAAACAGTGCCTGAGCATGTACTTCTACCATTTTTCAGACAAAGAAAATCCCTAGCAAAAAGTACAGGTCTGGTTACAGCCCTCAACCAAGGGGAAGATACTTTCCATGTACTGGTATGCATCCCTCTGGACCCCTGGCTAACACGGTTAGCCCACCCACTTTGAGGATTATCTGGTTAGGCAATCCCTTCAAGTGAAAATTTTGGGGTAAGGAAGTTATCTTTCTCACCAATTTGAGAACATTCAAAACCACCTCCCAATTTAAGCTACATTACACTGGGAAACAAAGGTCCCATCACATCTTCACACGCCATTCTTTGGTCACCGTGTTACCTTGGTTAGAGTCCACTGAGTCTTTTATGTGAGCAAACACACTCTTGACGTAAGTCTGCTTCTTCTGTTCTAGATCTGACTGTGAAAATGTCGGAACGTTAGTCCTGGAACAAAGCAAACCAGGAGAAAAACAGTGCATTAGAATCGTGAATTAAGTTTTAGGGACAGAAGCCATACACTGCCAAACAATCAACTAACTTTCAGGGGCAAAGTACTCTCTAAGATTCAGTGACAGAAGACTGTTTTAGTCACATAGCACAAAGCGGAAATCAAGTATGGGGCTGGGAGTAAAAAGAAGAAACTTATACAACTGTTTAGTAACAAAGCACAGGAAAGTGAAGACTACCTAGATCCTAGAGAAGAATCTGTTGAGTAATTCAAGGTTAGTCAGGAAATCGCTAACTTCCTTCACAGAGCCACAGAAAAGTTAAATGAGATAAAGACAGAGGAGAACCAGATGGACCGAGCAGTTAGAACGCTGGTGACCTTGGCGAGAACTACGTCTGGCCCTGGCTCATACTGACTGCACTATGCTGAGGAGTCTGTGGGTGATAACATTGAGACAGTCAACTTATTACTGTTCCAGGTAGCCTGACTTACGCTCTCTGGTGTAACTGCCATTGCAAGCAATTCACAACGTTTCCAAATTATGTAAACAAAAGAAAAAAAAAAAACAAAACAGAAAAGGGACTTTAACCTTATTTGTAATATTTTACATTTTCAAATATCTGTGTAATAAAAAAATGGGGGGAGGGGGTATAAGGGGACTAAATGGTAATGGAACAAATACAATAAAGATTAAACAAACGGAAAGATTAAGTAAATGGAAAGACAAATAAAAATCTTCTAAATATCACTGTAAAAAAGTCAACGCGACTCAACCTAAACAACAGCCTTGCTGATCGAAAAGGCCCGTGTGGAGACACTGCCATCTCCTGGCGACAAGAGCACAGGTTGAGAAGGCGACCCAAATCTGCAACCTCTAACAATTTTTCCCCAGAATAGTTGTAAGCAAGTCGGGAGAGACGGCTAAATGATTTTCTACGTTGCTATAAAATTATTCTAACCTCCTATCATATCTGTGACCAGGCTTGCCCATACACAGGAAAAGGAAGGAAAAGAAATCTTAACATTTATACAGTGCTTTTACTAATGTCTTTCTTTTTTCTTTTACTGCTTTTAGAGAGAGGGAGAAAAACTTTGATGTGACAGAGAAGCATCAATTGGCTGCCTCCCATATGTGCCCGGGCCCAGGATCGCACCCACAACCTAGGTATGTGTCCTGACCAAGAACTGAAATTGCAGCCTTTCAGTTGTGGGACGACACTCCAACCAACTGAGTCGCACCAGCCAGGACACTAATATGTCTTTTTTACTCTTCAAAAACAATCCTGTGAGGCAGCCGAGAGCGCATCATTAGCCTCATTTCATTGACAAACTGAGGTCAGAGGTTATTGGACTTGCCCAGAACTTGGAGTATGCTCACTCCTGGGGCAGGGTTTCTGCACCCCCCACCCCCACCCCCGCACCCCCCCCACAGGACAGGGAAACTGAGAAGAGAAACTGAAGAAGAAACCAGAATATTCACTGTATAGTTAGTTACCTTGCTTTGGCTTGCAGAACAGGAATGACTTTGCCTATTCTCTCAGGGACTTTCATCTTCCCAGAATCCTTGTCAAGAACATCCTTTTTTTCAAAGGGGAAGAAATGCAGAAAGAAAGATGGTTCTTAGTTATAAGAAAATAACTGAACACATGTGGCAATATTCTTGAACTACAGTCCTCAGAGACCTGTCCTTGCTCCTCACTGAGGACCAGGCACTATGCTAGTTAAATGAGAGTGACTATAATCTTAAGGAAAAAAAGAACCCTAAGCAGTAGGGATCATTACATTTATTTGGGAAGAAAGGAAACCAGGCTTAAAGTGTTAAGTAAGTTGCCCAAGACTTTTCAGCTCCTCTGAGGCTGACTCAGAGCTGGTGCTGTATCTAATATGGCAATATAGCCAATGACTGAGATTTAGGCTGAAGCACAAAAAAAGAAAAAATAATAGTAAAATCATCAACTCAGTAATTATTCAATAAATGGTAATTTAATACCATGTGTTTGTGTAAACATACTTCTATTAATCTGTACTATATCATGAAATATTATTTACTCCAATTTATAAATAAGAAATGTGAGGAAACAGAGAGGCTAATCTGCCCAGGGTCACGGTGCTAGACAGGGTTCAAACCCCAATCTGTCTGAACACAGAGCTCCACCACACAGCTTCTGAATGAAAATGATTTTACTTTTCTCCTCACCCTGAAAAAACACACTTACTTTGTTCGATGAACTGGAAACAACTGGCAGCCTCGTTTCACTACTTGACTTATGCGATCCATGTCTCCAGGACGACCCTGTCCGAGGAGTCTCTGAGTGGTCCAAGACCTGAGAGCAGGCAGGTGTGGGTTTCCTGCTCTCCGGCGCACTTTGATCAGGGACAGTCTGTTTAAAGTTATTTGAAGGAGAAGGGAGCGGGGGCCCATCCCAGGCAGAGTCGTTGGGAATGATCCCTTCAGAGTTAGTGCAAAGTTTGCTCTTATTTGGGCTAACACCATCTTCTCTCATCTCTTCTCCCAGCAAGGAGGGTTGCTCCACACCTTTGGATGTACCAGTCTTGTCCTTATCAAGCACGGCATCACAAACTGTTGGATTAAATGGTGCGACAACTGTTAACTTCACGTGGTTCTTTTCTAGTGCAAAGGGTCTGTTTAACGGTTTTGTCGGGGTTGTTCCCTGACCAACTGATGTACTGAGCTGAGGCAATTTGGAGAAGCCAGGAGTCTCTGCCACTGGTCCACAGCCGTCCAATAAATTTCCCCCGTGGTCGTCTGCCTTCCCCTCTTCCTCCTCATCTAACTTCAGCAGCTCCTCCTCCTCTTCCTCGGTGACACTGAAAAGGCTGTCATCTTCTTCTCCTTCACTTGGGTCCAGCAAGGCGTCATCCAACACGTCCTCATCCAAGGAAGCCCGCGAGGGCACGAGTGAGCACATCATATCTGGAGAAGCAAGAGGCAGTTTGGCTGAGGAATGGGATCCTTACACCAACTCCAATCTGCTCGACAGGGGGGTGGTGTCCTAACATTTCAAATTCTTTACACTGTGACTTGTAACATGAAAAATAACTTTAAGATATCTAACATCAGAATCATGGAAATACGTATTAGAACAACAAGGTACTTTTTTTTCTTATCAAAATGGTACGTTAAGATGACAGAGTAACCCAGGCTGGTGAGGGTGTGAGGAGAAAGCACTCTCACATCCTGTCAGTGGGAGCGCAAGTCTGCACGGTATTTTGTGGATAATAATTCAGCAACACCATCTGACCCAGACATTTCACTTCTGGAAGTTTATCCCCCAGAAATACCAATACAAACACACACGGACACACTTACGAGGACGTCCAAAACAGCATTATCTGAAACGGCCAAATGCTGGAGACCACCTAAATGTCCGTCGCCAGGGTAACAGCTAAGGAAAACCACAGCACGCTCATGCTATGGGAGAGTGTACAACTACAGGAGTCCCCCTTACCTGCGGCTTCACTTCCCAGTTTCAGTCCCCTGAGGTCAACCGAGGTTCAAAAATATTACACGGAAAATTCCAGAAATAATTCTTGCGTTTTAAAACACACACCATTCTGAGTAGTGTGATGCAATCTCATGCCTTCCCACTCTGTCCTGGCCAGGACACGAAGTACCCCTTTGCCCAGCACATCCACACTGCACATGCCACCCATTCCTGAGTCACGTAGTAGCCATCTCGGTACTTGGGACAACTACAGTGGTACCAGTGCCTGTAAGTGACCCTTATTTTACTTGACAGTGGTCCCAAAGTGGAAGAGCGGTGCTGCTGGCAATTCAGATGTGCCAAAGGGAAGCTATAAACTGCTTCCCATTACGTTAAAGAGTATGCATATACAGGAAAAAGCATAGTGCACATGGGGTTCATTAATATCTGAGATTTCAAGCAGCCACTGGGGGTCTTGGAACACAACCCCTGCAGAGAGTGGGGACTACTGTATTTTAAAAAATGAGACCTGCATATACTATCATGGAATAACATCCACAACGTACAAACAAAACAAATATATATTATATAAAATATTTGGATTTTCACAGTTTACACTTTTTAAAAAAACAAACGTCTTACTTTGGAAGTTAAAAAAACCACAATGTTAAGAATGTAAGAAATGTCTTCCGTACTGTGTGGAGCTGCTGGTGTGAGCTCTGCCTTTGTCATGAGACCAACTGGTAGAAGGTTTCAGCCCCTGCTAGCTGTTCCTTTCAGGAGACTTGTCAAAATGATTGACTCCCACCTTCCTGCAGGCACAAAGGAAATTAGAGATCTTCTCATCCTTTCAACTCAGCTAATTACAAAGTCAACTGTATTCTGCTTTTAAGGTGCTCCATCTATTAATTTTCATCTTGATTTTTTTTAAATACCAGAAAGTTGGATTTCAAGAATATAAAAGAAAAACCTTTAAAGGTAAACTTATGCAACTAAGAAACTAGTTTTGTTCAACAATTGGTACTTTCTTAAGGATGTCACTTACTCTAGCAGGATGAATACTGGCGTAAGAGTCCGAAGACCTGGATGGCAGTCTTGGATCTGTCACGACCAGCTGCAACAATTTGGGCGATAACTTGTTTCCTCGTTCATAAAATGGAGAAGAAATGGAAAAGGGGGGGGGCAGGCCATGTCTAATAATATTTTACATATCACATGTCAACATCTGAGAAGCTACTAGAAATGATTACACACTGAACTCAATAATTTGGAAAACTCATCATAACCTTTTAACTGTGATTTCTGCCTACCCCACTTGCTTCCACACCGCACCTGGGATTTTAGCTTTAGTTCATGCATTCCCACAGAAAACACTTTCATGCTCCTATCGTCACCCAGCATTGAGCCAGATCATATGTCTCTATATAATTTCTAAGAAATAAAGATGGGATTTCCACCCGCAAAGAATGTATACTCTTGCCAAGGAGACAACAATGTAGAATCACACACCACTATAAGGAAATTATAAAATCCTACAGGCAATACAGCACTATATAGAAAGAGTTAGAAGGGAAGGGATGACAGAGTTTTAGAATTATGGTAAAAAGGACCTATGTAGCATACAGCATGATGATTATGGTTAACAACACTGCATTTTATACTTGAAGGTTGCTAAGAAAATAGATCCTAAAAGTTCTCATCATGAGAAAAAAATTTAACTGTGAGGTGATATACTCATATGGCAACATGTACATCAATCACTGTATTGAACACCTTCCGCTAATACAGTGTTATGTGTCAATTATGTCTCAATAAAACTGGGAGGGTAATAAAGAAAAAGAAAGCCAGTTAGACTTAATCATCTTAGAAATGAGGTGGGACAGAAAGGGAAGAAATATTAACTATTATAAATCAGGCACTGTGAGGCACTTTACAATCCTAATTTAACCCTTCAACTTAACTCTGGAACACAGATATTACCAAAGAAACTAAATTTCCTGTTGCATTTAATCTTAGGGCTGCTAAGACTTTTTCTCTCATTTTATCAGCAATTGTTGCGCGAGTTCCAGGCACTGAAGCAGGTTCCTCTAAGGAAAGTAATTTCTCTGCCCAATGACTGAAGTTTATTAATAAAGTTATTTCTTTAGGCAGAAGAAAAGTTTACTTGGGGAAATTTCTTTCTCACTTAAAGTCTGTGGCTGTCTAGCACAAGTGCCTCAGGCACTGGGGTTAGGCAACCCCATTTCTGCTCCCTACCCCTACTTTCACTCCCATTCCTTCCAAAAGGTCTAGTTCAAGCACCTGCTTGACCAAATTAGGAGTTCAGTAGATTTGCACTCTTGGGAAACCAAAGTTCAGAGGCACAAAGTAACTTAACCAAATACACAGAAGTAGTAACGCTAGAACAAGGATCCAAACAAGGATCCAAACTCAGGTCTAATTCTAAAGGCAATGTCTTTTCTTGTTTTTTTTTTTCTTTCACCCTTGGGAGAGACTTGCCCAGGGTCAGTCAACAAACGGCAGAGCCTTCTAAATTCACTACACCTACTAACGCACGTGAAAGATGGGGACACCAATGAGGGTTTCTGGTGCCTTGGCAAAACTAATTTAAGCCACTTTATTATGCACAGGCCTCCCCTGGCTTCCCAGGTGGAATGGAAGGACGTTGAGAAATACCCCCGAAAGGGGCCAAAATTCACTGGGAGAAAAAGATCATACTTTACTGTGCACACACAGGACCAATACCCTTCACAACCACTGAAAACATCAATTCCTATGCCACACTGGCATCCAGGGCCACAGAGCTGGCTCTTCTAGCTTCTCTCACAGGATGTTCCAAAAGGACTTGGAGCAAAACCATGCAAAACAATACCATGTACATATAATTTTCAGTTTGTACAAATCATTCTCCTAATTTTGTTTCCTCATTTTAAAACATACCCATGATTTAAAACATATACAAAAACAACACAATAGCATAATGAACCCCCACATACCCATCACCCAACCCCAACAACTATCATCAACATATTGCTAATCTTACCCCATCTACCTCTCCCCTTTACCAGATTATTTTGAAGCTCAAATCCCAGGCATTGCATCATTTCATTTGTAAATAACAGTAAGTCCTTATCATAAAATATCTGGTTTAGATTTCCAATTATTCTATAAATGTCATGTTTTTAACGATTCTTAAAAATCAGTATCCAAATAAGGTCCATACATTGCAATTGGCTGATATGTCTTGTATTTTAATCTATAGATTCCCCTTTTCTTGTAATTTGTTAAAGAAATACCACAAATTGTGTATGCACAGATATATATATATATCATTAAATTATAAAAACATGCATACAAATAAGAAGTGCCAAATTCAGGGTAGTGGCTATCTCTGGGCTAGGGAAGAAGAGGAATAGCTAGGGGGCGTAAGAGCTTCCATTCTACCTGTTTTCTTAAACAAAACAAAACAAAGCCCTAAAATAAATGTGGCAATGGAAGCTAAAGCTTAATGGTGAGTAGTAGCGTGGTATTCATTACTGGTGGTATTCACTCCTGTAATTTTTATATGTTTTAAATATTTAAGAATAAAAATATTTTTAAATGAGAAGTCAGTGGGGATACAATGATTACATTTTGAAGTTTCAAATGTCCTCCTCAGTAAAATGGAGTCCATCCTAACATCTGCCTCACGGGGTTGTTGGAAGAATGAAATGAGATCGTGAACATGAAGCAGCAGCACGCCACAGGCACAATGGAAAGGCTGAGTAGTGGCTATGATGTTACTTTGTCCCACTCTCATCACCTCCTGACCCCTTAAGGGTCTTAAGAGAAGCACACCAATGACAGGAAAAAGGAAAGTGCTAAACTGGTAAGGACTCCTCCTAGTCCTTGCTCCTGAAGAAATTACCCAGTATGCTCTAGCAGAGTGTCCAACCTACCGCCCCCAGCTGCATGCGGCCCGACACAAAATCGCAAATTTACTTAAAACTTTTCTTTTTTTTGCTCATCAGTTTCGTCAGTGTTTGTATATTTAATGTGTGGCCCGAGACAACTCTTCTTCTTCCAGTGTGGTCCAAAGATGCCAAAAGGTTGGACACCTCATCTCTTCTGCTTTAACCCAGCATTCAACCATTTTGTCACTAAATTAAAGGCCAGGTTGTACAGACATCTAAACTATCAGGCAGATTCTGCAAACTACCAATGAAGTATCTCAGAGAGGAACTAAACCAAAATTCAGAAAACTCAGCAATTCACTTGAAGTCTCTGAACCTCCATACAGATGAGAATACTCATCTGAAAAAGTGGGAATTATTCAGTTAACTTCAAACACAGGTTATCATGAGAATCAAGAGGGCAAGCTTATGAAAGCAGCCTAACCCTGAAAGCCCTACACTAACACAAGGCAGTGTTTAATGAATTTGCAAGTGGGGAGAATTCTCATAGAACACTTAAGTTCTGAGGGAAGTTCCCCAAGACCGCCTTAGTACTTGTCTGCCATGGTACCATCACCTGCCCTTCTTGGCACTTACTTTGTAAGCTCCACCAAAAATATAAGGATCTCTTTATTTTTAAGGGAAGAGTATTTTTCCCATCTCCCAACTCTCTCAATTCCTCTGCTCCCCACCCCTTCTGTGACCCTATTCTGTCCTTCCCTGTCTCTCACTTGTCCACCCCCTTTCTTCACACTTCAGTTTACCACGCCCACCCCGCCTGTTCTCTAACCTCCCGGCTGCAACCTCAGAAACTGGTTCCCTTCCTATTTTTATCATACCTAAGAAACCTACTGCCTTAAAGCACAAAGCTTTATTTTATTCAAGCCACTAAAACTGCAACACCAGACATGACCCGTATCCCTCCTTTCAAGGCTCTAAAACTAAGAGCATTACCGAGCTGGATCTCACAGATCTGAGTAAGGGTTATTTTCAAGGCACAGGACTTCCCCACTGGCTTTTCATTCCCAACCTTCCCCATATGCCTTGCACTCCGTAGGTTCTACCACCCCATAAAGGGGACAGAAATATAGTTCAAAAATCAACGTGAGCTGCAATTATCTGTAAGAATTGTGCAACTCTCTTTGAGGTATCTGAAAAAGCTGCAGGGCAGAAAAACAACCCAGAGCTGGAAATCTCTGCTGAAGGGCCCCAGGGCACTCCTCCCACACAGACATGGGAGACCAATATCTAAGCTGCAGCAACAGGTTTCTTTTTAATAAGAAAACTTAAAAAATTAATTTAGACAGGTTTGCTAAAGCCTGGAGCCTGTAACACACCCGCAAGGAACTGGAAGTCAGGTGGGAGCAGCAGGTGGCCAATTCAATCACTTTCTGGGCTCACCCTGCATTCCAACTGCCCTCCCTCCGGCCCAGGAAGGAAATGGTGGGCGCCTCCAGTTCTTGAGAGCCAGGAGGAAGAGTGGCCCAAATCCACCCTTCGGGGGCTGCGGCTTGACCTTCCCCCAGCACTCCCTTAGAAATGCCACAGCCGCCAGAACAGCATCGCCCCGGGACATGGCCTTCGCACTTCCCTCCTCCCAGCTCCGAAAAGACCAGCAATTCCCGCCTCCCCGCGGAAGGCGGGAGAAGCGCTGGCTCGGTCTCCGCCCCTCCCCCAGCAGGGGCAAAACCGGACCGTCGGCAAGCCGGCGCCAGCACCCCTCTTCCTAAGGATGACTACCCGCATACACACCGCAGCGGGACTAAGGTTCCCGCTCCCCCGAGTGGCAGGTCATCCTCTCCTTCCCCCACCCGCCAGGCGCGGTAGAAAGACCACTGTCTCCTCCCCAGCTGCAACCACCCCCCAGTGGTGCAAGGGGCAGCGGCACAGCGGCATCACCCACCCGCTCACACTTCCATCCCTCCCCATCCCTCCCGGGCTGGGAGAACCGACGTCACTCGCCGCCTCTCAGGCCGCCGAACTACCTCCCTTTTCCTCAGCAGGGTGAGGGGCACCTATAGCCCGCCGACGTGGAGGTGGGGGCAGGGACACTCCCCTCCTCTTCCCTCCCGCCGCCATCACCTCAAGAACGAAAACGAGCCCTTCTCCAAGCACAGTGAGGGATTCTCAACCCCCTTAACGGGGCGGACGGCGGACGCGGTCCCCAGAAGAAGCAACAGGCGCCCCCATCCTCCTTCCAGCCAGAGAATACCGACCCCTCGCCCCTCCCACTCTTCACCTCCGGAAGCCGGGCCGAAGCCTGGGCGAAAGACCTCGCCTCACTCCGCCCCCTGCGCCATTTTATCGCCCCTCTCCCCGACCTCCCCCACCCTAAGGCAGCCCCGGCAGCTCCAGGGGGTGGGCAAACAGGCAGTGATTGGCAGGGAAACGCCCCGCCTCTCAGAGGGTGGAGCCCCGCAGGCGCCGTAGCCCCGCCCCCGAACCGCCTACCCCAACTATAAGCTCCACCTCTTCTCGTCTCAGCGAACCGCTCGACTTTCTGCTGCTCTTGACTTCGGACCACTTCCAGGCGAAAGGTCCAAGCCTAGGAAGCCGAGCGACGAGCTCAGCTGATGCAACCTTACTAGACCCGCAGTACGTTTCTCGGCACGCGGCGGCGGCGACAGCGGCAGCGACAGAGGAAAGGGCTCGGGGTGCCGGAAGCAGCACGCGAGACAAGGGCGACGGAGCCATGGGGGATGCTCCGAGCCCAGAAGAGAAGCTGCACCTTATCACACGGAACCTGCAGGTTGGACCTTGGAATTGAAAACGCATTGCTGGGGACTGGGGACCTGAGATTTAGAGATCCTGAGCCCCACTACCAACTCTGTGGGGCCAGAGCTCCCCGCCAAGGCAGCTGTGAGACAGCCTGCAGTCCTCACTGTTGGTCGGTCAGTCACTAAATCAGTCAATTATCTGGGTACCACAAAAATCACATGGGCTTAACTCCCACCCAACCCACTATTGTGTGCCAGGCGCTGTGCTAGGCGCTGGGGATGGGGATATTGTCAAGGCCCTGCCCTCCCAGAGCTTGTCTGTAGGGAATGAGACGTTAAAAATAACTTGTAATCCATACAATTAAACACAACTAAAGAAAGTACTGGAAGTTAACTATACATGGAACTTTGAAAGGAAATTAAGGGGGAGGGCTGGTCAGGAAAGGTTGAGGAAGTGTCCTCTAAAGTGCGCCCTGAAAGCCTTGAAGGATGTGGATCCCTCTTCACTCCAAAGTCCTTACTGTTTCCAGGAACAGCAGGAGTGGAAGTTAACCAGAGGAAGAACGGGGTGCGGAGGTACATTTCAGATAGAAGGAACCCAGATCAAGACTCAGAGGAGGGAAAGAACACTGATTCAGAGAGAGGGCTAGTTGGCCTGGAGTAGAGTGAGCAAATAATCAAGCATTTAATAAGTGTTTCTATGTAGCACTCTTATTGCTCACCCCATTGCCTCCTTCAGGCCTCTGACAGTTGTCACCTCTATCTGGAAGGCCTTTCCTGAACCACGTGTTTTCATAACAAATTCCCTGTCACCAGAACTGTCTCATCCTTTGCTCTTTTTTGGTTGTTGTTTCTTCATAGAACTTATCACTGTACATTGTACTTGTTTATTTAGGAGAAGTAGCAGGGACCAGGTCAGGAGAGCCGTGTAGGCTGATTAAAACTGGGGTTTTATTCCAAGAGTAATGATTAGGACACAACTTTTTTCGAGATACAATTCCCATGCCATAGAATTCATCCTTTTAAAGTGTAAAATTCAGTGGGTTTTATTGTAGTTACAAGGTTGTGCAGTTATCACCATTTTCTAATTCCAGAACGTTTTCATCATTCTCAAAAATCCTGTAACCCTTAGCGATCACTTTCCATTTCTCCCCTCCCCCCAAACTAGGGAAACACTGAATCTACTTTGTCTCTATGTGTTGTTTGCCTCTTCTGGACATTTCGCATAAATGGAATCATACAAAATGCGCAAAATGTGGCCTTTGTGTTTGAGGTCTTTCATTCAGCAGATTATTTTCAAAATTCAACCATGCTGTTACACCTGTCAGAACCTCATTCCTTTTCAATGGCTGAATAATATTCCATTATGTGGATAAACTGTGTTTTATTTATCCATTCACCAGTTGACGGACATTTGGGTTATTTCCACTCATACCTTGATCTTAACCAGAGATTCTTGCATGCTTCCCCTTAGCCAGTTCCTTTGTTTCCTAACCTTTCTCCATAAGGTAGTGCTGGTTAGGAACAGATGATATACAAAGCTAAGGGCATTGACTCACTCAGATTTTAACCATTTGAGTCCCAGGGGGTATTGTCAGCAGCGCGATCGAGCTGCTTGGGACTCAAACAGTTAAAGGATAAGTGATATGACCGTTCCTTGGGTGGTAAGAACCTCCAAGTGTCCAAATAGGAGCTCAGAGGATTCACAATCAGCCCCCAACCAGCTTGGAGCACAGAATTTTAACAAGTCCTGCTAATACCCGTGGATCTGTTCCCATGGGGTCCAACAGCCTCCCCAGTCATCGCCTGAAGAAAACACTAAAATCTCTTTTTATCTGCAGCATACTGGACTGTTAGGATTTTCCCAACATGTCTTAGGGCAAAAGGACATCATTAAAGTATTTAAACAGATAAATGAGTTCATCAAATTTTGGGTTTTAAAGATCTCTCTGGCTGCCTTTTGGAGCATGGATTGGAGAGAACAAAAGCAGATAGGGGAGACCTGTAAGGAGGCTGCCGTAGCAATCTTGGTGGAGCCTGCCGGTGTCCTGCGCTGGGTTGGCGGCAGAGAGGAAGCGAGAACCAGGAGGGTGTAAGAGCTCTTTCGGAGGAGCTGATGGGAGTTCGTGAGTGACAGTGCTGTTTACTGAACCGGGGTGAAACTAAGTGAAAGGGCTGGTTGAGGAGTAAGGTGGAAAGGTGAGGGCATGAGTTTAATTTTGAGCACACTGAGTTGGAATTAACTGGATTACTGACAGGTATGAGGGTAGACACCCCCCCCAATGGAATTTATTGATAAAAAATTGTGTGTTTATTCTCACATGTTTAAACTTCAGTCACTTTCAGAGTGTTCTTCATTTGATGTAATACACCTATTGAGACGTTTTTCCACTGCTCAAAACGGGTTTTTTTTTATTATGTTTTATTGATTATACTTCTTATTGTTCTACTTGGTTGTTTTTTGCTTCTTTGTGTTCCAAGTGATTGATTTGATTCTCAGCTTCATCCACTCTACTGTTGTTTCTCTGTAAATTATTCTTTATTTCAATTAGTGTATCCTTCACTTCCGACTGGATCTTTTTTATGCTGTTGAGGTCCTTATTAAGTTTCTTGAGCATCCTTATAACCAATATTTTGAATTCTGCATATGATAGATTGCTAATCTCTATTTTGTTTAGTTCTTTTTCTGGAGTTTTGACCTGTTATTCATTTGGGCCATGTTTCTTTGTCTCCTCATTTTGGCAGCCTCCCTGTGTTTGTTTCTGTGTATTAGGCAGAGCTGCTTTGACTCTATGTCTTGGTAGTGTGGCCTAATATAGTAGGTGTCCTGTAGGGTCCAGTGGCACAGCCTCCCCTATCACCCAAGCTGGGTACTTGAAGTGTGCCCTCCATGTGGGCTGAGTACACCCTTCTCTTGTGGGTGAGCCTTGATTGTGTTGGCAGGTCAATGGGGGGGATTTACCCAAAATCATCAGCTGCAAAGATTGGCTGTGGTCACTGACTACCAACCTCTGTCCTCTGTGGAGGATCAGCTGTGCAGGGGCACGGTGGTGGTGCTCCAATGTGATTTATAGCTGTCTACTGGGTGGTTCTGGGGTTTGTCGGGTGGTACAGGCCAAGGACAGCCCCCACCTGTGTTCTGCTCAGGGCCACCCTGCGTGAGCTACCAAATAATCTGCAGATGGCTAGTACTTGTGTGGGGCTTGGAGGTTCCCAGGCAAAGCCAAGTTCACAGCCAACGCTGGCTGCTGCTAGTGCTGTGCCTGGGGCCACTTAGCAAGATGTTCAGGGGCGGGGGGCTCACTGAGGCTGGCTGTTGCTTGTTTGAAAGGATTTGGGCAGTTGTGAAACATGAGCCAAGACCAGCCATTCATGTGGTGGGCCTGTAGTCAGGTGGGACAGAGTCTCTGTGGATCTCCGGGGCGGGGCAAACAGTGTGAGCCAGGTTGGTGGAGTCTCAGATATGGCGCCCACCTGCTGGCTCTGTGGCTTCGTTGGGGGAGGTTTTAGAAAAGGAACAATGGCCTGGCTGGTGTAGCTCAGGGGATTGAGCACGGGCTGCGAACCAAAGGGTCGCCAGTTCGATTCCCAGTCAGGGCACGTGCCTGGGTTGCAGGGCAGGTCCCTGGTGGAAAGCACGTGAGAGGCAACCACACACGGATGTTTCTCTCCTTCTCTCCTTCCTCCCCTCTCTAAAAATAAATAATTAAAAAAATCCTTGAAAAGAAAAGAAAAGGAACAATGGCTTCTGCCCGCCTTTCTGTCTGGGAGAAAGCTGTCCCCCAGCTCTCGTCTTGATACCAAACACTTCAGTTTCTCCCCATATGCCACTGGTGCCTTTCAAGCCGCCACCTCGGTGCTGGAGCTCAGAAGGAGTGAGTCTAAGTCTGTGCGTGTTGCTTAAGAAGAACTGCTTGGGACTCCAGTCGTTTCTTTCACTAACTCGATCTCTGCTGGTTTTTTCAGCCAGAAGTTACGGGGGCGTTGATTCCTGGCTCTGGAACACTGGGCTGGGGGACCTGGTGTGGGGCAGGACTGCTCACTCCTGGGGTATCCCTCCTGAATTTTTATCTACCACATGTGGATATGGGACCAGCCCATTCATCATCTTTGCATCTGCACCCCTCCCACCAGTCTGGATGGATATGGTTTCTTTAATTCCTTAGTTGTCAGACTTCCATTCAACTTGATTTCTTATGGTTCTGAGTGATGGTTAGTCTATAGTTTAGTTGTAATTTTGATGTGGTTGTGCAAGGAGGCAAGCTGTGTTTACCTATGCCTCCATCTTGACCGGAACTTCCTCTACTGCTCAAAAGTTTTTGAACTCTTGATTTTGTTGCCTTTTAGTGCTTCTGCCATTTTTGTTTCACCTCATCCACATCAGCAAAACATTTGCCTTTGAGGACTTTTTTCATCCCGGGAAACAAAAAAAAAGAGTCGCTCAGGGTGAGATGGAGTGAATAGGTAGAGGGAACATGGACCATGCTGTTTTTCGGTCAAAAACTTCTGAGCACTCAGCATGGTGTGGGCAGGTGCACTCACTCGTAAATCACCCATCGTGAAATGGGCAAACGCGTTGACAGAGTTGTCAAAAAAATTTACTGGAGCTGAATGCAAACTCACAACAATGCCACCTGGTTTCCTAGAACACTCACCTACGAGGGGAAGCCTGTACTACAAGGGGCCCACCCTCCAGAAGATAATTCTGGTTTCTGGGGGGTGTCCCCTTGTACACAGTTCTACATATGGGTATGAGCAGGAGATTTGGGAGCAGGAGAATGTAGCGTAAGAAGAGGAAGGGCTGCAAGTATTGCTGATACTTAATGATTAGGGAGAAGAACAGATGCAAAAACATCTGAGACCTAGCAGCCAGAGAAGTAGAAGGAAAACTAAGAGAATGAAATAGAGGAAACCAAAAGAAGAAAGTGTTTCAGGAAGGGAGTGAAAATTCAGAAGTCTTCATTGAATTAGCAACGTGAAGACCATCTGAAACCTTAGCAAGAGCATTTTCCATGGTGTGATGCTGTGTGGAATTCAAACTCAAACGGAAGACAGGGAATGGACACCTGAAGAAGTAACTATTGCAAGAAGTTGGCTTTGAAAGGAAGGACCATGAGTTACGGGTAGTTGGATGGGAAGATGTGATTAGAGAAATACCCCGTTCCCCTCCTATCGGTGTCGTTTCCCTGGGGTGGTTCAAGCAACAACGCCAGCGTAGACTGGCTCTCACTCTGCATTAAGAGCATGGCTGGACACTCCCCTGCCGGCTCTGAGCCTGAGCCCTAGTGACACGCACCTTTGTTTTCCTTGTCACAGGGTGATGGATGAGCAAGGTGGGGCACCAGCATTAAACCAGCTCTTCTGCTTCCACAACAGGAGGTTCTGGGGGAAGAGAAGCTGAAGGAAGTACTGAAGGAGCGGGAACTTAAAGTTTACTGGGGAACAGCAACCACAGGTAAGCCACACGTGGCTTACTTCGTGCCTATGTCAAAGATCGCAGACTTCCTGAAAGCAGGATGTGAGGTAAGAAGTAATGTTCTAAACCAAGCAGTTGCCCCTGGGAAATGGCCAAAAGAGAAACTTAATAAAGGTAGGGCAGGGAGGAGGGTTTGGAGGTACTTGGACAAGTTCACTTTTGGGTGGTCCGTCATCTCCCATGCCCAGGTAACAGTTCTGTTCGCGGACCTTCACGCGTACCTGGATAACATGAAAGCCCCTTGGGAACTGCTAGAACTCCGAACCAGCTACTATGAGAATGTGATCAAGGCAATGCTGGAGAGCATTGGTGTGCCCTTGGAGAAGCTCAAGTTCATCAAAGGCACTGATTACCAGCTCAGCAAGTAAGTGCTTGGCCCTCCACCCTCCTCGTGGCTCCGCTGCTCCTAGCTAATTACAGGCCTGTGGCGTCCTGGCACTCTGCAATTTGGATTAGAAGCTGTTTGTCTCTACCTGTTAACCATTTAAAAACGTATGCCCTTTGCCCTTTTAATTCGTCCATCAAAAATATACTGACTAGTAAATGCCTAGGTACTCCCTCTCCTGTTTGCCGGAGATATAAATGTAGCCAAACCAGAGTCCTTGGCCCTGGTAGCGCTCACAGCATATGGGGGGGTAATGGTGAGCGATTCAGCCTCCCTCCTTCCAGCCTCAGCAAATACTGATAAAAGCAATATGAAAGAAAAATATTTCACTTGTTTTTCACCTTCTGAGCAACTTTTATGGCTTCTTGTCTTTGTCAGTTTTATTCACGTTTATAATGTTAGCATACATGGAATTTTGTGTCCTACTTTTTTTTCAACTTGACAATTTTCTAAGTAACTGCTCCCCCCACCCGCTGCCTTTATAGCCGCCACATTTTTATTTTGAAAACCTCTCAGATAAGCCATGTATCACTCTACTAGTCACTTTCCCTAAGAACAACTTTCTAAGGTACGGGTTGTTTTACGCTATCTCACAGGTGAGGGAGCAAATTTTGACTGAAGTCCACGCAGCCAGCAAGTAGAAGAGCCAGGATGTGAACTCACATCTCTCACTTAGAAGTTGTTGTCTCCTTTCACTTCATCTAACACGACTTTCTTTGCCATTCCTCACTGTCAGACATTTAGGGTTTAAAATAAAGCACTTACACCTCCTTATATTAACAAATGTTTGAATCTACAGCCTCAATAGAGTGCCTGAGATTTCACTCGTTTTTACATTTATTCTACAGAGATTTAGGGAGCGCTCACTCTGTGGTGACAGGTGCTACAAAGCAGGCAGAGGGGAAGAAAGTCCTCGGGAGGGGGGCTTTGTGTTTAAAGGGAGCGGTTAGAGAGTGCTATGGCGATACCAGACAGAGACCTGACAAAGGAGGGAGAGCAAGTCGTGCAAACATTCTTTTGAGTTCTTAGCATGTGCCAGACACTGTTACATGCAAACTCAGGCGAGGTTTTTCCTCTCTTGAATAAAGGTGGGATGCATGAAACTGTCTTGCTCCAAAGTCACTTGATCTTTTTCCTGTATATAAAAGTGACTTCAAAGGACGATGGCTTCGTAAGTGCGTGCTTTGATGTGCTGCCTCTGTTCCAAACACAGCAGCGATAGATGAAAATAAACCAAACCCCTCCTAGCCAGGCTCAAAAACAAGCGAACCATCTCTGTGATAAGAGAAAGGTTTGAAATGCAAATTGGTGAATTGGGCAGAAGTTACAGGTCTGCTGGGATCTTTTGGAAGGGGGCAGAGGGGACAAACCAAGCTTACTGCTCAAATGCAGGGGATAAAGTAGGGCTTTTCCCCTTTTTCCACTCTCGCTCCTACCCCTCAAGGAAAGTAGGGCCAGTATATGGAGCACTTTTGGCCACCTGCCTAGGTCTTTGGGGACTTTTATCAAGAATTAAACCAACACTGACTGGTGTGGCTCGGTGGGTTGGGCATCATCCCACAAACGAAAGGTCATGCATGGGCTTAATTCCAGGTCAGGGCACCTGCCTGCTTTGCGGGCCAGGTCCCCAGTTGGGGCATGCAAGAGGCAGCCAACTGACATTTTGTTTCTCTCCCTCTTTCTCCCTCCCTTCTCCTCTCTCTAAAAGTAAATAAATAAAGTCTTTTAAAAATAAAATAAAATGTTAATATTAAGTAAAAAAATTGATGAAAGCCACTTTGGAAAATAGTTTGGCATTACTAAGTTCAAGATGCAAATCCCCTATGATCCAGAAATTCTACTCCTAGGCATGATGTAAAGGAACGTGCACATGTACACATATAAGAACTTGAACAGGATACACATATAAAAATGTTTACAACACATTTTTAGAGATGCAAATAGCATAAAACTGGAAAGAGATAGAAGTTGAGGTAGTGGTTACTGTGAAGAAGGAGAAGGTGGAATAGGGCTGTGGAGTGGAGCACAGGGGGAGGGGAAGGGTGGAAAGAAGGGGCAAGGAACATGTATGAATGACCCACGGACATGGACAACAGTGTGGGGACTGACTGTGGGAGCGGTGGGGGTGGGGTGGGCTGGGTGGAGGAGGGCGAAGGGGGAGAAATGGGGACAACTATGACAGAATAAGCAAACAAGAAAAAGAAGTATCTGGGTTCTTTTTCCTAAACTAAGTGATGGGCACACTACCCTTAAGACGTGAAAGGTAAATGAAGAAATTCTGATGTTCATTTAATAGGCATTCCAGAAGAAAATAGAGGGGAATGGCAGAAAAGCAGTATTTCAAGAACTAAGTGAAGAAAAAGATTAATTAAAGCCATGTTTAAAAAGGGAAAACATAAAAATGAAATAGGATTTTGAATGAGAGGATGGGTTGCTCACATTTCAGAGCTACGAGGCAGTACTTTCTTGAAGTGTGTTAAGATTGGGAGAGTGAATTAATGAGCTTTAGGATTAAACCGTGGCCTGGGCCCATTCTTAGCTGCCCCCTCTACCTTTCCTCTTCAGAGAATACACACTAGATGTGTACAGACTCTCCTCTGTGGTCACTCAGCATGATGCCAAGAAAGCTGGAGCTGAGGTGGTAAAGCAGGTGGAGCACCCTTTGCTGAGTGGTCTGCTGTACCCCGGACTACAGGTACTTGTGAGACATGGAGTTGCCCAGTGACCCTTTCTCTTCTGTTTCTAACCACTGGTCAAAGGCTCTCTCTCAGCCCAGGTAAACTGGTGCACTTGCTGCTCCTTCACCAGTAGACCAGGGATGTCAAACTCATTTTCACCGGGGGCCACATCAGCCTCGCAGTTGCCTTCAAAGGGCCGAATGTAATTTTAGGACTGTATAAGTGTAACTGCTGAACAGTTAAGCGAGAAAAACAAGGTGGTAGGAAAACAAGGTGGAGGGCTGGATTTGGCCCTCGGGCCTTGTGTTTGCCACCTCTGTTGTAGGCCCTCTCTCCTGTCTCCCTCCTTCTCCCCATTTCTTGGAACCTAAAGTCTCCCCTACCTGTCTGTCCTGTAAAACACTGCTCATCCTGTAAACCTTCTTTAAGTTGATCATAGTCTCTTCATTGAAAATTAATTTTAGCCCTGGCTGGTGTGGCTCAGTGGATTGAATGCCGGCCTGGGAACTGAAGGGTCACGGGTTTGATTCCGTCTAGGACATACGCCTGGGTTGCAGACCAGGTCCCCAGTAGGGAACACGCAAGAGGCAACCACACTGATGTTTCCCTCCCTCTCTTTCTCCCTCCCTTCCCCTCTCTAAAAATAAATAATTAAAAATCTTTTTAAAAAAAGAAAATCAATCTCAGAGCAATGTGTGAAAAAGAAATTTTAGGCATGATCCTATTTCCTATTAAACAAAACAAGCACATCCTATTTTGAGTGTGTGCAGTGAGTAAGCAGAAAGATGGGAAGATACAAATCAGCTGTTAACACTGGTTGCTTTAGGGGGGCAGGATGAAAATGTGGATTTAACTTTTTCCCTGCATATTTCTATAATGTTTGATATAAGGAAATTATTCTCCCCTTTTCACCTCCACATGATCTTTCCACAGGTTAACCCCGGAAACATTCTAGATCTACACTGTCCACTGTGGTAGCCTCTAGTCATAGCCATATGTGGCTGTTAAATGTTTAAAAGAAAAAATTTAGTTCTTCAGTCACATCAGCTACATTTCAGTGGCTCGAGAGTCATGTGTGGCTGATGGCAATGGTGTCAGGCGGCACAGATACAGAACATGCTCGTTATCACAGGAAGGTCTACTGGACAGTGCTGTTCTAGATTCTTCCTGCTTGCTCATCTTCTGTAGCTCTCCTTCCTCTTCCTCCCATCCAAACACTAAATTCTATCCGTTCTTCTTTTTTCGAAAAATTTTATTTATTTACTTTTAGAGAGAGGGCAAGGGAATGAGAAATAGGGAGAGACACATGTGAGAGATACATCGATTGGTTGCCTCCTAACTGCACACCCACAACTGCACAACCCAGGCATGTGCCCTGACTGGGGATTGAACCAGCAACCTTTCAATTCACAGGCCAGGGTGATACGGATTCCAGCCAGCCATGTCCAAGGGGTTGTGGATGCGACAAACAAAATCACACGGACTGCAGAAGTCCTGTGGAGAAAAGGGACAGCATGGCCACTCTCTGAGTGAGAGAGCGCCCTGACTCTTGCCTGAACAGGCTTTAATTGCTTTCTGGGAGCATTACATCAAGGAAGGTCCTCATTCATCATTGTCAGGCAGTAATGATCAAGCAATAGATAACATTCAAAGAACTATGAGGGCTTATTCTGAGTCAGGGTCAGTTAGCTAAAGGTCTATAAAACTTTGGGAAACAAACTCATTTCATGCCTGCACCCTTATCAGAAAATTGAGGGCGTTCTCAGCAAAGCAGGTTTCACAGGACTTTGTGCATTCTTTCTCAGGCCTGATCGCCCCAGGGAACGGCCTGTTCCTGCCCAGGGCTGCACTGCCATCAGGCAGGGGAAGTAAGGCAGCCAAGAGATTAGGAGACTTCTTGCAGACAGAATGAGGACTTAGGCTATGTCAAAGCTGAGGGGCAAGGTTCTGTCACCCCCTTTTTCTATAGCCCCACAAGTCCTTCCCTGAGCGCCCCTTTGCGACTGTGCCTGTCTTAGGTCATCTCTCCCTTGAGGAATCTTACCCATCATTGGCTAACCAGTCATCCGCTCGGGGCCAAGCAGGGTGAAGTAAAAGAGGGCAGAGGTGGCACCCCTGCCAGGAGGATAAGCTTTGTCTCCTTAGTGGCTTATGGTCCCAAGGTCCTTTACTCAGCGTTAGCCATGGGGGGTTACAGCTTCTGAAACGAAGCAGGGCTCAATACACTGAGCCATACCAGCCAAGCTATCAATTCTACTTCTTAAAAATCTCTTAAATTCAACCTTGCTCTATGTCCCCACTGACCGGACTTAACGTTATTTGTCACCTGGACTCTCACAGCAGCTTCCCAAGTACTTGCTTTGTCTCCAGCTCACAGGCCTCCACTCCAGGTCATGTTTCTCCCCTCCTTAAACCCACTCACTGGCTGGGACAATGCTGGGCACCCTAGCATGACATTCAGGGTCCTTATGTACTTTTCTAATGTCGTTATCGCTAACCACTCCCCACATCCCTTGGAAGCTGTGTTTCCGCAGACTGAATCACTCACAATTTCCCTAAACACTTCACACTTCTGAGCCGTCTCACATTGTTTCCGCTGTGTGGTGACAACCACCTAGAGGTTCTTCTAAGCCAAGTTCAGCCCACAGTCTGATTCTAGGAAGCCTTCACCACCACCTGTCTGACCAGATACAGATAATCATTTCTTTCTTTGTGCTAGCACTGTTCTGCAAATGAGCATCTAGGTTAGCCCTCACTCAGCACACTGTATTGAAATGATCTGTATACTGGCTAACTGGCTTCTTGAAGGCAGAGTCTGGGTTCGATTCATCTCCATGTGCACAGGGCTGGCACCAGGCCTGGCACGTAGTAAGTGACAGTGACTCTTTGTTTACAAGCTTAGCCTTGCCTTTTCTCCTGAGCTCACTCAGCACCTTTTTCTGCCACTTACTTAACATTTTTCATAGGCTGCATTATTCAGTGAGTACCTTGACATGACTGGGGTTTGTTGTCTACCCTCCCCCACTGGACTGCGAGCTTCCTGCGGGCAGAGACTGATTTTACCCCAGGGCATCCACATGGAGCACTGTTCCCTGAAGGCACTCAGCAGAGGTTTATGCAGCTCTTGAGGCCAACATGGAGACTGAATGCGGCTTAATTGCTTCCTACCTCTACCTTCTGAAAAGTGTAGTGATTTTCAGAAGTTTCTGTAACTCAAATGAATACAGAAGAAATGCCATAGGAGTTTATGCTCCCCTGTTTCTTTCCACAGGCCTTGGATGAAGAGTATTTGAAAGTAGATGCACAATTTGGAGGTGTTGATCAGAGAAAGATTTTCACCTTTGCAGAGAAGGTTAGTGTCCTCTTTCCCATCTTTTTTTTCTCTAGAACCTCAGGTCTGCAATTAAAAGTTTTTGAAAATGCTGGTCCCGCCACTCAATCATACTGTATAATAAGTATTATTTTCCTTTGTTTTGCAGATGAGAAAGCTAAGGATAGAAAGAGAAAGTTGTCCGGTGTATCAGTTAGTAACCAAGCAGGAGTTAGCACCCAGATCTGTGTGACACAAGAGCTTGTGCTTTTGCTTCTGCCGGAAAGCTGCCCCTAGCCAGGCCTGTTTGATACTCCCCTTTCCTAATGGCTCGGTGTCCAGGGAAGGGCACTACTGTTCTTTCCCACAGCACTTGGCCTGTTTGCTCTGGATCTTACATGAACCGCTCCTCTCTCAGATGAGGTTTAGCAGGGTTTGAAGGAGGAAATTAGCACAAGCCCGTAGTATTTTTTTTTTCCCTGGGAAAGAACTTGAGTGAGTTGAAAAGGGCTTTTGAGAAGTGGTTGGTATTTTTGAAAATGTCTCAAAACCTCACATTGGCAAGCGCGGAGAGAAAACACTGCTAGCGAAAATTCCTGGAGGGCGGTTTGACAGTGTACCTTGAATTACGTATAAAAGTGTATGATAAAGCCTCCCAGTGGAATATTATGTAATATTTTTATGTGGTTTTTGGATATATTTAGTGAATAGGGAAATGTGTCCAATGTAAATTTTTTTGATTAATCAAGTACTTGTTCCATTTCATCTCCTCTATTAACTTTTTAGTTCAACCTTCTTTTGTTATTCTAGCAGAGATATGGCCCAGGTCTTATTTATGTATGACTCAGATGCTCTAAGACTGGTTTTTATATTTTTTAAGGGGTATAAAAAAAAAACAAAGTTTGCAAGAGAGACCGTATGTGTGGCCCACAAAGTTTAAAATATGTATTATCTCGCCCTTTATTGAAAAGTCTTGCTCACCCCTGCCCTGGAGATGACATGCATCTTTGTAGGTTAGCACAGGTTAAATCGGGTGTTTTTACCACTTCCCAACAATGCAAGGACATACTGTTTACTCCATTTAATGCCTTCCTGCCTTTTGTGTTGTTGCCATCATATACCTCACTGCTAGGCATATTTTAAATCCCAAAGACTATTATAATTGCGTTTAAACAATTTTCTTGTATGCTTAGCGTTACCTACCCTTTCTGTTACTCTCGATTTCTTCCTGCATTTCTGCACTTCTGTGCTTCCATCTGGGATCATTTCCCTTCAGCCTGAAGAGCCCCCCTGAGTATTTTGTGTTTGTAGTGCAAGACTCTTTGTAAGGAGTGTTTTCCGCTTGCTTTTGTCTGAAAACATCTTTCCTTTGCTTTCCCTGAGTATAAAACTCTACGTTGGCAATTATTTTTCTTTTAGCACTTTAAAGAGTTGTCCCATTGCTTCTAGTTTCCATAGTTTTCATTGAAAAGTCACCTGTAGGTGTTGTTGTTTCTCCTTTGTGGATAACACGTCTTTTCTCTGGCTGTTTTTAAGGTTGTCTCTTTGTCTTGATTTTCAACAATTTGACTATGATATTTTTTGCTGTGTTTTTCTTTGTATTTATCCTGCTTGGATTTTGCTGAGCTTCTTGAATCTATGGGTTGATGTTTTCATCGATTCGGTGAATTGTCCTCTATTATTTCCTTAAATATCGCGTCCGTCCTGCTCTCTCTCTCTTTTCCTGGGACCCTAATTACTTATAGGTTGGACCTCCTCTCTGTGTCCCACGGTCTCTCGCATGCTGTTGTTTTCCTTTCGCTGTCCCTTTGTGTTTTAGCGTGGATGTTCTCTTTGGACTTTTCTTCAACTTTGTGAGTCCTGTCTTCTGTTGGATCCATTTGATACTGTATTGTGCCGTTTCAGAACTTGCGTTTGATGATCTACTGTGGGTTCCTGTTCTCGTTCACAGTTCTCTGTCTTTTATCCATCTTTTCCTCCGTTCCCTTTAACACACCAGTCGTAATTATTTAGACACCCCGATCTGCTTATTCTGATATCTGGATGGTTTCTGGCTCTGCTTTTGTTGACTGTTTTAATGATCAGTCACTTTTCTCTGCTTTCCATTTCTAGTACTTATCTTTCCTCTGTTTTGAATTTATTGGAGTAACACTGGTTAACAGAATCATACAGGTTTCAGGTGCACAGTTCCACAACACATCATCTGTGCACTGTGGTGTGTTCGCCACCCCAAGTCAAGTCTCCCTCCTTCCATCACCGTTTATCCCCCCTCCCCTGGTAATCCCCATCTAATACTTATTAATGTATCAGCCATGATAGATATGTATAGAGGCTCTGGATTGTGTTTCTAGAGTGCTGTGTTTTCTGTACACTGTTAAGTTACTTACATATCATTACTTACTTACCTGTCATTAAGTTACTTTTATACCTTGATCCTGTCAGGGGTTGGTCTTAGGCTTTGTTAGAACAGGTCTATCACAACCTTGCCCTTATTCCCACAATGTGGTTTTCATTCATAGGCTGTGGCGTTTTTAGAGTCTCACCCTGAAACTTGCAGGGGTTCCCAAAACCCCCTCTGCTTTGATTGGACCTACATTTAACCCTTTGTCTCCCTCACACTGCGCAGCCTCTGAAATCTCTGCTCGGGTCCCCCACCTCCCAGAGCCCGCTCTCAGCCGGGCTCCAGGGATTCCCTTCCTATGCATGCATAGCTATGAGTCAGTTGTTAAGTCAGTGGGGAATTTGGACTTAGATTTTTAGAGGGGGGCAGTCCTTCTCTCTACAACCCTTCCCAAACCCTAGCCTCCTGAGAGCCCTGAACTTCACTTTCTGTCTCCTCTGTGCGGTCAGCCTGCTGCGTTCGGCTTAGTCTCTTTTTCTCAGCACCCAGCTTGGGAAGATGCCCTCAAGGAGAAAGCCAGGGTAAAGGTGTGATCACCTTTGCTTTCCCTTCTCACAAGACACACAGCTGTACGCCTGTTGCTGTCAGTACCTGGAAACAGTCATGTTATGTACTGCCAGATTTTCCAGCTGTTTGTGGTGGGAGGTATATCCAATGGCCTCACAGTAGAATACTAATGAAAAGCTTTAGAGGAAAAAACAACTTTGTTTACATTATGATCACCGTTGAAAGTTATATATTCAGTAGAAAAAAAAGATCTGAAGGAATATATGAAACTGTTAAGTTGCCAGCCAAGTTAGACGAGACCAGGGAACAGAGGAGGAATTTATAGTAATGCCTGTGTTTCTTTCTCACCCTTCAGTACCTCCCTGCACTTGGCTACTCAAAGCGGATCCATCTGATGAATCCGATGGTTCCAGGATTAACTGGGAGCAAAATGAGTTCTTCAGAAGAGGTAGGTTGCCAACTCTGACTTGAGTTTAGAAATCTTCAGCAAGAGATAAAGGACTCAAAAGAAGAGTAACTTAGCTAACTGGAATTCTCAAAAATTTTTGTTATAGGTAATCTTAAGTCATTCAGTTAATTCCAGGGATTCTTTGAGTACTGAAGGATCCAGAAGCAGTCCTGAGGATTTTCAGAGTTTTGCTGCTACTGATAAAAAGAACAAGCAAAAGTGACTTCCCTGTTCATAGAACTGTGATAAAATGCAGCCTTATTAATGAGAAGGCCGTGGCTGTACTTCACCAGCTAGCGTCTTGATGCTTATGGTGATGTTTCATATAACTCATATGATATGTGTGCTGTCTGGTAACACTTAAAAGTCCTGCTTCAGGAATGTACGCTTTTGTTTCGTTCACTAAGAATACAGAATAGAGGACTTAGTGAAGCCCAAAATAGTGGAAGATTGAGTTCAGAGTTCCCAAGGATGGCTGATCTTCAGAATCACTAGGAATAAAAAAAAAGTTGATTAGACCCTGTCCTTAGGTTCTGATGAAATGGTTCTGGGTAAACAACTCAGGAATCTTTTCTTTCAAATCCTACTAGGTGATTCTATTTAAAGTCACATGTGGGCACTCATCTGGTTCTTTAAGTCTGACTTCTTGATCTTTGATCAGAGATTAATAAATGTATGCATGGAAACTGTTACTATTGTTTTTAAAAGAATATACTCATCATTTTTTGTCTCATTAAAATACTCCTTGTGCCAATTATTTCTCTGACAAAGTATATCATATTACTCATCCTATTCGGTGACGTTCACCATGTCTTAGTCCTGGAAATCAGCATTAACAGCAGTTCCCAAACATGAATGCACCAGAATTACTCAGAGAGCTTTGTAAAACTACAATACCTGGCCTGACCCCAGGAGATTCTGATTCATGCGTTTTGGATGGAGCCCAGTAATTTATATTTTTTTAAAAGCACCCCAGGTGATTCATACACAGGCATATGTGGACCAGAATTCGGTAACCGCCAAACTCAAATGAGCATGCACTCACTCACTCCAAAATACGAAACAAATTGTACTTTCCTAAAAAAGGAGAAATGGCTGTAGATGATTCGTGATACCTGGCACTGCTGAGAGCCCTGAAACGGGTCCTCACACACTGCTGGTGGCAGTGTTAGTCTGCATGCCCCTTGCAGGTGCCTGGCAGGTTTTTTGGCAGTTTAAGAAAATAATCCTAGAGAAAGCCAAAAAAAATCCCTCTGCTAGGCTGTGCATGGCGGCGTGATATGTAATGTATGACAATGAGAACATAATCTGAAAGTTTGGAAGTTGTTATATAAATTATGTTGTCACTGATTATTGGGAACGTAATAACACTAATTAAGTGAAGGCTGAGTAGCCACTCAGAAACACTCGTGCATAGCCTTTGTGAAAAGTCACAGGACATTTGTTCTCTGACTGCAAATTTGTAACGACTCCATATGCCGTAGACTAGGCCCTGGGAGAACATAGCAAAATCAAAATAGTCTTATTTATCGGGTGGCAATATTACGAGTGGTCCTTCACCGTGATTAATTGTGCTTTTTGTTAAAGCTATTTAATGTTTAAATCTTTGTCTTAAAAAATTAAAATACAGAAAAAATAAAATGAGAAATAGTAATAAAATAGAAAAAGTAAAAGTAAATTTAAAGAATAAATAAGTAAAAAGAAAAAATTAAAATACAGCTGACCCTTGAACACACATGGGTGAGGGGCACTGCCCTCCCACACACACGGCTAAAAATCTAAAGGTGACTTTTGACTCCCTGGAAACTTAACCACTAATAGTCTCCTGTTGACCAGGAGCCTTACCAATAACGTAAGCAGTCTATTAACATGTATTTTGCATTAGGTGTAGTATGTATTGTATTCTTATAATAAGCTAGAGAAAAGAAAATGTTGTTAAGAAAATCAGGAAAAGAAAGTATATTTACAGGACTGTATGTGTTGAGAAAAACGTCACATGTAAAGGACCCTCTCAGTTCAAACCTGTGCTGTTCAAGGACCCGTGTGCACAGACGAGTCGGGCACATTCTCGTTTTCAACCACAAGAGGCCCTCTTCCCCTCCTTGGTTTCTAGGAATCCAAGATTGATCTCCTTGATTCGAAGGAGGATGTGAAGAAAAAACTGAAGAAGGCCTTTTGCGAGCCGGGGAACGTGGAGAACAATGGGGTTCTGTCCTTCATTAAGCATGTCCTTTTTCCTCTCAAGTCTGGTAAGACACTCCCTGCTTTCTGCTCAGAGGCCGGGTGAAATCGCAAAGCTGGTAGTGCCAATATTTGTCATCACTCACCGTATCGTTCTTGTGATTGTCACAGTCTTCCTCCAGGGGTGGCTTCCCTGATTCTCTGCTCTGAATCCACATGTGTTAATGTACCACTGGAGTTGAGATACCTCTAAGTGTGATTGTGTTGTTACCAGGTTAGGTTCTAAGTCAGGTGTCAGGGCGGGCAGGGGTGATAGAAATGAGGGTGGGGGTGGGCGTGAAGTAGAGGGAAAAAAATAAATGTAAGACACGGTCCTTCCCCCTGGAGTTTGGGTGCTCACTGGGTGTACAAGATGGCCACACATCCAATTAAAACAATTAAAAAGCCATATAATAAAGTTCAGAATACATACATGGCAGAGACAACAGGTACCCATGTATTGGGGCTAGGAATGCCAGCTCTGCCATTAGTGGTGAGTTTCTTGGTGTGGATCCTTTTCATTACAGAGTTTGTGATCCTTCGAGATGAAAAATGGGGTGGAAATAAAACCTACACAGCTTACTTGGACCTGGAAAAGGACTTTGCTGATGAGGTAATACCAGAGGAGGCATAATCCCCACTGAACTCGTTCCCACAAACCTCTCCATTTTGTCCTGGCCAGGATTCTGGTTGTGTACCACAGGGCTGCCTGTCTTGATGCTCTCCAGGGATATTTTAAAGGGTAAGGTGAGGATTCCAATGGCTCACAGATCAGATGGGCAGACGGCACAGAGCTAATCATTCTCCAAAGGACTTAACTTGCAATGAAGGACCAAACCCAGCCCAAAATGAAAGATTTCAAGGATGGGTGCAAAATCAGGGTTTGAAAAGGAGACACAAAAAAGGACAAAATAGAGAGCCCTGGCCAGGTGGCTCGGTTATTGGAGCATCATCCCATGCACGAAAAGGTTACAGGTTTGATTCCCAGTCAGGGAGCGTACGGGAGCCAACCAGTAGATGTTTTTATCTTTCCCGCTGTCTCTCTCTCCCCCTCCTCCTTCCTTCCTCTCTCTCTCTCTCTAAAATCAGTAAAAACATACCCTCAGGGGAGGATTAAAAAAAAACTTTAAATAAATAAATAAAATGTTAATAAAAGGGACAGAATAGAGGATACTATTCATTTCAGCAGACAGTTCAACCAGACTTACCTGGTGGCCGTGTGCTAGGGCTGGCAGCACAAAGAGGACCGCATCCTCTTGCAGCCCATGATGCAGTAGGAGAAGCAGGCGCATAAACAAGGGTTTCCTTTCTTACTGCACAATGAAGGTATACACGGGGTCTAGACTTCAGATGGGAGCAAGTGATTAACTGGCTGTCTGGGGAGCTTTGTAGGGTGGTGGGATCCACTGTTTCACCTGAGTAGGAGTTGGGGAGGGGATCTGTGAGGCAGCAAGCTGCCGCTAGTCGGTAAGATGGGACGGCGCGGTGTGCAAGGGGTCCTAGGTGGCTTGGTCTGAGTCTGGAAGGTGAGGTAGGGCATTGTGGGACATGTAGGCAGGGCCAGAGCATATGGGGAAGACTAAATGTAGTGTGTCTGGGGAATGAAATGGGGAGTTTTGACTGACTGAATTTGAGTCGACAGTGGGGTACGGCTGTCAGATGTTAATGAAGCCTGGCCTAAGTCATTAGAAACAAGGTCCTAGAACCAGGGCGTTCGCAGTTCCTTCAGTTCTCTGTTGCGCTGAGTCCATTTGGGGTCGTGCATGGCGCCCTGGACTTTGGTTGTATGAGGTTTATTTGGCAGTCTGGGGAGTGCTGGTGGATAAAGGAGAGATGCCATTACAGGCCACAGACTCAACACCATGGCGCAGAAGCACAGGTAGAAGAACTGGGCACGTTTAGCTGAAAAGCAAGCATGGGCTCGGTCATCCCCAAATACATGAAGGACCCTCAAGAACAGGGTTAGGTTTCTTTTTGGGGCACCGGAGGGCTAAACCCAGACCACGCGTGGGGCCGCGGGGAGGCACACTCAGGTTCAGCTTCAGGAAGGACTTCCGAATGCCCAGAGTTAGGTGGGCGTGGACAGGGCTGCGCCACTTGGCCTTGCATTTCCCACCCCTGAGGTGTCAGGCAGCGGCCAGGGACCACAGGAGACAGTGTCATATAAGGATTTGGGCATCAAATGGAGGAAAAGACTCGGCGACCTCTGAGGTCTGTGGGCCCTCAGGGCCCATTTTTGGGGTATTTGAAAGTGGTTGCTCAGAAACCCTTCTGGCTGCACCCTGAGGCAGGCCACAGACCCCGCTCCGCTTCCCACGCCTGTGAATGGTCCTCTGTGGGAATAATGGGAAGAAAGGGAAGAAATGCTTTTGAATGAAGAGCCTGGAACAACGATGACCGAGAGCACTCTCTCTGAGGGCAGACATGTTCTGCACTGTGTCACAGCCACCACTGGTCACATTTGCCTGTAGATCCTTTCCTGTGACCAGTCCACCGAGTGACTGAAGCTTAATTTACATTTAAATGTCCACATGAGGCTATTGGACAGTGCAGGTCTAAAGCTTTTGTGTTGTTAAAAATTCAACATTTGCAAGGAAATGCAGGAATATCATCAGAAACAAAAATGTAGGTGTTTTGTTTTTTAAGATTTTATTTACCTCAACCCAGGCCTGTGCCCTGACCGGGAATCAAACTGGTGACCTTTCCGTTCTCGGACCTGTGCTCAATTCACTGAGCCACACCAGCCAGGGCATATGTAGGTGTTGTGTTACAGGTGTTCATACCTAAGGGATATCCCCTCAGAATATCTGGAAGAGCGTTTCAGGCCAGATTTGGAATATGAAAGTGAATTATATCCCAGTTCGTTGAAACTGAGTTACGGACTCCTCCCCCCCGCCCACCATGGACTAGCACTGCTCACCATTTTCACCCGCATTCTGTGATCTAATCCTCACTCAGACTCTATGAGATAAAGATATTATCTTCATTTTTTAAGCAAAGAATCTAAAACTCCGAGGTTGCCTGGTTCGGGGTCATACAGCTAGCTGGGACTTTAACCCCAGCCCTTGCTCGCTCTTCTCACTCAGCTCCCCTTTGGGCTTTTAGCCCCGCTGTTCCTGTAGGAATGTTTCTCTGCCTGTAAATGACACCTGGTTTATGCCCCAAGCATAAATGGGGGGCCAGACGATTTTGGCTAATGAAAACACGTAGCCTCTAAAAACCTTCAAGTTTGTATCAAATTCAGAGTTAAAAGACCTGGATCCTGAACAAGCCAGATGGCCTTTCTGAACCTGTTCCCCCCTCTCTGCTTTGTCAGCTTCGCAGGGCGGCTCTGACTGGGCCAGGAAAACACCCTGCAGCCTGTACACCCGTGATTCTGAGTAGATTCAGGTGTCCTCTGTCCTGTTCTAGTGCTTTATCTCACCAGTTCTTGTTCACTTTGTCAGGTTGTGCACCCTGGAGACCTAAAGAATTCTGTCGAAGTCGCCCTGAACAAGTTGCTGGATCCCATCCGGGAAAAGTTTAATACCCCGGCCCTGAAGAAACTGTCCAGTGCTGCCTACCCAGATCCTTCAAAGCAGAGTAAGGCCAGCGTGGGAGGAGCAGGGCCAGGGAAGGGGGTGACATCAACGGAATAGCTCGCCTGTTAGTGGGCCTCAGAAAAAGGTCTATCCTGTCCCGAGGGCCTAAGAAGCCAGAGGGTCAAGAGGGTGAGAATGTTGACTCCTGGAGTGGAACTCACGTCATCTTGGTTTTGGTTTGGTGGGTGCTGTGCGGTGACCGTGTCCTGCTGCACCAGCGCTGCTGGGAGGTGCTGGTGTAAGACACACGCACGGGCCCTTTCGTGAAATCCTCTTCAGTACAGAGACCAGCCGGGTCAGACCGCAAGGGTGATACAGCTGCTCAGGCAGAGCCTGTGCAGCTTCTCAGTGGGCTCACCTTTACATCACTCAGTTCCCTTCCACGTGTCTCTGACTGGCCCTTACTGGCCGTCCACCCCTCCCAGAAAAGACTCAGCAAATATGTGTGGAATGCAGGAATGGAAACAGGCAGAGCTACCACTGTCCCCTCCCCTCCAGCCTAATAACTGTGGGAAAGAATAGATGAAAATCTGGTGTATCCCTTCTCGAAGGTTGCCAACCCTGTTTTAAAGAAGATACTAACTCAGAAGTAGCATTCACGGTAAGGTAAATTTTAATTGATCAGTAAAAGTCCGAACCTCTAAAATAGAGGCCAGGATTCCCATGGTCCCTGAAATTTAATAATATTAATGGTGTTTCCTATTCAGGTCCTCAGTTAGCTACTTCCATGATGAAATCCTTCATGACTAATATATAATTCTGTAAATCTTTCCAGTAAAGTTAAATAAGGAGGAAGGATTAGGTGATAGGTAGGTAGGTAGGTAGGTAGGTAGGTAGATTCTGGGGATTCTGCACGAAGCCTGTTGGTGTCCTCATTTGGTGGGGTGAGCAGTTGACCTCATGGGGAAGGAGGGCAGTTCTGACCCCTTGGGTTCTTCTCATTCCCAGAGCCAGTTGCCAGAGGCCCTGCCAAGAATTCAGAACCAGAGGAGGTCGTCCCATCCCGGCTGGATATCCGTGTGGGGAAAGTCATTAGTGTGGACAAGGTACTTGTTGTCACCACATCCCAGAGAGGCAGGTAGGGGTCAAGTTTGTCTGTTTCCATCTGGAGGAAACCTGGCCTGGGATGGGAAGTAACATCCCTGAGGTCATATTGCAGGTCAGAACCCAGGTGTCTAATTCCAGGCCTCAGTCTTTTCCCTTTGCTGTCCCTGGGCCTTATGCTAGGAACTCAGAGTGGGGGGCAGATGTCAGTTGGAGGGAACTTGTTTGTTTATTAAAGCTGGTCTGATGGACTCACCTGGTTTCTACCAGCTTGTCTGGACTAGCTGCAGGCCTTACCTTGGATCTGCCGCTTTGTCTCGCAGACCCCCCACCCGATACACACACACAGGCACACACACACGCACAGAGAAAATGGTGAAGGGAGAGGACACTCTCTCAGAGACAGAAGGCTACGTGCCCAACGGCTGGGACCATTGTGGGTTTTCTCTCTCTCTTTTTTTTTTTTTAATTGTATTTATTTTTAGAAAGAAGGGAAGGTGGGGAGAAAGAGAGGGAGAAAAACATCAATTTGTGTTTGCCTCTTGCATGCCCCCAACTGGAGACCTGTCTCGCAACCCAGGCACGTGTCCCGACCGGGAATCGAACCGGCAACCCCTTGGTCTGCGGGACAATGCCCAGCCCACTGAGCCACACGAGTCAGGGCACTGTGGGCTTTTTCTACCCCCAGCTTTGATTGGCTTTTCACTGTATAGACCCAGGCGCCCTTTGAGAGCTGCTGGTGCTTCCAGGTGGTGACAACAGCAGTTGTCCGTTTTCGTCTTTCTTGCACCGAGGACTGATCTGGTGTGGCTGTGGCCGCCATGGTAGCCCCCCAGCTAGTCCGGGACATTACTTACTAGAGATTGCTTCCACCTCTTACACAAGCAACCAGGCTCATTTTATTTAAATCTCACCTCTTGGTTGAGAGTAGAATATACCTTCAAGGCCCAGTCACCTGTGTGCTATCTGAGACAAGAAAAGTAAGTCCTAGAGGGTCCCTCAGGGGCTTCTCTAGGGAGTAGATGTCCCTCCCTTTCCAGCGTCAGAGGGTTCACCAGACGCCATGTTCTATTCCGTTATGACACTCTCTGCGTCTGACGTCCCTTGCTGGCAGCACCCAGATGCGGACAGCCTGTACGTGGAGAAGATTGATGTGGGGGAAGCTGAGCCACGGACGGTGGTGAGCGGCCTGGTGCAGTTTGTGCCCAAGGAAGAACTGCAGGATAGGCTGGTGGTGGTGCTGTGCAACCTGAAACCGCAGAGGATGAGAGGGATCGAGTCTCAAGGCATGCTTCTGTGTGCTTCTACGTGAGTGAGGGCTTGCGGAGGGGCACAGGACCAGGAAGGCCAAGAGAGTGGGGAATTGGCCCACGCGATGGCCCTCCCCACGCCAGGTGGCAGCCCTGAGAACACTGGGGGAAAGATAGTGCGGGAAGGAATTACTTATTGTACGAGCACTCGGAATGAAGCGCTTTGCCCACAGTTAAAGCAGAAATGGAAGGTTCAAAGCAGCGCACGCGTGCCCGCCTCCCAACACTAACAAGAGGTGGAGCCAGAACTCAGACCCAGTTCTCGTGGGCTGTTAAGTAAGGCCTTGCTCTCGCTGTTGTGTCGTACTCCCTCCCCTGAGAGCCCAGGCTGTGGTTTCTCCCGACACAGGATTTCAGATTCGCCCTGGCTAACCCAACACTGATGATGTGCAGATGTGTAGTATGGGGGGTGGGGGTCCCTCCATCCCAGCAGGGCCTCCGTGTGGGGACTCCGATGCCTTGGCCTCCGCAGCAGCTGGAAGCCGTCCATAGCCTCACTCTCTCCTTGCCCTGTGTGTCCTCCCAGAGAAGGGGTCAGCCGCAAGGTCGAGCCTTTGGACCCTCCAGCGGGCTGTGCTCCTGGCGAGCGCGTGTTTGTGAAGGGCTACGAGAAAGGCCAACCAGACGAAGAGCTGAAGCCCAAGAAGAAAGTCTTTGAGAAGCTGCAGGTAACAAGCTGTGGTCCCCCTCCTCTCTCCTGGGCTGCCTGGACTGCGTCTGTTCCTGGAGTCCAAACCTGCCTTTTTCCCGGCCGGGCCTTTCTGCCTCGAAGCCCCTCTTCCTCCTTCATTCTGGACCTCGCTGAGTGAGGTGCCTAGGGAGCATGGGGGCCTCGCCTGTACTGAGGACCGACAGGCTCCTTGAGGCACTGCCTGAGGGACTTCAGACCGTTCCTCACTTGATCTAAAGTCTGTGCTAGATGATCCCCATTTTACCTGGTAGCATACCTGCCAGGACCACACAGGGTCACCAGAAGTGAGGGAGCCAGGATCAAAGCCCTCCCAGGGTCCCTGTCGCCCACCTTGATCTTGGAGCACTCATTCTCTCCTCTCCCTCTGGGGCACTCACCCACATACAGTCCATTTATTCACCAAGTACTGGGGCCCTACTATACGCCAGACATTGTTCTGGGTGTTTGGGTTACCTCAGTGACTAAAGCAGCAAAAATTCCCTCTCCTCATGGAACCGACACTACCTGTGACTTTTTCTAGTTAGTAACTTGTTTCCACAGTTAGAGGTTTTCTGGAGGGCATTTCCAGTGATTTCCACCTCTCCATGCTCCTGCGTATGCCAAATGGCTTTGTCCCCTGCCTCCTTTCCTGGTTCTCCAGGATGGTTTTTTCTGGCTGTAAAATAAATTTCCAGTGTAGATATGTGGAAAATATAGAAGAAAATGAAATAAAAAATCCATAGTCCCACCACCTAGAGATACTGGAAAATGTCATTATTATTTTCTTCTGGACTTCTATAGAGATATTTATAGTTTGAGTCAAAACATTGTTTTCAAACTTTATTCCTGAAAAACTTTCCTATCTTCTTAAATATTGAGAGGGGAATCTCAATGTGTAGTACGGTATTGTAATTATTATACCTACCAAATTGTTTACCCTTTGTGGACATGGAGGCTGTTCAGAGTTTTCCACCGTGAGAACGCTCTGATGGATGTCCTGGTACATAGTGCTTTGCACTTATTCATGATTATTTTCTTAAATTAGGCCCCTAAGTGAACTTTGTACCATTGATTTGGCTCCGACTCCTGGTGACCCTATGAATGAGGGACGTCCACACTGTCCTGTCCTCGACAGCCCTGCTCAGCTCCTGCAGACTCAGGCCCTCGGCTTCTTTTGTGGAGTCGGTCCAGCTCGTACGTGGGCTCCCTCTTGTCCCGCTGCCTTCGCTTTCCCCAGCATCACTGTCTTTTCCAAGGAAACTGCCTTCTCATGCTGTGCCCGAAGTAGGACAGCTTTAGTTTTGTCGTTTTGCCTCCAGCAATGTTTTGGGTTTACCTGAGTAAAAGACGTGAAACGTTAAAAAAAAATGGACTGAAAAAAAAAGAATAAAAGATATGAAGGTGGACGCCTTCGGCAAACTGCCCTCAGAGGAGTTGAGTCTTGCACGCTGGCGGTGTAAGGCAGTCTTTGTTTTCTGTCACTATAACTGCCTTTTTTGTTTCTCGTCCAGGCTGACTTTAAGGTCTCTGAGGAGTGCATTGCACAGTGGAAGCAAACCAACTTCATGACCAAGCTGGGTTACGTCTCCTGTAAATCTCTGAAAGGGGGAAACATTAGCTAGCTGGCCCGGCACCCTCCACCCTCTCCCATCATCCTGAGTCATCTGCTGTCTCCTCGGTTTGCTCCGTCTGTCATCTGTCTACCCA